>JAPKLW010000310.1:618979-634700 GCA_026898455.1 Plectranthus barbatus
GATATTTGCATGTTGATGATTAGATTATCTACCCTAGGATCTGTGCTCTCTTTAATTGTTTTCAAAACCCTTTATTTTCTGCAACTGTTTTCTTTAAATTCACAAACAAAACCCCAATTTTCTATTTCCTCAAACTTCTATGTTCTAAGAATTATAGCTAGTACTTTGGATTTATCGTTGCACATTCCCTGTGGGATCGACCACCTTAGGGTGTAATTATAAATTTATTTGCTTAACCGCTTTACTGCAGTTATCAAGTGACAATCTTGAATTATATGTTGCTTGTTTTTCCATTAATTAAACTTTATTTCTACTTTACTTTGTCATGGTGATTTATCGGGCTGTGAAACGAGAAACGAGAATGATAGCCCATGCATGCATGATGTCGTGAGTTATTGGAATTGAAGCGAATAACAAGACGCTACAACATGATAATTTTGTATGTGTAATTGTAACCATGATTGGTTATTGATAAATATGTGGGTGATTGTATGAGAACGTTTATTTCCAAAGCTAATTTGTTATTCAATTGTGCTTAATATCTACCGTGCCCATTCTACACAATGCCGCCAAGAGGCCGACCCCATAAGAGAAATCTTCATGAAATCCATGATGAAGAAGATGAGGAAAGCGAGGAGCAGGAGGAACAGGAACAAGAGGCACCGTCTCCTCCTCCACCTCGAAAGATCGGGGAAATATTTTCTCAACAAAGGCCACCTACATATGACGGTACTAGAAGTCCCGAGAAAGCCGCCATCTAGGTACGGGGTATGGAATGAATCTTCCGCTTCCTCGAATGCACCGATGAGGAGAAAATGATATGCATGCCTTATCAATTACAAGGCGATGCGGATTACTGGTGGGAGAGCCATTTGAGCACCCTCACTGATGAGGAGGCTACTATTGTTACTTGGGAGGAATTTAAGGCCGAACTGTATGAGAGGTACATCCCGGAAACATACCGACTGGGAAAAGAAGAAGAATTTTTGAATCTGAAGCAGGGAAGAGACACAGTACACGAATATGACTGTAAGTTCTGCGCATAGTCGTGCTATGCACCAAAACAAATTGATACCGACATTAAGAAATCAAAAAGGTTCCGATCCGAACTGAGGAGGGAAATCCAGACTGCACTAGCTTGTCTTGAGGGACTAACATACAAGTCTGCACTGAGGAGAGAAATGGCGATAGAGGCAACCTTGCCTAAAAATACAGTGGTACAAGCATCTTCCAGTCAACCACCTCGACAGGATAACAAGAGGAGATTTGAACACCCTACACGCCAAGGTTTTCGATAGAAACACCATTCAAAAAAGAGACCGTGGCAACGAAATCAGAGGTTCCAATCAGGAAATCAACACTTTCAGAGAGCACCCCGGGCCAACCGTGCAGTTGCCCCAATCAAAAGAAGTTGTAACCATTGTGGGAGAGATCATCTGGGTCGAGGATGCATGGCCAGAGATAATGTTTGCTACCGATGCGGAAGAATCGGACACTTTGCTATGAGGTGTCCGAACAATGGACATAACAACTATAATCGGAACCCTCAGCCGATTGGAGCAGGATAGAATAGGCCACAACCACCTAGAGAAAATGCTCCCCCACAAAATCAGAACAGAAACCAGGCTCCACAACTACCACCGCAGGCAAATCATCAAGGAGAGCTTTCTGATTAACTTAAGGAAATGATGCTGGGAAGGATGCCGAGAACCTCACAGGTATCTGCCAGATTCCAAGTATGCCTATCATTATATTATTTATTACCGGAGCATCGCATTCTTTCATCTCAAAATCATGTTTAGATCTACTTCAACTGAAAAGTGAAAGGAATGAAAAAGCACTAGACGTAGTGACACCCACGGGAGAAACATTACTCATAGACCAATGTTATCCAAATATGGAAGTCAAACTAGGAATCGACCATGTCTCAATCGAAAACCTCCACATTATGGATATGACCGACATTGATGTTATTATGGGTATGGATTGGCTAACCAAGAACAAAGCGATAATTGATTGCAAAGAGAGGAAGGTTCCGTTCACAAACTCCACCGGGAAGATCATAGACTTCTATGGTTTTAGCAAGAGGCAAAGAGTACCCGTTGTGTCCGCACTATGTGCAATGAGAGAACTGAAGAAGGAAGGAAACCAAGCTTACCTTGTTTGGCTCGACAGAGATGAAAGCAAGAAGGAAGAGATACAAGACGTCCCCATAGTTTGAGAATTCCAAAATGTATTTCCCGAAGAATTACCTGGACTGCCCCTGGATCGTAAGTTAGAGTTCACGATCGAATTGGAACCTGGAGTAGTGCCAGTGTCGAAAGCACCATATAGAATGGCACCGAAAGAACTACAAGAGTTGAAGGCTCAACTGCAAGAACTCTTGGATCTCGGATTTATAAGACCCAGTGTTTCAACATGGGGAGCCCCAGGGCTATTCGTCAAGAAGAAAGACGGATCACTACGAATGTGCAATGACTACAAAGAGTTGAACAAACTAACACTGAAAAACAAGTATCCTCTACCTAGGATAGATGACCTATTTGATCAACTTAAGGGAGCCGGAGTCTTCTCGAAAATCAATCTCAAATCTAGTTATCATCAGTTAAAGTTTCGAGCAGAATACATTCTGAAAACCGCTTTCCGTACAAGATATGGACATTATGAGTTCACAGTGATGCCGTTTGGATTGATAAATGCCCATGCAGTATTTATGGATTTGATGAATCGAGTTTTCCACCAGTATCTCGACAAATTCATCGTAGTGTTTATTGACGACATCTTGATCTACTCCAAAGGGAAGGAAGAGCATAAAAAACATCTTCGGATCGTCCTAGAGACACTAAGAACCGAGAAGTTGTACGCAAAGTTTAGCAAGTGTGCATTTTGGCTCAAGGAAGTCATGTTTTTAGAACACGTCATCTTATCCCGCAGCACTAAGGTCATCAGCAATTTCCCTCATCTTAGCCATATACTCATCTATTGTTAGCGATCCCTTCTTTTGTTCATGAAGTTGACTGACAAGCTGTAGAATTCTAGCCTTTGAACTATTCTGAAACAATTTATCAAGCAGGTTTCATATTTCATGTGCAGTTGAACATCGAGCTATATGCCCAAACATTTATTCCGAAATAGAAGAGAGAAGCCAACTTACCAATAGCTGGTCTCGTTTAATCCATTCAAGATATGCCAGATTCAATTTAATGGAAGAAGTGTCTGGATGTTCACTATCAGAGTTTACCGAAGCACACGGCAAATACTTTATCGGTGCTTGAAGAATACCCAGTAGATAGTCATCGAGTCCATATGTGCGTGTCGTGGAAAGAATTTGTGGATGCCAATAGCTATAGTTCGCTCGTGTGAGCTTTAGAGACAGTGCAGGAAGAGTGATATTGAGCACCATGATCGATGGGAAGCTCGATTAATGGCTCGATACCATGTCAAAGAAGAAGAATTTGATATAAGAGAAATGAAAACTTTTTCATTGCTTGCTTTTTGATGTTCTACACTGCATTTTATATATAGATACAAGAACCTAACTATGTAACAAAAAATAGAACACTCCAAATCTTCATCTGAATTCCACACTTTTAGAAATATAAAAGTATCTAAGTTGCAGCTCTTCTTTTAAAAGCTCAGTTAATCTTCACATGTGCATGAGGCTCATGCATTTAAACTACCCATGACTTTTTGATTGAGAGTCATAGAATAAGTTAAAAATAAAAAAAATAATAATAAATAAAATCAGAAAATAAAAATGAAACCAAAGGCCAACAACCGGATCCGGTGTCCAACTTCAATATTTTTTGGGGCATTCAATTATAAAATGTGGCAGCCTGAATAAAATGAAAATAACCAGTATTAAGAACTGCAACTTGTGTGATTAAAAAAAAAAGTTTGTATGTCAACTGCCAAATACAAATAGTTTATACTAATTCAGATCCAGATTAATTAGCTTGAGTGGGATCAATGGCTTCCTCCTCCGATCCAACGGCATACACTGTTAAAAATGAGGATTACAGAATCTGAGATACACAAGAGAAAGCCGGTGAAAGTACACAAACAAATCATGGAAAACAACTAAAGAAATGGACTGAAAAAGTTGCAGCCGAGTCGAGAGGATCTCTTCCCGCAAGACAGATTACGCCTCCGTAGTGCTCGGAAATAGGAGGTCTGTCCCCAAAGGAAAAACAGCTTCCTCTCGGCCAAGGCAGCACCGCAGTCGACAGAGCTCCGGCGAACAGGAGTGGAGCATAACAGAGTTGGCAGAACTCAGGTGAAATGCAACAAAAGTATGCTCAGGTGAAATGAAACAAAGCTATATGCGAAAGTGTTTGTGTTGCAGCCTGGGGATGCCTAGCGTGCAGGAGACTTGATGACAGATGGCGGTTACGACGCGTGTCTCCCGGATCGGACGGTTACGATGCGTACGCCTCGGGAATGTGTTGTTTGAATTGCAGCACGTTTTGTAACCCCCGCAGACACGTCAATGCGCACGTGTGCTGACTCGATAGCCACATCGCAGGCCACATGTGCATTTGTGTTGACTGGACCTGACCCAGTCACTTGACCCATTCCGATGAGCCCATCAGGCTTGTTTCTGTTGACCAAAAAGATAAGGTCATAACGGGCCAAGGCCCAAGGCCCAAAGACCAATTGCCACGAACCGAGAACTGGGGTTCGGGGTCCGGGTCACGGGCACGGTCACGGGCGCAGGCTCGGGCTCGGGCTCGGCCTCCGGCCTCACAGAGGCCGAAGGCCGAGGTGAGGCGAGGCGAGGCGAGGCGGGGGGCGGCAGCGGCGCGCGTGGGCACACAGCGGGCACGTTATACAACGTCCCTAGCACACTCAGTTATTACACCATATCAGTGTAACTGTATTTAAACCTGTTAAGACAAGGTTATTTTCCCAATGTGGGATGTCATAATTATTACATGTCTTGTCTTAATTAACCATGTAATAATGACGTCACGTGTCACCTTCGCGGATCAATTTCTCGCTCACCGAAACACAGATTTGAGAAAATAAATATACCACAATTATCTACTCACAACGTAGATCGATTCTGTAATATTTAATTTTCACAAAATTAAATATTTATTTCCGAAATATTTATTTAAATATCTTCGTTTCCAACAATCCCCCCATGAGTGGAAATGCCCAATGCATGAAATGCAGAGCCAACTCCGTCCTCGAGAAACATTAATGCACACGAAGAGGTAGCTTGTGGCTTTGAACCTTTCATCTTCAACATCATCGGATACACTGGTGGCTTAATGGTAATCACCTTGAACTAACCCTCCGTCGTGTGTACCAAGACAACGACATTGAAACACCAACGTTTCAAAACTCCATCCGTTCTCACGTTTGTTTCCATTACGGGCCATGGAAAACCCCTTTGGATTTATAAGTGTTCATTTGAAGCGGCCCTCACTTCCACTTATATAGGTGACTTCCTATTTAAGAGTATCCTGTCGTACTCAACCACTGCGTGGTTTTCAGGAGTCATTAAAAGTCGATTGACTTAACCTATACCACGTGCAGGCTCAAAACAACTAGGTTTGCTCACTTAGAGAAGGGAAGAATTAGGTGTTTACACTCGAACTTATATAGCTCAGTTTTCCCATTGAACCTAGTTCTTGGGATCTCCAATCACCTAGGTTGGGTGTCCACTATACTCGTCCTAAATTGTGGATTTTAGTCCCATTCCCTCTAGCAACTTGTTCATTTGATCTCGGTTTAACCCTTTGGTTAGCGGATCCGCTAGGTTATCTATTGACTTCACATATTCAATAGAGATAACCCCATTCGAGATCAATTGCCTAACAGTATTGTGTCGACGACGAATATGTCTCGACTTACCGTTATACATGTTGTTCAGTGCCCGACCAATAGCTGCTTGGCTGTCGCAGTGAATCATCACTGAGGGCACTGGTTTGCTCCAACAAGGAATATCTTCAAGGAAGTGACGAAGCCATTCTGCTTCTTCACCAGCTTTATCTAAAGCTATGAATTCAGATTCCATCGTGGAGCGGGCTATGCACGTTTGCTTCGTAGATTTCCACGAGACTGCCCCCCCACCGATCGTAAACACGTATCCACTCGTGGAATATGAATCATTGGTGTCAGAGATCCAATTGGCATCACAGTACCCTTCAAGTACTGGTGGAAATCTAGTGTAGTGTAGCCCTGAGTTAAGAGTATACTTTAAGTATCTCAAAACTCTCACAAGAGCTTTCCAGTGTTCTTTACTTGGATTGCTCGTGTATCTACTCAGTTTGTTTACCGAGTAAGCAAGATCTGGCCGAGTACAGTTAGTCAGATACATTAGACTACCAATGACCTTCGCATACTCCTCTTGAGCTACAGGGTCACCTCGGTTCTTGCTAAGATGAACATTGAGTTACAAAGGTGTTTTTGCTGGTGAGCTATCATAAGCATTGAACTTTTTAAGCACTTTCTCGACATAGTGAGATTGTGACAGAACAATTCCATCAGCTCTTCTCATGATTTTTATCCCGATGATCACATCAGCTACACCCATGTCTTTCATGTCGAAGTTTCGCTTCAACATTCTTTTAGTATCAGCGATTATTTGTTGACTATTACCCATAATCAACATGCCATCTACATAAAGGCATACAATAACAAAGGAGTTAGAGGTACCTTTATAGTAGACACACTTGTCACACTCGTTGTAATTAAACCCATTTGCCAACATTGTGTTGTCAAACCTTATGTGCCACTGCTTAGGCGCTTGTTTTAGACCGTACAAGGATCTTATCAATTTACAGACCTTCTTTTCTTGACCGGGTACTACGAACCCGTCAGGTTGATCCATGTAGATTTCTTCCTCTAATTCACCGTTCAAGAAAGCAGTCTTCACATCCATTTGGTGAATCTCTAGATTGTATAGAGCAGCAATCGCGAGAAGCACTCTAATAGACGTGATTCGAGTTACAGGTGAATAGGTGTCAAAGAAATCATCTCCCTCTCTTTGTCGAAAGCCTTTTGCCACAAGGCGGGCTTTATACTTATCGACAGAGCCATCGGCTTTGTATTTCCTTTTTAGGATCCACTTGCATCCTAAGGGCTTGCAACCTTTCGGAAGATCAGTCAGAATCCAAGTTTGATTATGCATTATGGATTCAATCTCACTGTTGATCGCTTCTTGCCAGAGAGAAGCGTCTGGTCGAGCTTGAGCTTCCTTAATAGTTTTCGGTTCGTCATCCAACTTATAAGTAATGAAGTCGGGACCAAAACTTTTAGCAGTCCTAGCTCTTTGGCTACGTCTCGGTTCTTCCTCAATAGGATCAAAACTAGTAGCCTCCTCGTGTGTTCTCTTTCGAGAAACTTGAGGTTCATCCTCTTTTCTTTTGTTCGGATAGATATCTTCAAAGAATATAGCATTCCTTGATTCTATCGTCGTTCCTACAGTCACATTCGGGTTCTCCGACTTGTGCACTAGGAAACGATAAGTTGCACTGTTAAGTGCATAGCCAATGAAGATACAATCAATTGTCTTAGGACCGATTGCAACTTGTTTGGGCGGAGGCACTTCAACCTTCGCTAAACAACCCCAAACTTTGAGATATTTATAGGAAGGTTTTCTACCTTTCCACATCTCATATGGGGTAACATCTTTCCCTTTAAGAGGAATCTTGTTCAAGATGTAGTTGGCTGTTAATACAGCTTCACCCCACAAATTTTCGGGTAAACCCGAACTAATCAGTAGAGCATTCATCATCTCTTTTAGGGTCCGATTCTTTCTCTCGGCAACACCATTTGATTGAGGTGAGTACGGAGCAGTCGTTTGATGAATTATGCCTGAAGCAGCACAAAGTTCTTCAAACGGAGCGACATACTCTCCACCTCGATCGCTTCGAATCATCTTGATTGGAGTGCTCAACTGATTCTCTGCTTCTATTTATAATTTTTGAAAGCCTCTATCGCTTCATCTTTACTTCGAAGTAAATAAAGATAGCAATATCTTGTGCAATCATCAATAAAAGTTATGAAGAACTTCTTTCCACCTCTAGTTTGCACAAACTTTAGATCACACAAATCGGTGTGAATTAACTCTAGAGGCTTAGTGCTCCGTTTGACTGATTGAAATGGTAACTTCGCCATTTTTGCTTCAAAACAAACTTCACATCTTGTTTGTTTAAAATCAGTCACTTTCAACAAGTTTAGATTCATTAATCTTTTTATAGCATTTAGATTTACATGTCCTAATCTAATATGCCATAAATCAGAGCACTCAATCAAGTAAGCAGAAGAAGATTCACTTTTATTGATAACTTTTTTTGGCTTGGCGTCGTGCCATTACATTCATTTTGAAAGGTCCATTGGCAAGGTAACCCCGGCCAAGGAACTTTCCAAACTTGGACAAAATAAACTTTTCAGACTCGAAAACAAGTTTAAAATCATTGTTTACAAGAAGTGAGCCTGATACTAGATTCTTCCAGATGTCCGGGACATGCAGCACACCCTTCAAGATGAGGTCATTTCCGCTTGTGAGCTTTAGGACCACGTTTCCAACACCAGCCACATCAGACGAGGCTTGGTTGCCCATGTGAAGCTTTCTTCCTTCAACAGCTTTGTAGGAAGAGAAGACATTCCTCTCGGATGCTACGTGACAAGTTGCACCCGTATCCACAAACCACTCCCTCGAGTTGTCCACATGGTTGACTTCAGACACAATCGTGCACAGATCGTCTTCCCAATCATTATCAGGTTCGACGTTGAAGTTGTGCATCTTTCCTTTGCCCCTGCCATTAGCTTTGGGCTTCTTGCACTGATTAGCCATGTGGCCAGGCTTGCCACAGTTGTAGCAGTCACCCTTAAACTTAGGCTCTTTGATCACAATGCCCTTGTTCGTTTGGGTAGGCCTTGATTAGGTAGGCCTCTTGCGCTTCTTTGATGGACCACCACGTTCCATCGAATTAGCCTTAGCTTCCACAGACCTTAGTCTTGGATCGGGCCTTCGATTGTCTTCTTCAATCCGAAGCTTGACAATCAAATCTTCAAGAGTCATCGCCTTTTGCTTATGCTTAAGGTAACTCTTGAAGTCCTTCCAAGAAGGGGGCAGCTTTTCTATGACCGCAGCCATATTAAAAGCATCGGGAAGCAACATCCCTTCGGCTTGAACATTGTGCAAGATCAACTGAAACTCTTGCACTTGTTCTACAACCGACCAATTGTCTACCATCTGGTACGACAAATACTTGGCCACGGCGTACTTTTTAGTACCCGCGTCCTCTGTTTGGTACTTTTTCTCTAACATTTCCCACAGCTCTTTAGATGTTTCTACATTTGCGTACACCGCATACAACGTATCAACTAAAGCATTTAAAATGAAATTTTGACATAAAAAATCTCCATGGCACCAGTTGTCGAAAGCAACACGCTTCTGGCGGTCCGACTCGTCATTAGCACACTCGGGCTTGTCCTCCTTAAGGTAGTTGGCGAGCCCCAAGGTAGTTAGGTAGAACAGCATCTTCTGCCTCCAAGTCTTGAAATCAACACCGGTGAACTTGGAGGGTTTCTCCGCTTGAGCATTAGGAGGAAGCCTAGGAGCAGTCGGATCATAGCCAGGCACATTGTTGGGAAATCTGTCCAAGTTTTCCTTTCCCAGTAGCTACTTGTATAGATCTTAGTTTTGGTGGATCAAATCCTAAGTCCTACCAGCGTCAGTTGTCTCTAGATAGCTCTAGTTCTCAAATGTAAAGTCCTGTTTAGGTCTTTTGAGTTGTAAGTCGCAGCTGATCAAGACTCATGCTGACACTGTTCACCAGCATGAGAAGTGCTTACCACTGGTTACTGTTCACCAGTTGGGAAAAGTTTCATCAGGTGGCTGCTGACAAAGACTCGTGCTGACACTGTTCACCAGCATGAGAAGAGCTAATGACTGGTTACTGTTCCCCAGTTGGGAAGGATTTCACCAGCAGGCGGCTGACAAATCCTACCAGCAGAATACGTGTTCTCACTGACACTATTCACCAGCGGTAAAGCCACCAGTCATGGGAGATTCCAAGAGTTAACATCAGACATATTGGTAGACTTAGATTGTGCCAGCGCAAGTCACCAGCAGAGACTGCCAGCACAAGATCACCAGAATGATCTACCAGTCGGATGATACCAGCAGAATTCCAGATTCTCTCTCCCAGAGTCTTAGAGACAAAAAGAAGATTCGTCGAGGAATTAACTGACAGAGTATGACTTTAAGGAGGATACCTTAAAGTCCATCAGTTACAAGACACCAGTCTCGATTCCTCGTACTGATGAATAGTGCCGTTCTGACATAAAGAGATCAATGTCAGATAAAGCGAACAAAAGTATGGCACTTTCCGGAAAAACATACCTGCCGCCATCAGAAGGACATGCGAGGACAGAGACCTTTTTCGGATGTGTCCAAACGGCTAGAAGATTTGAATGGGATCCCGCGTCTATAAATAGGTCGGAACCACCAACATTTAAGATGCTGGCTTCCTGACATTCAATACTCTTCACCTACCGAAAGATTGAAAATTTATTACGCTCAAGCAAGTAGAAGCGCATACAACTTTCTAGGCTTTTCTTAAAGCTTACCGTGTGTTGATTTATTCAAACACGAGACTTCAAGCTTCCAGCTTGTAAGTTACTGATCTCTTTGGTGTTCTTTCTCCTCCGAGGAAGTTCACAGCAGCTCTTGTGCCAGCCAGCACTCGAGTTATCACGGGCAGTTTGCCGTATTGAGAAGCTACGTTCTTGGGAGAACTAAACACCCAGTGAAGCTGTGGAGGTTGAAGTGACGTGCTCGCACTCCACCAGCTGATCAGAGTTGAAGAAGGACAAGGCCGGGAGCGGTTGATCTAGTGAACTGGTGGACGAGGCATTCACCAGCTAGAGATAGATCGTAGGACGCTTGTACCCGATTACTCTTAGTGAAATTTCCAATGCTACGACTGGAGAGTGGACGTAGATCGATTGATCGAACCACTATAAATCCTTTGTTTTTATCAGTTTTCCGCATTACATACGCATTTTAAACCCAGCACCCAAGTGCTGGTGTATATCCTGAAAACTGATAACTGCGCAAACAAGGCCTAAAATATTCTAAGTTTTGAATCACCAGCTGACAGGTCCCAGTCAGTTGGTTAACCAGCAAGTGCAAGAAAATGTTTACTTTATATTATTTCCGCTGCAAACGTTTTATACTCTGAAAAACCGGGACCAACAAGTGGTATCAGAGCAGTCGGTTCTTATAGACCGATTGTTTTTGAGTCGCTTAGGACCGAGATCCACGTTCCTTGCACTTCTTTGTTTGTCTGTTGATTAGCTCAGGTACACGAAGATGAATACTCCGAAGCTACTCGACTACAAGACTGTGAAGCATGATATATGGCGAAAGAGGTCGCTCATTTCTCTGAAGAGCATCCATCCTGAAATGAAAGATGTGCTGGAGAAAGGGCCAATCGAGATCACCAAGATACAGCACCAGCTAGGAGATCGTCCAGCTGCTGTGATCCCAAAGCCCCAAGACGAATGGAACGCCGAGGACAGGAAGCGGAATCAGTTGGATTCCATTGCTCACGAGTTGATCCTGGCTTCTCTTACAGAGTCGCTGATGGAGGAAGCCCTCCAGTTTGACAATGCCAAGGTTGTATGGGATTATCTTGATAGTCTATGTCAAGAAACTGATCAAATGAAACGCAACAAATTGCAGGTTGCAGTGGACAAGTACGAGTCCTTCCAGATGCTGCCTGGAGAAACCATCAAGGAGATGGAGGCGAGATTCAACACCATTGTCAGCGAGCTAAAGTCACTGGACAGGAAGTGCTCAAATGAAGATCTTAATGCCAAGATCCTGTCCAAGATGCCCAAGGAGGACTGGTTCGTGAAGACCACAGCTCTGAAGGAGAAGGACCTGTCCAAGATGACTCCCAAGGAGTTATTTGCTCAATTGCAGGCACACGAGTGGGATATCCAGATGGTAAACAAGAATGAGGCCATCCGGAACATGGGATCCCCCAGCATCAAAGCTCAAGACGAAGCTTACTTCGTCAAGAAGGATTTCAAATGGAAGACCAAGAAGCCCTTCCATGCTGACAGACCTACTGCCCAGCACAACCAGAAGAAAGAGATCCCAGCCACATCGGGATCTAAATCCAAAGACAGCGAGAGATCTATCGCTGACCTTGAGCAACAGATGAAAAGACTGGCCGTTCTCCTGGAGAAAGCCAAGTCGAAACAGGGAGTATCTCTAAGCTCAACTGACGGAAAATTCGTCAAGAGAGCTCCCCGTGCTTGCTATCAGTGCCAATCCCCTGATCATCTTAAGTTTTTATGTCCACGGGTGGATAAAGATGAGCGGGAAAGGCTGAAGAAGATCTTCAAAGAGCGAGCATCCAAAGCCGTTGCCAAGGCTATGCTGACCAGGACAGAAGTTCCTGACATTCCTGACCATGACGACGGAGAGTATGAGTCAGATGAAGAGTCAGAAGAGGAAGCTCTACTGGCACTTATGGCAGCCTTCGGTGAGGAATCAGCTGAAGGAAGTGCTGACAGTGAAGAGGCACTTGCAGCTGATGATCAGGTACAATCATCAGCTCCCCCAATGCATATCATGCCTTCTCACATTTTAGACGATTCTGAGTCGCGTTGCTCCGACTCAGAAGCTGTCACAATAGACATTCTTCAACAAGAATTTTTAAAATTTTATGAAATAAAGAATGTCTTGGCTGGCGAAAATGCTTCGCTGAAAGATCAAATTTCTGTTTTGACCAAGGAGATTGAAAAATCGAGGTCAATCAGTGAAGAGCTAGCCACTTTGAAAAAGACTCACTTTGAGTTGCTCCAAGATTTTCAAATTGCAAAAACTGAGCGAGATAATTTTCACAATCTCGTTCTGGAGCAAGAAAATAGAATAAATTTTCTAAATAAAGGCTCAAAAGACTTGGAAGCAGCTCTAAGTCATTGGAGAAAGCCTTCTGATAAGTCCGGGTTGGGATTTACAAAGGATTTGAGCATAAACCAGCCCGAACAAATCACTACTGGTAAGGGTAAGGGCAAACTGGTAAATGCATCAGCACCAGCTGGTAATACCAGTCAGTCCCGAATGGCTAATCAGCATAGGAACCATAAGTCCAGATACATAGGTGAGTCATCACGACAAAATCCTCAACTGGCAAGATCCTCTGCTGACAGGACGCCAGCACACCCAAGGACGTAGACTAAGCCGAAATATTCTAAGGGAAGGAAGTCAGCGTCAGCTGCCAGTGGGATCCGACAGTCAGCACCAGCTGTCAAGGGATTCCACGCACAACCTCTTAAGTATGCCAGTCACCAGCATACTTACAAGGGGTCCCAATCTCAGAGAAATTCTGAGAGAAGGACAATACCTGATAGGAGGAACACCTATCAGAGGCACGAGCCCAATCAAAAGTTTTCACAAAGGGCTATGAATGCTAACCGTGGTGGTCCACGTCCTCAGGGACCTCCAAGGCAAAACAATGTACTGGAAAAGCATTTTCGAAGCTCCCAGCGGAAGCGTACTTCCAAGGGAGATACACACACAACCTCACCTTCCCAAACCAAACGCATTCATTATTTCAAAAGGAAGGGAAAGGCTGTTAATGATGTCAGCAAGGATAAAACCAAGCTGAAAATCACCCAAGTCTGGATTCCGAAAGGAATTATCCAGCGATCTAACCCTGCAGGACCCGCAGAAGATCGGGGACCTAAATGAATCTCATCTCTTTCTTGCAGGTACAGGATCATGCAACAAAGCTTCATAGATCGAGCGAGTGGATCATAGACAGTGGTTGCTCCGCTCACATGACTGGTGAAGAATTTCTATTTTCAGATCTTACCAAGGTCAAAGGACCTCCAGTCATATTCGGTGATAACTCAAAGGGCAGAGTTATCAGCAAGGGCTGCATCGAGAAGGACGATGTCAGAATCATAAATGTATCCCTTGTCACCAACCTCAAGCACAACCTCCTGAGCATCAGTCAGCTGTGCGACTACGGGTACACAGTTACCTTTGAGAAATCAGAGTGCCAGATCAAAGACAAGGAATCTGGCGAGACCAAGCTGAGAGGTGTTCGCAAAGGAGGACTTTATGTCGTCGACTGGCATAGCGGGAAGACTGACTCATGCTTCGTGCCTACCAGTTCCATGGAAACAAACTGGCTGTGGCACAAAAGGTTAAGTCATCTGAATTTCAAAACTATTAACTATCTGACTAAGCATGATCTTGTAGATGGTCTTCCCAAGGGCGGGTTCAAGAAGGAAGGAATTTGCAAGGCTTGCCAGCAAGGCAAACAAACTAAGAAGTCCTTCAAGAACCAGTCGCCAGTCTGCCCCAGTACCAGTCAGGTACTCGAACTGCTACATATGGATCTTTTTGGACCAGTAGCACCTCAAACCATTGGAGGACGACGATATTCGCTGGTGGTAGTCGATGACTACTCGCGCTACACATGGGTAAAGCTTCTCAGAACCAAGGATGAGGTGAAGATCATTCTTCCAGAGTTGATCATCCAAGCTCAGAAACAGAGAGAAGCTGTGGTGAAGCGGATTCGTTCGGACAATGGGACTGAATTCTGCAATAGTCTGCTGATGGATTTTTGCGCGGAAGCTGGTATCAAACATGAAAGATCTACACCTAGGCAACCGCAGCAGAATGGACTGGCAGAACGTAGGAACAGGACGCTGAAAGAAGCGGTCCGGTCCATGCTGGCAGAGTCCGGCTTAGGACAGAGTTTCTGGGGAGAAGCGTTGGTGACGGCCTGCTACACTCAGAATAGAAGCGGGATCAACAACAGACTCCAGAAAACTCCCTACGAAGTGTATTTTGGTCGTAAGCCTTCCTTAGCTCATCTTCGTGCTTTCGGTTCACCATGTTATATCCATAATAATGGTAAGTCGAAGTTAAATGCTTTTTCGCCTAAAGCTGATGAGGGTGTCTTCGTTGGATACGGACATCCCTCTCACAAGGGCTATAGAGTATTTAACAAGACCACCAAACTTGTGGAAATAACATGCAATGTTGTTTTTGATGAAGCTACTTTAGTGCGCAGGACCTTACGACAACTGGCTGAAGATGTTCCTGAGGTCAATGATGTCGTGGATCAGTTGGGCAGGAATTCTTCCAATGCTAAACCAACTGACTCGATTAGACCTATGACTGGATCATCTTCACAACCAGTTCCCTCGGTTGCCCATCAGCAAACCGAGAGGGTCTGTGATGCAAATGACCTTGCTGAGACCTTACACTCAATCTCCCTGAGTGGATCTAGCAACAATCAAGGGGGAATTCCGACTAGAATCTTTGAGCCAGAAGACAACGATGAACCAGCTGGAGTGGATGCACCAGCTGATATTGACAACGTTGGTGAAGGTTCAGGAAGCCAGTCAGACAGTGAAGCTGATGAAGAAGTTCCGACTGGTGAAGGTCAACCACCAGTTGAAATCCCAGTTCCGACTGGTGAAGGTCAAATGCCAGTTGCAGTTCCAGCTCCGACTGGTGAAAATGTGGAAGCACCAGTCATCAGAACAGAAGAACCTGTTTCACAGCCGGCACCAGCAGTCGCTGGTCCTCCCAAATGGCTGAGGGATCACCCATCCGATGCTATTCTCGGTGATCCAGAAGGTTCTGTCCAGACTCGACACGGCAGTGCGCTCCTAAGTTGTTTTATTTCTCAAATGGAACCTACTTCCATAGGAGTTGCACTAG
>JAPKLW010000311.1:0-182722 GCA_026898455.1 Plectranthus barbatus
ATTTGCCGCTGTTATTATAATTAATCTGTTAGAAATAGCAGTGATCATACACTAACATTATTTATCATCGAATGACATATCAAAAATCGACCATGCCATAAACATCCTATATTTTACTTCCACATCTTCCCTATTAATCCAGTAATGAGTTGGCCTCCCACATATCAACTGTTCCATGTGAATGCAAGCATAAACAGCTTCATTCGACTCCTCATAAGCACTGAAATTTTTGGTAAAATCGATAGACAATGGCCTATCAATTTCGGCCAAACCTATTTTGTTAAGTTCAAAATAACCACCGGCGCGTAAAAACTTGTAGAAATTATCGGTCATGCGCCTAACAAGATCCGCTCTATACCGTTGCATTTGTGGAGATAGATTGTTGAAGTCGGCAGCATAAATATGACAACTCCAAGTGGCCAAGTCAATCCTCAAACACACCCAATGACCTCCAGCGTCATATGGCATGAGTAACTTTAAAAAAATTAAAGATTAATTAAATTATTTCAATGTATTAAATTTTTCTAAAATAGAAATTGAAAAAATTATAACACTTACCACTGAAGCAGTGTACCAAGGTCGAGAACTTGGACTATCTTCTCCTTTAATGAAATCCAGTAATTCTTTGGAAACAGAAGTGGCTTTACTTCGAGGAGCCAGATTTGTAGGATACGACTTCAAGAACAAAGACTGTAAAAAAACATAACCAAAAAAAAAAAAATTAAAATCGAAACAATTAAACTAAAAAATTAAAATCTTAAGTTAAATAAATTATATCGAACCTTGAATCTCGGGCTTATAACACGAACCCATTCTGGATTACAAGTACGTGTAACGTACTTGCTCTTCGATATCAACTTCATGTTGATGGCCTCAACATAAAGCTCCACATGGGCTTCAGAGAGTTTTCTGTTCATGTCTTCAAGATGTTCAAAGAATGATTGACTCAACTTAGCTCCATTTGTCTATGAAACCCGGAGTTGATTATCGCCAGACTCTCTATATTGACGATAATTTCGCACGACTTCTTTTTTCACGCCAAACGGTGCAGATTTTTTGGACTTTCGCTCAATGTCGTCATCAATACCAGAAGACTGCAATTTTATAAAAAAAAAATCAACATAAACATAGAATCAAAAAGAGTCAAAAATTATTTTAAAATAATTATACCTCTTCACTTCGAGTTTGAGGTTGAGGTTGAGGTTGAGGCTGAGAACTAGAAGCATCGGATTGCCGGCATGCATGAATAGCTTCATAAACAAACTCCTTCAAGCCAGGTACCACCTCATCAACAATGAATTGCTTCACGGCTGCAAAAAACTTAGCATCTCTCTCTTGCCTCCGAGCTTCCCCTCCAGAAGATGAATCCGATGATTGCCTACTACTCCTCTTCCTCTTACTCCTCGTTACTTGTGTCTGTGGCTCGAACTCAGGGTGATCAGTCTCAACGTCAGGCTGCTCGCTCTCAAACTGAGGCTGCTCTTCCTCGTTCACCTCCACATTTACCAAATAACCACCTCCATGCCATGCCTCATCGTGGATGACATTCTCAATGTGATGCTCATCGTGGGCTTCATCATCCGCCTCAACTAATATCTCTACCCTCTCAGTGTGTGTAGATGTTTCATGTGCTTCATCGAGCACATCATGCACATCATGCTCTATGCCGAGGCCTTGCTTGTGTAATATGCGCTGTGTCGATATTGGGGCCACATATTGAACACCCAATGTACCCGATCCTTGTGATGATCGCCAGTACAGTGTTCTCATTTCTGATGGCGAAGGAGGTAGGGCAGTTAAAACAATTAGCTGCAAAATTTAATTTAAGAGTTAAATAAGATAAGATAAGATAAAATAATATTATGATTTTAAAACAAAAATACACACTCACAAAATAAATAGATTACCTGTTGAGAAAAGAAAGCTACCCAATCTTTGATACTAGCGCGTTTAAAATGCCACTTCAACATCCGTGGCTCGGCATTACGGTCTACTATCTTTCCACACGCCTGCCCCAATTGAGGAATAACCTCATATGCCCAAACCTAACAAAATAATTAACAAAAAAAATTAAAGATTAACAAAATAATTTAGTAATATATGAAATGGTGAAGAGTTGTATTTTTATACCTGTAGTACCCAGAACGGTCCAGGAAGATGATAGCCTTTCTCAGCACTACTCCTATTAGTAGGTACGTGCTTACTATAATACAAAAGTGCTTTGTATGCGTATGCACCCCATGGAAATTCGTTCCATGCATCTAAATCTTCACTAAGAACATATATCCAATTTTCTATTTTTCTCTTATCCGTGTATCCCAACCCGACAAACCAAAATGCTAAAATGTTAGCTACCCTAAGGTACAAATGCCTATGTGTAATATCAACTTTTTTGAATTCAAATCACTTCAAGAGTTCTTTAGCACTAAGTTGTTCTCCCCCACAAAATACTCGAAAAACAGTACTAACATCTAAAGCATGTTTAGCAGTAGGATTAAAACGAGAAGTACCAAATCGTAAACCACTAATAATGGAAAATTCACTAGGTAAAAATATGAGATCCCGTCCACCCACTCGGAACCTTAACACTTCATCATTAGTTGAATCAATTTGATGAGTAAAAAGTTCAAATAAAGACTGCGAAGAACTAAGACCATTATCAGCCCAACCCAAAAAATGACCGAAAATCCCATTTGTAAACTCATCAACTAACCCTTGTTCTCCAACAGATAACAATGTCTTGTTAATTGTATCGAGAACTTTACATTTATAGAATAAATTGGTCTTAGCCGTGCATCCATGAAGCCCGTATCTTATCCACTGAGGCTGCACATTATATGATTTTTTTGTTATTAAATGTGACAAAATTCATGAACATGCATACACGAACATGTGCATTACAAAAACAAAAAAAAAATTAACAAAACTAACTCATACTCATTCGGCTGGATTGCAAACAATACAAGATACAAACAAAAAAAAACTCAATCATTCTCATTATCAAATTAATAATTCAACAACCAAGAATAACAAATGATACATATATACAGCCGAACTCAAAAAAAATTTCACTTCAACTGATTCAAAATAAATTCCCAAAAGAATAAAATTGCACAAAATAAAATGAGAAAAGGCCGAAAAAACTTACCTGCACCGTCGACATCGTTCGCCGGAAATTTTTGTCAGTTCAGGGGTGGGTTTTTTTGGTTCGAACGTGTGTCTCCAACTCCAGCCGAATGTCCCTTTGTTTTCACGCCCAATTTCATTTTTTTTAGGTTTGTGAATGAATGAATTACAGTGGGGTAGTTGTACGAAATCCATCTGGATTTAATGTTGAATTCCAGATGAATTTAAAAAAAGACCGAACTCCAGCTCAATTCGGTTGGAATTCAAGCCGATTACAAGACCGAAATAAAGCTGGATTTATTCCAGCCCATTTTTAAATAAAAAATTGATTTTTTTAAAAAAAATTTCCAAATATATCTCAATTTAATAAAAACACCGAATTCAAGCTCAATTCGCTCGGAAATATAGCCCATAAGCGGACCGAAATATAGCTCGATTATTCCAGCCCATATTTAAATATTTATTTGAGGAAAATCCAAATATATCTCATTTGGCACAAATCTTGCCCAATTGAGACATATTTATCATTTATTCTATTTTTTAAAATTCAAAAACACGATTGAATTTTTTTTAAAATATAGAAAATTCGAAATATATATCACTTGAGAAAGATATATCTCAATTGACCGAAATCTTGCCAAATAGGGACTCATCTAACATTTATTTAATTTAATTTAATTTTTTAAAATTATAAGAATCGAATTATATTTTTTAAAAAATAAAAAATTCGAAATAACTCGCACTAGGCCAAGATATATCTCAATTGCCCGAAATTGCCCAATTGGATCTTAATTATTGTTTATTTTATTTATTTAAAATTAAATAACTAGAATTATAGTTTTTTTACAAATAATTTTTTTTTAGAATATATCTCACTTGGTGAAGATATATATCATTTGATCAAAATCTTGGCAAATTGAGACTTTTTATCATTTATTTTACTTTAATTTCAATGTTTTAGAATTTAAATAAATGAATTATATTTTTAAAAATAAATCCTTCCAAATATATCTTCCTTGGGCGAGATATATCTGAAATTCCCGAAGCAAGCCAAATTTTTTTCAACTAAAACATCAATATATTATATTTTATTTCATCACACTCTAAAAATTAATAAAAAATAGACCTCCGAAATATATCTGTCTGGCCGAGATATATTTCAAAAGGCCGAATGCAAGCTGGAAGGATTTCGTGTATATTTTATGCCATTGCGAATTTAAAAAACAATAAATATAAAGTTGTGTTATACAATATTAGTAAAAAACTCGACCGTTAAACATTTCACACATTTCAAAAGATTTGATTGCCTGATTTAGACATTTTAACCTAAAAACATGTACTTTGGCTATTTTTTGAAGTTTTTCATAAGGGTGGCTATTTTGTGAATGTAATATTAGGAAATGGCTATTTCAGATTTTCCCTCGTATATATATATATATATATATAGAGAAGGGATCATATGCTAATAGATTAAAATATGCTAAATGAGAATAATTGTGAGCCATTAGATTAGATGTGATGGACGGTTATGATGATTGTTTTTTATTATTATTTTTTAGTTATTGCATAAGGGTAAATTAGAGAATTTAAATGTTGCAGTTATTTAATAACCATAAATCTGAGAAATCTCAGCCTTAGATTTCATCAAAATCAATGGATGAAAATCATTCCTATTTAACATATTTAATATTTTAGCATGAGATCCAATCCCTATATATATATATATATTTCATCTATACCTATAATTAAGGGCACATAATATAGTACTATCAAATAGAACTATATTTCCGGAGTTCTGACCGCAAAAGAAAAGTACCGCCGATCTTGCAAATGGCCGGAGAACGTCAACATGCAGGTGTGTTCGCAATCGCATACGAAATGGAACTGCCATGCATTTTCTAAAACTTTTTTGGACGTGTATATATATAAGCTTGAGTTGGTTAATACTCTTCATTGTAATTTGTATATATGAGTTCATTGCTTCGTTTTGACGTAGATATGGCTGAAATTTGATGAATAAAATTCCATTTTGCTGATAACTGTGCATCTTACATGGATAGATTATATATTTAAATGCATAAAATTATTATAATAATATATATACACACACTAAGGCATTAACAAAATTGATAACTATATATTTTTTTGCCATTTTTTAAATATTTATATTTAGTAATTTTTTTAAATTTTAAAATAATGAAGGTTTAGTCTTTTTATTTACTATTTTTGCAATTGAACATTTATTTTTTGATTGTTTGTGTTTGATCTACTTCTTTTATTAAATTTATATAAACCATTAAATGTCCAATTTAGGGAATTTATATTAGAATTGTTAATCAATATTAAATATATTTTTCATTATTATAAATAAAATACTAAATATTTTATTCGTGCAACGCACGAGTGGAAAATTAGTATAATTTAAATAAAAAACGTCAAGATCTCGAAATTCAAATCAAGATAATTTTGAAATCTCAATTTTCATTTCGGTGATTCTAAATATAGCTACAATTTTATTCAACATATTATTTAAAAAATACGTTTTTTATATAATATTAAAATTTTACCCATAAAATTTTTAGTTTAAAATATTAGCAGTATTATAAAATAAAATGAATGCAGCCCCCAATAATTTGAACAATTATCGAGCACAGTGAGTCGGAGTTGGTACACATGCGCACATCGTATATCTACTTCATATGATAATACGTGGATGGTTCAATTCACGAGATCAAGAATCAATGGCTCACGAACAAGTGTTTTGTATCACTTACGTTCAATATTTGTGATGACTCCAATCTATTGAACCACCTGCGATCTTAGGCATTGTATAAGATTTCTATCGGATTCTACCATTCTGTGCTTCATTTTTTCGATGCCTTCTTTTTTCTATTTCGTGTTGTAAATGAAAGCCAATTAGTCATATTACAGAAGTTAATTTTTGCCAACCCTATGAAATAAGTGCCACTGTATTTTCTTTCTTTCTTCAAGTACTGGAATCATTTATGCAAGAGTTATTGAATCACTTCATTCGAATTTACAAACATATTTGATTGTAAATTGTAATATTTTTACGAAACTTAATATTGCCAGTGAATACACAATGCAATTGTTTATAGGATTAGAATACGTGAAAATTTGTGATGTTCTTTGTATGATTTGAAGTCTAATGATATGCTAGTATGCACAGGCAGGATATTTTTCTTTTGTTTTTTTATCATCTTCTAGCATTTAGTTTTAAATTTCTTTTTCGATTGTGTGGCTTTTCTTCATTTGGTGAATGAAGTAAATAATGTATCAATCTGAAGAGGCAGTGGAAGTGGGAAGAAAGGAGAAAGTGGAACCAATTTTCAAATATTTTTTTAAGTTTGATCTAGGGATTATAAGGATGTAATGGTAATATTTAAAATAGAGATTATGTTGAGAAAAATAGTAATTGTATTTAGAATTATCTTTTTTATTTGAGTGATAATTAAGACTTTTATTTTCATTAAAATTATAGTAAAGTCAAGATATGAGAAACCAAGAAATATAATTCGAGATCCAATTTTTTAAAGGGTGATCTTAAATACAGCCACAATTTTGCTAAACATAACCCCTGAAAAAATAAAATTTTAAATTATTATATAAAATTACAAATTTATCATTGTAGCCCCAAATTAAAGTTTTAATTAAAATAATAAAATTAAATTCAAAATATATAGCCTCATCTCAATCTACATAATATAAAAATCAAAACCTAAATATCTTATTTCTATCTTACAAGTAGAGCTTTCTTCTGGAGGATGAAAAACTACACGCAAGTCTAAGTAAGAAAATATATAGATCACATTTTAATTGAAATTGAGCCACACAATACTTTGATTTTATGCTACCATTGTGTTGTTATTATGTCAACGGCACTTCATTTTTTTATACCCCTTCTGTCTGCTTGTGAGTTTGCTTTGATATATCTCAATCTGAATGAGGAGAGATTACAGTTACTGCAGCTGTGCCCACCAGTTGCCCGACATATTGTCTAGCTAAATTGGTACTTAGCTTTGCACAAGGCTTTGACACTATTTGCTTATGTGCTAAGGATCTCTTCTTTGTAGTCCCTCCATACTCACTTCGACAATTTTTTTTGCTTATATCTTGGGGAATTTTTTGCTTAGATATTATAGGATCTTCTTTGTAGCCCCTCATATTCACTTGGGTATGCTCAAATTCTCATTGTAAGGTTGCAGACTAACTCTTTGTTGATTTGCAAATTGAGTAAAAAAATTATTAGAAAATTGGGATGCCGATTTGTTTATGATGAATAACGTGATTCAGTGGTGCTTCTCTTCAAGTTCTATCTTGTTGTAGCCTGTTATGAAATGTTGGAGTCCTACAACAGATTGTTGTGCTCAAATTGTGAAGCAACTCAATTTGCCTTTGCTGGTAGGCCGTTGAATAAAATATTTATAGCACTTCATTGTTGCCTATATAGTTTTCGTTCTTTGTTTAACAGAAAGAGTTTTTTTTTTCTTTCAGGTAATTAGTGGTGGCCGATACACCAAAGAGAATGTGGCTAGATGTTGGACCGTGTAGACAAGAGCGCTTCTAAGTGTGGAGCTCACTCATGGTATGCCTATGTACTTAAAAGTTCATATAAGTTGTCAAACAACCCTTCCAAAAACCTTATTGATTATTTGAGCAGTCAAACCTATTCATATAGCCTAAATACTCATATTCATGTTCATATGAATATTGTTTGTACGAATCCATGTGTCTTGTTTATATGCAAAATGAAACTAGTTTACCCACAATCCTTAATCACCATAAATCTTTTTTTTTTTCCAGAGATAAAAAAATGAATATATTAAATATTTTGCTCCAAATAACTCCTTGAAATGTCCAAGCGGGCACATAGTATGTGAATTGTACATATAGATCTTAAGCGCTTATTTGCCCTTAGGGTTGCTGTAGGATCAATTAATAATATTAGCTTTCCTATGCAAACACATCCAAGATGAACTTTGTTTACTATGATTAATTCTTGATTGTGTCGAAGCATGTATAATAGTTTGAGTAAGAAGATGCTACTTTTAACTCTTGAGGTATTTATATCATGTTTGTATGACAGTAAAATTTGAATAGCAAATCATACCTTAACAACTTCAGATAGCAAGTCTGTGAGAATCTTAGTGCCATCCAACACGCTTCCGGTGTACAAATGCAAGAAGTAAGCACTATTCAGTTTCTTTCACGTCCAATTAAAGTAATGTTTGTAGAACAGAACAGTCTGCATTTTTAATAGGTTGAGAAATAAATAATTGTTGATGTCATCAAAGGACTTGATTGGTTATGCTTGTGATTTTTGTCTATGGCCTCACTATAATGACTTATTCTTGAACCGAATTATATGCTTATTCTTGTAGTAATGATTTTTCCATGAAAGTTGCTTTTTGGTGGTTGGTGCTAAGCATGATAGATAAAAATATATTGCTCGTTTCAAAATATTAGATGCAATCTCACCAGTGGTTGAAGTGATGTGTTGGGAAATTTGGCTAAGTTTCCTCTCCCCAGTAGCTACTTGTTTAGATTCTAGTTTGGTGTTTTGGTGGATCAAATCCTAAGTCCTACCAGCGTCAGTTGTCTCTAGATAGCTCTAGATCTCAAATGTAAAGTCCTGTTTAGGTCTTTTGAGTTGTAAGTCGCAGCTGATCAAGACTCATGCTGGCTACTGTTCACCAGCATGAGATGTACTTACCAGTTGAGAAAAGTCTCACCAGCAAGCGACTGACAAGACTCGTGCTGACACTGTTCATCAGCATGTGAAGAACTAATGACTGGTCACTGTTCACCAGTTGGGAAGGTTTTCATCAGCAGGGAGCTGACAAAACTCACCAGCAGAATAGGTGTTCTCACTGACACTGTTCACCAGCGGTGAAGCCACCAGTCATGGGAGATTCCAAGAGTTAACATCAGACAGATTGGTAGACTTAGATTGTGCCAACGCAAGTCACCAGCAGAGACTTGCCAGCACAAAGATCACCAGCATGTTCTACCAGTCGGATGTTACCAGCAGAATTCAAGATTCGCTCTCCCAGAGTCTTAGAGACAAAAAGAAGATTCGTCTGAGGAATAAACTGACAAAGCATGACTTTAAGGAAGGATACCTTAAAGTCTATCAGTTCAAGACACCAGTTCCGATTCCTCGTACTGACGAATAGTGCCGTTCTGACATAAAGAGATAAATGTCAGATAAAGTGGACAAAAGCATGGCGCTTTCCGAAAATTCTTACCTGCCGCCGTCAGAAGGACATGCGAAGACAGAGATCTTTTCCGGATGAGTCCAAACGGCTAGAAATTTGAATGGGATCCCGCGTCTATAAATACCTGGGATCCATCAACATTCAATACTCTTGACCTACCGAAAGACTGAGAATTTATTACGCTCAAGCAAGCAAGCAAATCTTTCGAGGCTTTACTTAAAGCTTTTCCGTGTGTTGATTTATTCAAACACGAGACTTCAAGCTTCCAGCTTGTAAGTTACAGATCTCGTTGGTGTTCTTTCTCTTCCGAGGAAGTTTCACAGCAGCTCTTGTGCCAGCCAGCACTTGAGTTATTACGGGCTTTTTGCCGTATTGAGAAGACACGTTCTTGGGAGAACTAAACACCCAGTGAAGCTGTGGAGGTTGAAGTGACGTGCTCACACTCCACCAGCTGATCAGAGTTGAAGAAGGACAAGGCCGGGAGCAGTTGATCTAGTGAACTGGTGGACGAGGCATTCACCAGCTAGAGATAGATCGTAGGACGCTTGTACCTGATTACTCTTAGTGATATTTCCAGTGCTACGACTGGAGAGTGGACGTAGATCAGTTGATCGAACCACTATAAATCCTTTGTCTTTTATCAGCTTTCTGCATTTCATACTGATTTAAAACCCAGCACCCAAGTGCTGGTGTATATCTGAAAACTGATATAACTGTGCAAACAAGGCTAAAAATATTCTAAGTCTTGAGCTACCAGCTGACGAGCTTGTTGCCAGTCAGCTGAGTACTCAGAGTGCCAGTTGACTTACCAGCTGACAAGGTCCCAGTCAGCTGAGTACCCAGCAGAGCGCAAGAAACGAATTAACACATTTTCCGCTGCCAAGTTATACCCTGATAATCCGGGACCAACATGATGCCATCATAGAAAGGTTTAGAACTTTGTGATGACAAACTTGCTGAACTTATACTTGAGCATAGTGGGCTTACACTGTCTTTGATGCCACCCTGCTACTACTGTTTATTGATATATGTTGTGTTCATGTGCTGGTTTGGGTATCTTGTGGCCTGGCTTGATGCTGTCTCCTTGCTAAGCAATATAGCCATTCAAAATCCCACACAAACAGCATGAGAGTGCACAACAACAAGAAGCAAAAATGCCACTAGTAATCTAAGGTAATAAGGTTGGAGCAAAGTCCAATAAACACCCAGCATAGTGAAAAGTAGCAAAACACCTAAATAGTGTACACCAATTTAAAAAAGAAAAAATTGAACCCGGGAGTATAGCTAAATAAAATAAGTATTTAGATCATTAATTCATATGGTTCATATTTTGAATGCAATAACTATAAATTGGAAAAATCTAAAGGTAATTCAACTGAAGCACTTTAATTGGAAAAAAGTTAGAAATAAGAGTAATAATTGAGACCAATAATTTGATTCTGAGGGACCCTATAAAATAAACTTACAAAGAGGAAGCAACAAAAATAAAACTCGTCTTTTTAAATAAATTCATTTTTCAGCTACAATTGAGAGATCATTATACACTTTATGCATCATCTAAGTTGATACTTCTCCACTCAAAGAATCTGAATTTTTTGAAAATAATGCCACAAATTCTTTGATACGATCTAAATACAAATTATCCCATCCTACAACAGATTCAAGTCTTGAGTATTTCCAATTTGGTACAATCGGAGGTATTGGTGCATGTTCATCCAATAAAACCTGAACAATAAAGAATCATAATTATAAAATGAAAACATAACAAATTATATATGCTAAGCGATGTAGACTTTTAGTTTATATATATGTACAAAATGATTGTCATTTACATATTCAATTGATATTATCTTTTGTTGTGTTTTCAACGATGGATTAGTTCGTAGAGGAAGACATGTAAGACATCGCTTTTGAGATAGGTAAACCATGACCACATTGTATCTTGAGGCAATTAAATAACCTATCTCAGGCAATACCATCCAATTATTCAATGAAGCTGGAACATTAAAATAAGATAAAGCTTCGCGCAATTGAGCTATTAATTCAAAAGATTCATAGAAATTAACATAATAAGCTTCATTATTGCATAACTCTTCTATCAATTCTTTTCAAACTCTAAACCAACCGTCTTCTCCGTATCCAAGTAAATCCACAATTGCACGAAAACCACAATGTCCATCTGACTGGACATCAATTATATTGTGAACATATCTTTGTATATTTAATGGAAAACAACCTAACAAATGGATCGCATGATTAGACCTTTCCATCCCAAAAACTTGTTCGCGTGCGTGAAACACACTAGTGCAAGTACAAACTGTCACAAGTAATAATAAAACGGAGTATTCTCCGAGTATCGATCCACATGGAAGGGGTAAAGGTGCACAAATACTCAACTCGGTTTAATTGATGGGGAAAATTGATTTGATTTGTTTAATTAACCTAGGCATGAACTAATGAGTAAATAACAATAAACATAAAACAGGGGATGACCATAAAACAGGGGAAAAATGGGAAAAACTGGATCGGACAATTTCTTTTTAATCAACGATAAAAATGACCTAGGCTATGGAATCACTTGCTACAGATAATATGCTACAACATCGTAAACAGCACAGAGTAAAGTTGCTGCCAACTATGGTTCTCAACTAGATTTTCCAAAATAGGTGAGATAGCCTTTTCTAAATTAATTAACATATTCCTATGCCCAATTCAATTTAGATTCAGCACCAATTATCACTCTCTTAGGCATTTTTACAAACACAAAACCACATATTCCTATGTATGAAGTGTGCAATATTTGGGGTTTCTACTCTTAGCCTCAATTTTTCCAAATCTAAGCTAAGCATAAATCACAAACATTCAAGCTCCCACAAGAGTTGTAATTTTAAGAATTAAACCACCAAAATATTCAAAACTCCATTCCATTCACAATGCATAACAATCCATTCAACTCAAGCAAGTTCATCCATAGCCATGGTCAACTAAATTAGCTCATATTTACAAGGGTAGGAGCTAGATTCATGTTTTGAAAGCTGGAATTCATACTCAAAAATAAGAAATAAAAGATAGAGAAGACAAGAAGAAGAATCCCACTTCGATTAGCTTCAACAAGGAACGATTCCTCAGCCCCAAGCTAGCCTCTCGTCGGCGGTTGAGCTGCAGCTCATTTCCTTCCTCTGCCTCAAGCACGTCCCGGTTCCAGCTAGGAATTCTCCCTCCCAGCTCGATTGTATGGTGATGGAAAAGTGTAGATGATGTTCTTCTTTCTCTCTCCCTTGGGCTTTTATATCCCTCCCCAATTCTAGGTTTCCCTTTTAGTAACATTCCCCAAATTGTCCTTGGGAAAAAGGGCTGAAATTAATTTGTTTTCGCACTCCCACATCAGCAAAAATAGCATTATCCACGTCATGACCGAATTTTGACCAAGTTGACTGGGACTGGTTCAGCTCAACATGCTACAACATCTGCTTTCCTTTGCTCCAGCATAGACTTCGAAAATAAGGCAATTTCCTGCACGGCAAACTCACTCCAAATCCTCCAAAAACAACGTTATTTACTCCAAAACACGAATTAAACATGAAAGGACTCGAACAACTAAATACAAGACTAAAAAACACTTATTTGGTTAAACATATACGAAAGACTCTCTAAACGAACTAAAATTGAAGAGAATATAACTCTTTTTCAAGAGTTATCACCCCCCCCCCCCAAACTTAGCCAGTTGATCGTCCTCGATCAACAAAAGAGACAAAACGACTCAAGGGACAAACAAGTTGGAATTTTCAGTCATGCTGGCTCATACTCAT
The DNA here is from genome assembly GCA_026898455.1 of Plectranthus barbatus. Classification (NCBI taxonomy): domain Eukaryota; kingdom Viridiplantae; phylum Streptophyta; class Magnoliopsida; order Lamiales; family Lamiaceae; genus Plectranthus; species Plectranthus barbatus. The sequence continues at coordinate 13,175 of JAPKLW010000311.1, forward strand.
ACACTTCTCACCACAGTTGAAAATGAAATCTAGGATTCAGTCATCAAAATAGTATCAACTCATCTCAAAATCATTCCTTCTAGTTTAACATGTCATTTCCATCATGCTTCAACATCTATTCTCAAATCAGCACAGCACATCATCACAATGCAAAGTCAACATGATCAAAATCAACTCCACACTCAAGTAATGCTTATGATCATTATGCTTACTTATTTTGACTCCAAACTGCTCATAATAACCTCTCCACTAATGGAGTTCATATCACAAGGGATCATTAGGACTTTATTAGCTTGTAATGTGGGCTAGGGTTAAGGTAGGAAAATATTTGGATAGAGTGACTAATTCGAGAGCACCAATGAGTTCGACTACTTATTTAGAGGACTTGAACACTAGAACCACAATCCCAAGTAAGAGAAGACTACCCCTATTATTACACCAAATGAAATAACCCAAAACAACACCAAATGAAATAACTCAAAAAAAAATCTCCCTTTATTTTCACTCTCTTTTTTTTGTTTTGTCGAGTTTTTCTCGATTTTTCTATTTTCTTTTTCGATTTTTCTCATATTTCTTTTTCCTTTTGATTTTTCTCATTCATTTTTTTTTCCGACACATTTTCTCTCTTTTTCGTTTCTCTCTTCTTCTTTTTTTACGCACACTGCATTACACGGAAATGAAACACCAATTTACAATGAAATGGAGTACAAGATTCGAAAATAAAACAACCCAAAACGGGAGCACACCCCCCCAAACTTAAGGACGGACATTGTCCCCAATGTCAATAGGTCAAACTCATATAAGTGCTCACGAAGAGGGTAAAAATGAAGGGTAAACGGCGAAATCAGATGTGGACAGAAACAATATAAAGCTAAAGCACAAAATAGGGTGCAAGGGGTAAATAAAATGCAAGGAACAACGAAGGCACAAAATAAAACAACGAAGGCCTTAATCACATCCCAAGTGAAATAAAAACACATTTCGCCTCGAGGAAACCACAAGCAGCCGAAGGTAAACACTCACACTTGCAAAACCGAAACATGAAGCCAATCAAGAGCAATCAACAAGGCAAGGTAATGAAGTTTTCAAAAACACGATTCTCAGTTCACGAGATCAGATGAAAAGCACGTCAAGAAATATCAAGTTAAACCGAAGGAACAATCTAGAGATGAGCATCAACTAATCGACTAATGAATTCACACGTGCAAGAAACGGAAGAAGTCATCATCGAAGCAAGAGAAGAGCAACACGACATAAAAGCCAACAAGACGCGACACAACAAGAATTAAAACCGGATAAACATAAACCACCAGACAGCAATAACAGGGCAACAAAAATCAACAAACCACCATCACGAGTGTAAAGTATTAAGTACAGACCCAGAATAAAATAGTATCAAATTAAAGTCATTGTTCAGGAGGATAAGTGGAGGATGAACCATAGGAAGTCATGGCTGCGCGGCCGGCAGAAGCTGGGAGAGCTAATCGGTGAGCGCTTGGAGAAGCCGCTCGTGTGCGCTACACATGACCCGAACAGTCTGGACTTCCTCCCGGATAGCACGAAGTTCAGCAGTGGTAGAAACAGCAGCAGTGGTGGTTGTGGACTGAGAAGCAGGAATACGGCTGGCCCCAGGAGGTTTGGAGGATGCTGCAGCATCTCTAGCAGCACGACGACATTGGAGACGGGCAATGTTGATATCAGTCGCACCTCGAGCACGAGCCTCCGAATCCAGCATGGGTACACCAGCACGTTTGCAAGCCTTCTTCCCCCCCCCCCAAACTTGAGGTGAGCATGCTCCAACTTGTTTTACCTACATCAACACTCATTAGCACAATTCCCAGCAACACTCAAGAAAAACATTGCAATTATGAAATAGAGTACTAAGTTCTAGAAACAGAAAGGAATAACTGAACCAAACATAATCAACTATTCTAGGCAAGAATTGAAAGAAAGCAATTAAAATATGTACAAAGAAACCATGGTCTGCTGAAGCAGACCATGGGTACCTCATGCTCTAGCATCCTGCAGGGCAGTGACACCTCTCTCTCGGTTGAGAGTGCCACCAAAGTATTCCTTGACTTGGTGTCCATTGACCATGAATGTGCGGCCTGATTTCTCTTCTCTGAGATCAACAACTCCAAATGGATACACCTTAGCAATAGTGAAGGGATCAGACCAACGGAACTTGAGCTTCCCGGGAAAAAGCTTCAACCTTGAATTAAAAAGGAGAACCTGCTGCCCCTCTTTCAAAGTTCAAGGCACAATTCTTTTATCATGCCAACGCTTAGTCTTCTCTTTGTAAATCTTGGCATTCTCATAGGAGAACAATCGGAGCTCATCAAGCTCGTTCAGCTGTAAGAAATGTGCTTTGTCGGCTTCATTCAAATTCATATTCAGCTTCTTCAATGCCCAAAAAGCCTTGTGTTCAAGCTCCAGCGGTAAGTGGCAGGCCTTACCAAAAACCAGTCGATATGGCGATATTCCCAATGGAGTTTTGAAAGCGGTCCGTAAGCCCAAAGAGCGTCGTCCAAGTGCTGGGACCAATCTTTTCTGCTAGTGTTGACCATTTTCTGCAGAATGCTCTTCAGTTCCCGATTTGACAGTTCAGCAAGGCCATTTGTCTGTGGGTGGTATGCTGTAGCAACCTTATGCCTAATATTGTACTTGGCCAAAACTCCAACTAGGCTTTTATTGATGAAATGAGAGCCCTCATCACTTATTAAAACTCGTGGGGTTCCAAACCGAGTGAAAATCTGCTTGTGCAAGAATTTAATGACTGTCTTTGCATCGTTGGTTGGACAAGCTACAGCTTTGACCCACTTTGAGACATAATCCACCGCAACCAAGATATATAGGTTTCCAAACGAAGAAGGAAATGGCCCCATGAAGTCGATGCCCCAAACATCGAACAATTCCACTTCAAGAATATTATTGAGAGGCATCTCCTGTCGAGCACTCAAATTCCCAAACCGCTAGCACCTATCACATGCTTTAACAAACTCATGAGAATCCTTGAAAAGAGAGGGCCAGAAATAACCTGATTGTAAAACCTTAGCTGTTGTGCGATGCCCTGCGAAATGCCCTCCATATGCTGCAGCATGGCAGCTCGACAAAATTGCGCGCTGCTCATATTCAGGAACACACCTTCGCATAACTCCATCAGACCCCAACTTGTAAAGAAATGGCTCATCCCAGAAATAATATTTTGTGTCATGATAAAATCGCTTCAGTTGTTGCCCCTTCATTTCAGGGGGCTGAACTCTACAAGCCAAGAAGTTGGCAATGTCGGCATACCAAGGTGTTGGGGCCTCGGTAATACACATCAACATTTCATCGGGGAACCACTCATTAATTGGAGAGTTGCTTTTGCTGCTCGAGACTCCTTCCAATCTGGATAAATGGTCAGCAACCTGATTTTCAGTCCCCCTTCTATCTTTAATTTCGAGGTCGAATTCTTGAAGCAAAAGCACCCATTGAATTAATCTCGGTTTGGCATCCTTCTTGCCCAGCAAATAGCGAATGGCTGAGTGGTCGGTATACACAATCACCTTTGATCCAACCAAGTATGATCGGAACTTATCGAAGGCAAAAACCACTGCAAGGAGTTCCTTCTCGGTTGTAGTGTATTTGAGTTGTGTGCTATCCAGCACCTTGCTAGCATAGTAGATGGAGTGTAAAATCTTATTCTTTCTCTGCCCCAGCATAGCTCCAACAGCATGGTTACTCGCATCACACATCACTTCGAACGGCAAACTCCATTCTGGAGCTTGTATAACAGGCGCGGTAACCAATGCCTTCTTTAGATGCTCAAAAGCTGCCATACACTCCGCTGAAAATTCAAACTTTCTGTCATGCTCCAGCAAAGTGCAGAGGGGTTTAGCAATTTTGGAGAAGTCCTTAATAAATCGACGATAGAACCCCGCGTGCCCCAAGAAACTCTGAACCGCCTTGACTGAGGTGGGAGGTGGCATTTTCTCAATGACAGAAACCTTAGCAACATCCACTTCAATTCCCTTAGTCGAGACCTTGTGCCCAAGAGCAATCCCTTCTTGTACCATTAGGTGGCATTTTTCCCAATTCAAGACCAAATTGGTTTCTTCACCTTTCCTTAGAACTTGTTCCAGATTTCCAAGACAATCTTCAAGACAGTCCCCCAGCACCGAGAAATCATCCATAAAGATCTCCAACATGTTTTCTACCATGTCGGTGAAAATGGCCATCATGCACCGCTGGAAAGTTGCAGGGGCATTGCACAGGCCAAAGGGCATGCGCCGGAAAGCAAAGGTGTCGTAAGGGCATGTGAATATAGTCTTCTCTTGATCCTCCGGGGCAATGCTGATCTGGTGATAGCCCGAGTAGCCATCCAGAAAATAGTAGTAAGCCTTCCCAGCTAAACGATCCAACATTTGATCCAAGAATGGCAACGGAAAATGGTCCTTCCTTGTAGCCTTATTGAGTTTGCGATAGTCAATGCAAATACGCCAGCCCGTGACAGTGCGGGTGGGTATTAGCTCATTTTTCTCATTAGCTACCATAGTCATTCCACCCTTCTTCGGCACGCATTGCACCGGGCTAACCCACTTGCTATCAGAAATCGGATAGATGATCCCAACATCAAGCCACTTAATGACCTCCTTTTTCACTACTTCCTTCATAATAGGACTCAATCTTCTTTGCCGCTCAATAGACCCAGAATACCCTTCTTCAATCAGAATTTTGTGAGTGCAAAATGTGGGGCTGATTCCCCGTATGTCAGCAATCGTCCATCCAAATGCACGCTTGTAATTTTTCAGCATTGCAAGCAATTTCCCTTCATGTTCAGCACTAAGATTTGCGGATATGATAACCGGCAATGTTTCCAACTCTCCCAAATAAACATACTTCAAGTGGGAGGGCAGTGGCTTCAGCTCCAGCTTTGGTGGGTGCACAATTGATGCCTCGGGAGTCTTAAATTCCTGCTCTCCAGTTTTGAGTGACTCAAATGCTATTTTATTGCACATTTCTAGCGGTTCCAGTTCCAGTGCTGCAGCATTAATTTCTTCATGCTCTTCAGTCCAGCATTCCTGCAGTTGGGTTTCAGCAACTAATGAATCAACCGCATCAATCAACGAACATCCTTTTTCTCCATCTGGGAACTTCATGGCTTGGAACATGTTGAAAGTGACTTGCTCACCGTTGACTCTCATAGTCAGCTCAACATTAGGAACATCAATTAATGCTCCCTCCGTGGCAAGAAATGGCCGCCCCAAGATAATAGGGACTTCCTCATCGACTTCGTAATCCAAAATGATGAAATTGGCTGGGAAGATGAATTTGCTCACTTTGACGAGAACATCCTCAATTTTTCCTTCAGGATGCACTTTGGAACGGTCGGCCAACTGCAATGTGACAGTAGTGGGTCGAGCTCCTCCAATTCCAAGCTTCCGGAAAATTGATAGGGGCATTAAGTTAATACTAGCCCCCAAGTCGCAAAGAGCGTGCCCGACATCGTGCCCACCAATAGTACATGGCACAGTGAAGCTTCCCGGATCTCTGAGCTTTTTAGGAATCTTGCTGCTCACCACTGTGCTACACTCTCCAGTTAATGCCACAGTCTCAAACTCCCCCAAACTCTTCTTTCTAGACACAATATCCTTCAAAAACTTGGTGTAATTTGGCATATGTTCCAATGCTTCCACTAGCGGAATATTGATGTGTAGTTGCTTCAGTACATCCAGGAACTTCTTATATTGAGCTTCTTCTTTTTGCTTCTTCAGCCTCTGCGGAAACGGTGGTGGAATTTGATGTTTCCGAGTAGCAGTCTGCTGCTTCGGTGCTACAGCATCTGTCACAGCACGTTGTGTCTCTGCTGCCTTCTCAACTTCCGGTTCCACCTTATGTTCCTCTTCTTGGATTGAAGTGGGCTCATCAGAATTGTCCACTACGGGAGGTGCGGCTCCTTCAATCGTCTTTCCACTCTTTAATAACATAGCCTTGCACTGCTCCTTCCCTTCTCTTCTTGGATTTACCGTATCACTTGGCAAAGATCCTTGCGGCCTATTTTCAAGTCTGCGGCCAACTGTCCCATTTGGACTTCCAAATTCCGTAAAGTTGCAGCTTGGCTCTGAAGAGTAGCAGCTTGATTCTGAAGAAGAGCATCTTGATTCTGAAGAAGAGCATCTTGATTTTTGAGAAGAGTACGCGCCATGAAATCCTTTAGCAAAGTCTCGAGTGAATTACTTTGTTGCTGCTGATTTTGCCTTTTTTGCGGTACTTGTTAAAATTGCTGCTGCTGGAATGGTTTCTGCTCCAGTTGGAGCCTCGGGTATTCGGGTGGAGCCATTTGGTTGTGCTGCTGATGGTTGGACCCGCCCCCAAGTTCTTGCTGCGGTGTAGACCACGAGAAATTCGGATGATTTCTCCATCCGGGATTGTAGGTGTTAGAGAATGGATTGTTCCTATTTCCCCCGTGTTTCCCGATGTAGTTGACCGAGACAGGGTTAAATCTGCAATCATCAAAGGGGTGCGATCCTCCACAATAAACACATGACACTTCAGCCGCAATTTGGTTAACTACTGGTTGATGTTGAAGTAGCAGTTGCGGTTGCTACTAACAGCTTGTTGCGGCACTGCTCCAGCAGCAATATTCTTTTCAATTGACTTCAATGAAGTTCCCAACACTTCAATCTGCGCAGTGATCAGCTCAAGAGGGTTTACATCACTTATCCCAGCCACCTTGTGTGGTATTTGTCGCGGTGTTGACCATCGGCCACTGTTCTTTGTAATTCGATCAAGTATTTCGCAGGCCTCCGTGTATGTTTTAGATAAAATTGCCCCATTAGCAGATCCATCCAGCCACGTCCGAGAATCAGGATACAACCCATTATAGAATGTCTCCAGCAAGATACAATGCGGGATGCCATGTTGGGGACACTTTTGCAGCAGCTCCCGGTAACGCTCCCAAGCTTCACTTACCGACTCATCCCCCTACTTGAATGAAATAATCTCCAATCTATATTGCGTGTTCTTAGTAGGAGGGTAGTACTTTGTCAAAAATGCCTTGACCAACTCTTCCCATGTCCGGATTGACTCGGATGGTAAGGAATTCAGCCATGCCTTTGCGTGATCCCGGAGAGAAAATGGAAATAGCTTCAGCCGCAAAGCATCTTCAGTCACTCCCTCGAACTTGAAACAATCACACACTTCTAGAAAAGATTGAAGATGCAGGTGGGGATCTTCAACAGCCCTTCCCCCAAACTGGCCGATGGATTGCATCATTTGAAACATAACCGGCTTAAGTTCAAACTGCTGGGCTCCAATCTCTGGCTTTACAATCACCGGCCTCATGTTGTGAATCACATGATTGGCATAATCAGCCACAATTCGGTCTATTTCATTTGCTGTTATAACCACATCTCGCGGCATCTCAGCACCTCCAGCACCACCGGCACCCGCAGCAGCCATAATTCTCTTCTTCTTTGTTCTTTGCCTTCTTCGATTCCTGCGAAATGTTCTTTCGATCTCCGAATCAAATGGATATAATTCTGGGGCAGATTCGTGACTCATACACCAAAAACACATGCACAAGAACAGCAATACGAATTACTACTTCTTCTTTTTTGTATAAAGTGCAAATGGAAGTAAAATCAACAAACCAAGCGAATTGAATAGCAACAACTTAATTGCCTTCCCCAGCGACGGCGCCAAAAACTTGTTCGCGTGCGTGAAACACACTAGTGCAAGTGCACACTGTCACAAGTAATAATAAAACGGAGTATTCTCCGAGTATCGATCCACAGGGAAGGGGTAAAGGTGCACAAACACTCAACTCGGTTTAATTGATGGGGAAAATTGATTTTATTTGTTTAATTAACCTAGGCATGAACTAATGAGTAAATAACAATAAACATAAAACAGGGGATGACCATAAAACAGGGGGAAAATGGGAAAAACTGGATCGGACAATTTCTTTTTAATCAACGATAAAAACGACCTAGGCTATGGAATCACTTGCTATAGATAATATGCTACAACATCGTAAATAGCACAGAGTAAAGTTGCTGCCAACTATGGTTCTCAACTAGATTTTCCAAAATAGGTGAGATAGCCTTTTCTAAATTAATTAACATATTCTTATGCCCAATTCAATTTAGATTCAGCACCAATTATCACTCTCCTAGGCATTTTTACAAACACAAAACCACATATTCCTATGTATGAAGTGTGCAATATTTGGGGTTTCTACTCTTAGCCTCAATTTTTCCAAATCTAAGCTAAGCATAAATCACAAACATTCAAGCTCCCACAAGAGTTGTAATTTTAAGAATTAAACCACCAAAATATTCAAAACTCCATTCCATTCACAATGCATAACAATTCATTCAACTCAAGCAAGTTCATCCATAGCCATGGTCAACTAAATTAGCTCATATTTACAAGGGTAGGAGCTAGATTCATGTTTTCAAAGTTGGAATTCATACTTAAAAATAAGAAATAGAAGATAGAGAAGACTAGAAGAAGAATCCCCCTTTGATTAGCTTCAACAAGGAACGATTCCTCAGCCCCAAGCTAGCCTCTCGTTGGCGGTTGAGCTGCAGCTCGGTTCCTTCCTCTGCCTCAAGCACGTCCCGGTTCCAGCTCGAAATTCTCCCTCCCAGCTCGATTGTATGGTGATGGAAAAGTGTAGATGATGTTCTTCTTTCTCTCTCCCTTGGGCTTTTATATCCCTCCCCAATTCTAGGTTTCCCTTTTTAGTAACATTCCCCAAATTGTCATTGGGAAAAAGAGCTGAAATTAATCTGTTTTTGCACTCCCACATCAGCAAAAATAGCATTATCCACGTCATGCCCGAATTTTGACCAAGTTGACTGGGACTGGTTCAGCTCAACATGCTACAGCATCTGTTTTCCTTTGCTCCAGCATAGACTTCGAAAACAAGGCAATTTCCTGCACGACAAACTCACTCCAAATCCTCCAAAAACAACGTTATTTACTCCAAAACACGAATTAAACATGAAAGGACTCGAACAACTAAATACAAGACTAAAACAACACTTATTTGGTTAAACATATACTAAAGACTCTCTAAACGAACTAAAATAAAAGAGAATATAACTCTTTTTCAAGAGTTATCACCATCCCCTTTTCGAATTTTGTTCTGTCTAATCTTCACTGATTTACAACTAAGTTCCGCCTCACATTTGGAAATCAGAGTTTCAATGACTTCAAAGTGTGAAGGATCACGACGAGTTGATCTAATTTCCTTTACAGATCGACGACCCTTTGTCTTTGATTTTTTCAATGGTGGAGTAAGGAATGTTGTCATCGGGTTACCTAATTCTCTCAACTTTCTTTTCAATGCCAGTTTTCCATATTGATCAGAAGCTTGAAAGCGCGACCATATTCTATTAATGTCATCATCTATGCTCACAGTATATGAATCACAACTAGATTCAGATTTTTTCAAATTTAAGTTCAACCAATGAGGATGAGTATTTGAAAGAGAAATGAGACGTAAATCTCTCAAACATTCAGCAATTTCATGTGTACAAGGCAAACCATGTGTTTTCCTAATAACACATCCACATAAAATACTATCGATCCCAATAGTATTTGATCTCTTTGACTCAGTGAGAATCATATTTAATGTTTTCTTATAAACCAATCCCCTTAACTCTCTAAATAATGCAGGTTTAATTATGTTCTACTACATTAAGACTATGATCAAATGAAGATTTAATTTCAGCAGTCTGCAATCCAATAAGAGAGTTAATTATGGCCCATGAACTATCAAACTCTCCTTGTGATGAACCGAGCCATTTTTTCAACTTTACATGTGCACTTTCAGCTCTACATACAAAATAACTTCACATAAATAACTCATTATAAATATTACAAATAATATCAAAGTAAATTAAAATAGATAGTATACCTGTTAGATGTCAAATTATTGAAGTGCATAATTTTATCTGTCCAAACTGCTACAAATCTCTGTCTATATGGTGTTAACCATGTATCCTTGACATATTTCAAGACTCCTGGATAATCTTTGTAATCATGATCAATATATTTTTTATTTTGAGTATAATTACTCTCGGTTGAAGAAAGTACAAGGGTACTCCAAGCCGACATGAAAGCATCATATTTCTTTTTGTGCTCAAAAGACTTTCTTGAATTAGCAAGTACATTCTTTGTTATGTGAAATCTACATAAAAGATTTTTTATGCTTGGAAAAACTCTTCTAATAGAATTCATCAATGATAAGTCTCTATTCGTTACTATTACCCTGGGAAATACATTCCATATCAATAAACTCTTTAACTTTTCCATTGCCCATGTATAATTCTCTTCACGCTCACATTCCATATAATCAAATGCTACAGAGAAAGTGAGATCCGTACATGTCACTCCAACTATCTCTAGTAAAGGGAGATTATATCTATTAGTTTTGTAAGTGCAATCCATAATCAGAACGGATGGAAAAACATGTAAAATCTCCACGGATAAAGGATGTGCCCAAAATAAATCTCTGATACAATCTGTCAAATCATCCGTCCTGTGCCATTCCACGTAATTACATTCATTTAGCTTCTTCATCAATTGATGCATCTGTGATCAACCGGTTTTTTCAAGCATTTTGTGTTTATGACGGACATTGTATATTGTCTTCATTGCATATGTATTTTTCTTATTCTTTTCTTTTATAGTCATAAGAATATTTCTTGGTTTAATAAGATTCTGCGACATCTCAAAAAGTAAGGTCTCTTCTTTCTTATTCAATCTTCCAATATACGAGTGACCTTCAAAATGCTCTACAGGTGGTGATTATGAAATCCACATTTAACTTTCACAAGTCAATCATCATTATTTTCTAATTTCACTCCCTGTAACATAAACGGGCAACCAATCCTTTTTGTCCCCATTTTTTACGAGAGATTGAGTCAGTATCAACCTTATTCTTAGGAAGCCTATAAGTTCTACCACGTTCACAACCAAGTCGTAATCTAGCTTTCCTCCCGTATTTGAGATTGAGAAGATATGATTATAATAATGTAACCTAATTTTTTTCCAGTTTCTCTCGCCCATGCAACTAAATTCTCTTTACTGTTAAAGACCTATAAGATAAGTATCATTCATCATATTATGTACTCTTTATATCGAGTAAATAAATTTAAAATATTCTTATAACTTACATTATTGGTATAAAATGGGTAAGTGAATCGAATATCGTCATATTTTAAGTATTCACTATCTTATATTTGTACAAAGCAAAATTAAAACTTTAAGAAATTTTAATGTCTACTATGTATTAATTATCATAATTTATACATAATTTAAAATAATAGGCAAATAAAGTTATATGGATAGATTTCTAGAGTAATGTATCAATGATAGTAAAATTTTAATAGTCACCTGCTCTAAAGCATCTTCGTCTCGATCCTTTTAAGTGACTTCATCATGTTTATGTTCTATCTCATCCATCAGAGACGCGTGTAATTACTTTGCCTCGATGAATTACCTGGAATATGTACAGAAAATAAAAAATGACATCCTTTAAGTAAAACATACTATAAATATTTATATCGTTGTCATACTTTCGTAAATTTCAGATTATAGTAGTTATTAAAAGTAAAAGAAAATGCACTTTGTTTTTTGCAAGAAAAAGTTACATTTAATAACAACTAGGTTTTTCTGGTACTAAGAAACCAAACATACTGATTTAGTTCCGTAACTTACTTTAATAACTATTCAGAAAATAAGGTGATTCTTCCTAGACATGAACCACTAATCACCTTCGATGATTTAGGTCTTGTTTCTAAGCATATTATATGTAGAAGGATTCTAAGCAATTTTATTGCATAAAATTGAGTTATGCATTGGTTTACACAAATAACTTTTCAACAAGCTCATAAAGATTTATTAATCGAGTGATAGAGAAATAGGGATTTTAATTGCTTACACCACAAATCTTGCATCACGGAGATAATATCATAGCTTCGAACCAAACAGTACATAAACTCTACCTCAAGTCTTGAACATAAAAAAAAATTGATGATCTCGCATACCATAGCAAATAATATCCAAGTCATGAAAATTTAACACATAAAAGGAAGCATACACAAAAAAACATGGGCAAATAAATCATTCATTCCAATTTTTTTTATATAAAAAAAAAAGAAACAGAAAGAAGAAGTGTGAGCTAGTTTCAGCTTTATTCAAGGCATTCTATCAAACATAAGACAGGTGTCATGAACTATCACAAGTCAAACTAGGAACCGACTCCATGACACTCAAGATCTAAAACAAACCAAGAAAGTACCAAAACAAATAAAAAGGGTGGCAGCAGTTGAATAATCTCATTAGACCAAAAATCGGATCCGTTAAGGGGTCCAAAGACAAGTAATCGAACATGTATTGTCACCGCAACTAACGCTTTTCACAGTCAAATAATCAAGTACATGTTGGGCAAGATAATCAAAGATTGCAGAATTAAAACAAAACACCAAGGACATCGACTCACAAATTATTAGACGACCAATATTGATGCAACCGTACCTCAACATGGTTTTTCTTGTGTATACTCTGGGTCGAACTTACTTAAGCTGTTCTTGAAGTATCTGACTTGTTTCCTTCGATCAAAAAATATATAAACTGGTAGCAAACTAAATTTTGCTTTTTATAGATTTAGGCTTTATTTTCGTGATTTCCTAAATCTATCAATTATTTGTTTAGTTTTTTATTATCTATTATACATTTTTTTTAGATGGGATGGGATTGTATATTTGCTTCAGAGTTTTGATTTTTACATTACGTAAATTGAGATAGGGGCTACATATTTTGAATTTAATTTTATTGTTTTAATTAAAATTTTAATTTGGGACTACAAGGATAAATTTGTAATTTTATATAATAATTTAAAATTTTATTTTTTCCAGGACGCTGTGTTTAACAAAATCGTGGTTGCATTTAGAATCACCCTTTTTAAAATTAAGAAATGCAAATTATTTCATTTATGTTAAAGTTGGAAATCAAATTACAAGTCAATTATTCGTACCGTAAATCTTAATTTAAAAAAGCGCGCTTAGGCGCTGAGGCGCGCATCAGGTATGGTCATTCCGCTTTTTCGTACCTGATGCGAGCGGTTTTGATGATGCGGTTTGAGCAAACGAGGCGTGATGCGGTGAGATGCGGGCGCATCTCCTGTGCAATGCATTGGTTTCAAAAATTTGAAAAAAACTTATAAAATATTTTAATTAACCTTTATATATATATATATATATATATATATATATATAGGTGTAATCATATCACAAGTTTCCTTTAGATGGGAGATGAGAATGAATCTTGTCCTTTTATTTCATATTATGTGTGGTCCAGATTTGATCTACCTAATTATTGTATTACCTAATTTAATAATTAATTAATTTTATTAAGGGCTTTTTAGTATTTTATCATATCATAATTTGATTCTTTCCTAACTGATTTATACAATAAACGTGAGAAATTACATGCTTCAAATCTTTATTGTGGAATGTGTATCTTCATTCCCATACTTTACGTTATTTCAATTTCTCCATCACCAAGCACTCATCCAGCAGCGGCACATCATCTTTGAACCTGCCTACGTGCACGTACTCTTTCACTCCCGATTGTATGCACCATGTCCAAATCTCCCACCACAAATATCACCGGAACCATCACTTTCGTCCCCGTCCCCGTCCACGCCGCCGTCACCTCCCAGTTCCTGCAATTTTTAGTTGCAATTCATACATGATCTTATCACTCGATCTAGTACTTAAAATAGAATAGATCAATGAAAAGAGAGAGGGTTACAGATCGAGGGTGTGATAGTAGTTGAGGGGGGCAGTGAAGCCCTTTAAGGTGTATTTGTGGGCATAGTATTGGAGGTCTTCCAGAGTGAACCAATGCGGCAGTTTTATGGCGTCGATGTCGGATCTGAAGGGCATATCTCTGGGCAAATAGGGTGGGCCGGGTGTGCGGTCGGTTAGGATCTTCTTCAACAATGCTTCTGCCCGTTTTCTTAAATTTTTATTCTATTTTTCCAGCTTCCTTCCTGTTGCATTTATGTAAGTCGCATTATTTAAGCCTGTAAATATGCATTATATATGCCCGTACAGTTGCAGTATTTCATGGTTTCATTGAGTTTTTTTAGAATATAGTTGCTTATTTTTCTGATATAAATTGCATTATATAAGTCTGTAAATTTGCATCAAATACGCCTGTAAACTTGCATCAAATACGTCTGTAAATTTGCAGTATTTCATGTATTGATTGAGGTTTTAGAATATAGTTGTCTAGCTTTCAGATGTAAGTTACATTATTTAAGCATGTAAATATGCATTATATATGTCTGCACAGTTGCAGTATTTTCATGGATTCATTAACATTTTTAAAGCAAAGTTCTTTATTTTTCTAATGTAAGTTGCATTATATAATCATGTAAATATGTATTATCTATGTGTATAAAATTGTAGTATCTTAAATGGAATAATTATTTTTAAATATTATCGATAATGCAATATTTATATTCTAGATGATATAAAATATAATGCAATTGCATCTTGTTAAATTGATTTTTACGAGACAGGAGGAAAAAAAATCAATTTTTATAATTGGTGGACTAAAATTTATTTTAAAATTTGAATTCCCTAGAAATTGGGGATGATGGTGCGTGAATCTTAGGATTTTCCAAGTTTTCTAAATATAAATTGGTGTGAAAAAAATAATTTTGGTAAATTTATGCTGTAAAAATCGAAATCCCTAAAAGATAATGCAATTGGACTTTGCTAAATTTATTTCTATAAAATTCAAAATTCCAAAAAATTGGGATGGTGGTACATAAAATTGATAATTTTCCTATTTTTTTAGATATAATGGGTGTGAAAATAAGATAAAAAAGTTACTATAGGAAAATTTTCATTCAAATTCGAAATCCCTAAAAAGTAGGGATAATGGAGAATAAAATTATAAATTTTCCTATTTTGTAGATTTAATGGCTATGAAAAATGATAAATTTACCCCGTTGATGCAACTTTTTTGCCTAAATAATGCAACAAATTTTTTGAGGATAAAAAAATATCATATCCGTTAATTTCCTGATTTGATGGCTCAGATTCATTCTCATCTCCTATCTAAGGAGTCACTTGTGACTTTAACGCTATATATATATATATATATATATATATATATATATATCAATTAAAACCCTAATACTTAAAAAATTACACACCAGAACCTAATCGACCCCCCACCTGCAGTGCCCACCAACCCTCCCAACTCAATTGCAGCCAACAGCTGCATTCTTCACTTGCACTGTTGCCCACCTCCTCGGCAGTCGCCGAAGGCGGACGCTCCAGCTCGTGACTTGATTTCTTCGCTTGTTGCGCCGCTGCCCAACTCTGCTATGTGCCTTCTTCGGTTGTTGCACCGCTGCCAACCTTCTCGCCAGATGCCCGTCTTTGCTCCGTGCCTACTTCGCTTGTTGCGTCGTTGCCCACCTAGCTCCTCGCTAGTTGCCGAGGGTCTCTGCTCCATTCTCTCTCTTCTTCTCTAGCCTGCGTTTTCTCTCTATGTTTGATATATATGTATTTTGTTTGATATTTGTATTTATAACATTGAAAATTTGAAATTGTGCATTTAAATTATAAAATATTAAGTATGTATAATTTATAAAAAAAAAATTGGAAATGTTCACTAAATTTTGATGATGCGCTCGCCTTCGCATCTCGCCTCATCGCCTCGAATTTTTTGGCCTTATCGCATCGCACCGCTTCATGATTTTTAAATTAAGTAAGCCATGAATTATAATTTGAATCCTCGACTTTCTCGAAATGCACCATTAATTTGCGATCTCATTTTTCAAATAAAGAAATAAAATATTAATCACTCCTTATTCATTCATGTATACTTTTTGAAATGTCTTTTGAGATCTCAAAATATCATTTCAAAATCTTAAATTTATTTAAGAGATCTTGAATTCTTATTATTATCAAGCTTTATCATTGTCAATACATTATACAATCAAGGGATTAGATCCGGTGATAAAAATTCCCCCGTGATAAAATGATAAAACCGCTTGATTACTTTTACAATTGTAATTTTATGAAGATGAACTGAATACAAGATCAGAGTAGTGTAGTACAGAATAACTCTTGCAGAAATAGAAATAATACAAAAAAATTAAAGGATCAAACTGATCAGCCGAGTCGAGAGGATCTCTTCCCGCAAGACAGATTACGCCTCCGTAGTGCTCGGAAACAGGCGGTCTGTCCCCAAAGGTAAAACGGCTTTGTCTCAGTCGAGGCAGCACTGCAGTCAACAGAGCTCCGGCAAACAGGAGTGAAGCAGGGCAGAGTTGGCAGGTGAAAAGCTATTTTCGGAAGGAAGAATGTATGCTGCCTGGGATGCCTATTTATAGGCAGTCCACCACCTGGGGAGCGTGCTGGAGCCTTGAAGACCGACGGCGGTTACGACGCATGTCTCCCGGATCGGACGGTTACGGCGCGCACGTCTCGGGAACGTGCTGATTGAATTCCAGCACATTTCTGTAACTCCTGCAGACACGTCACGTGCTGACATGCTAGCCATGTCACGCACACGTAGGCTCCACGTCGTACTACTGGGCCAGATAAGCAAGCCCAGTCAACCCGTTGAGTCACCAAAAAGATAAGGTACTTTCGAGCCAAGCCCAAACCCGAGGCCCAAAGACCAAGATCCAAGTCCAAGTCCAAGACCAAGACCGGACCGGGCCGGTGCCGGGGCTTGGGGCACGGGCGCTCGGCCTGCGGCCTCGCTGAGGCCGAAGGCCGAGGCGAGGCGGGGCGAGCAGCGGCGGCGGCGCGCGCGTAGGAGCACGGGGTTGTCATACGACATCCCTATAACACACTTGTTATTACAAGGTTTAATCACTTAGGTATTTAAACCATGTTAAGTGTGTTTAATTAACCAATGTGGGACATCATTAATTAACAAATTAATATGCCCACATTACATTGTTATGCGTGCCACTTCGAGGATCGATTTCTCACTCACAGAATTCGGTTCTGAGAAAATAAATATACTACGCTTATCTACTCGCGACGTACTTCGACCTCGTAATATTTAATTACAACAAAATTAAATATTTACGCACGAGTAATTAACTCGAACTTGTCCGGATTCTAACAATCCCCCCCATGAGTGGAAATGCCCAATGCATGAAATGCAAAGCCAACTCCGTCCTCGAGAAACGTTAATGCACACGAATAGGTAGCTTGTGGCTTTGAACCTTTCATCTTCAACATCATCGGATACACTGGTGGCTTAGTGGTAAAAACCTTGAACTAACCCTCCGTCGTGTGTACCTAGACAACGACATTGAAATAGTAACGTTTCAAACTTCATCCGTTCTCACGTTTGTTTCCATTACGGGCCATGGAAAACCCCTTTGGATTCATAAGTGTTCATTTGAAGCGGCCCTCACTTCCACTTATATAGGTGACTTCCTATTTAAGAGTATCCTGCCGTACTCAACCACTGCGTGGTTTTCAGGAGTCATTAAAAGTCAATTGACTTAACCTATACCACATGCAGGCTTAGAACACCTAAGTTTGCTTACCTAGGGAAAGGAAGAATTAGGTGTTAACACTCGAACGTGTATAGCTTAGTTTTCCCATTGAACCTAGTTCTTGGGATCTCCAATCACCTAGGTTGGGTGTCCACTATATTCGTTCTAGGTTGTGGATTTTAGTCACATTCCCTCTAGCAACTTATACATTTGATCTCGGTTTAACCCTTTGGTTAGCGGATCCGCTAGGTTATCTATTGACTTCACATATTCAATAGAGATAACCCCATTTGAGATCAATTGCCTAACAGTATTATGTCGACGATGAATATGTCTCGACTAACCGTTATACATGTTGTTCAGTGCCCGACCAATAGCTGCTTGGTTGTCGCAGTGAATCATCACTGAGGGCACTGGTTTGCTCCAACAAGGAATATCTTCAAGGAAGTGACGAAGCCATTTTGCTTCTTCACCAGCTTTATCTAAAGCTATGAACTCAGATTCCATTGTGGAGCGGGCTATACACGTTTGCTTCATAGATTTCCACGAGACTGCCCCCCCCACCAATCGTAAACACATATCCACTCGTGGAATGTGAATCATTAGTGTCGGAGATCCAATTGGCATCACAGTACCCTTCTAGTACAGGTGGAAATCTAGTGTAGTGTAGCCCTAAGTTAAGAGTATACTTTAAGTATCTCAAAACTCTCACAAGAGCTTTCCAGTGTTCTTTACTTGGATTGCTCGTGTATCTACTCAGTTTGTTCACCGAGTAAGCAAGATCTGGTCGAGTACAGTTAGTCAGATACATTAGACTACCAATGACCTTTGCATACTCCTCTTGAGCTACAGGGTCACCTCGGTTCTTGCTAAGATGAACATTGAGTTCCAGAGGTGTTTTTGCTGGTGAACTATCATAAGCATTGAATTTTCTAAGCACTTTCTCGACATAGTGAGATTGTGACAGAACAATTCCATCAATTCTTCTTATGATTTTGATCCCAAGGATCACATCAGCTACACCCATGTCTTTCATGTCGAAGTTTCGCTTCAACATTCTTTTAGTATCAACGATTACTTGTTGACTATTTCCCATAATCAACATGTCATCTACATAAAGGCATACAATAACAAAGGAGTTAGAGGTACCTTTGTAGTAGACACACTTGTCACACTCGTTGTACTTAAACCCGTTTGCCAACATTGCATTGTCAAACCTTATATGCCACTGCTTAGGCGCTTGTTTTAGATCGTACAAGGATCTTATCAATTTACAGACCTTCTTTTCTTGACCAGGTACTACGAACCCGTCAGGTTGATCCATGTAGATCTCTTCCTCTAATTCACCGTTCAAGAAAGCAGTTTTCACATCCATTTGGTGAATCTCTAGATTGTACAACGCAGTAATCGCGAGAAGCACTCTAATAGACGTGATTCGAGTTACAGGTGAATAGGTGTCAAAGAAATCATCTCCCTCTCTTTGTCGAAAGCCTTTTGCCACAAGGCGGGCCTTATACTTATCAACAGAGCCATCGACTTTGTACTTTCTTTTTAGGATCCACTTGCATCCTAAGGGCTTGCAACCTTTCGGGAGATCAGTCAGAATCCATATATGATTATGCATTATGGATTCAATCTCACTGTTGATCGCTTCTTGCCAGAGAGAAGCGTCTGGTCGAGCTAGAGCTTCCTTAATAGTTTTCGGTTCGTCATCCAACATATAAGTAATGAAGTCGGGACCAAAACTTTTAGCAGTCCTAGCTCTTTGACTACGTCTCGGCTCTTCCTCAGCAGGATCAGAACAAGTAGCCTCCTCATGTGTTCTCTTTCGAGAAACTTGAGGTTCATCCTCTTTTTTCTTGTTTGGATAGACATTTTCAAAGAATATTGCATTCCTTGATTCTATCGTTGTTCCTACAGTCACATTCGGGTTCTCCAACTAGTGCACTAGGAAACGATAAGCTGCACTGTTAAGTGCATAGCCAATAAAGATGCAATCAATTGTTTTAGGACCGATTGCAACTTGTTTGGGTGGAGGCACTTCAACCTTCGCTAAACAGCCCCAAACTTTGAGATATTTGTAGGAAGGTTTTCTACCTTTCCACATCTCATATGGGGTAACATCTTTTCCTTTGAGAGGAATTTTATTCAAGATGTAGTTGGCTGTTAAGACAGCTTCACCCCACATATTTTCGGGTAATCCCGAACTAATCAATAGAGCATTCATCATCTCTTTTAAAGTCCGATTCTTTCTCTCGGCAACACCATTTGATTGAGGTGAGTACGGAGCAATCGTTTGATGAATTATGCCTGAAGCAGCACAAAGTTCTTCAAACGGAGCGACATACTCTCCACCTCGATCACTTCGAATCGTTTTGATTCGAGTGCTCAATTGATTCTCTGCTTCCATTTTGTAGTTTTTGAAAGCTTCTATTGCTTCATCTTTACTTCGAAGTAAATAAAGATAGCAATATCTTGTGCAATCATCAATAAAAGTTATGAAAAACTTCTTTCCACCTCTAGTTTGCACAAACTTTAGATCACACAAATTGGTGTGAATTAATTCTAGAGGCTTAGTGCTCCTTTCGACTGATTGAAATGGTAACTTTGCCATTTTTGCTTCAACACAAACTTCACATTTTGTTTGTTTAAAATCAGTCACTTTCAACAAGTTTAGATTCATTAATCTTTTTATAGCATTTAGATTTACATGTCCTAATCTAATATGCCACAAATCAGAGCACTCAATCAAGTAAGCAGAAGAAGATTCACCTTTATTGATAACTTTTTCGGCTTGGCGTCGTGCCATTACATTCATTTTGAAAAGTCCGTTGGCAAGGTAGCCCCGACCAAGGGACTTTCCAAACTTGGATAAAATAAACTTTTCAGACTCGAAAACAAGTTTAAAACCATTGTTTACAAGAAGTGAGCCTGACACTAGATTCTTCCGGATGTCCGGGACATGCAGCACATCCTTCAAGGTGAGGTCCTTTCCACTTGTGAGCTTTAGGACCACATTTCCAACACCAGCCACATCAGACGAGGCTTGGTTGCCCATGTGAAGCTTTCTTCCTTCAACAGTTTTGTAGGAAGAGAAGACATTCCTCTCGGATGCTACGTGACATGTTGCACCCGTATCCACGAACCACTCCCTCGGATTGTCCACATGGTGGACTTCTGAGACAACAGCACATAAGTCGTCTTCCCAATCATTATCGGGTTCGACGTTGTAGTTATACATATTTTCTTTGCCCTTGCCTTTAGCTTTGGGCTTCTTGCACTGATTAGCCATGTGGCCATGCTTGCCATAATTGTAGCAGTCACCCTTGAACTTAGGCTCTTCGATCACAATGCCCTTGTTCGATTGGGTAGGCCTCTTACGCTTCTTTGATGGACCACCACGCTCCATCAAATTGGCCTTAGCTTCCATAGCCCTCAATCTAGGGTCAGGCGTTCGATTGTCATCTTCAATCCGAAGTTTGACAATCAAATCTTCAAGAGTCATAGCCTTTTGCTTGTGCTTAAGATAACTCTTGAAGTCCTTCCAAGAAGGGGGTAGCTTTTCTATGACCGCAGCCACATTAAAAGCATCGGGAAGCATCATCCCTTCGGCTTGAACGTTGTGCAAGATCAATTGAAACTCTTGCACTTGTTCTACAACCGATCTATTGTCTACCATCTGGTACGACAAATACTTGGCCACGACGTACTTTTTAGTACCCGCGTCCTCCGTTTGGTACTTTCTTTCTAGCATTTCCCACAGCTCTTTAGATGTTTCTACATTTGCGTATACTGCATACAAAGGATCAACTAGAGCATTTAAAATAAAATTTTTACACAAAAAGTCTCCGTGGCACTAGTTGTCGAAGGCGACGCGCTTCTGGCGGTCCGGCTCATCATCAGCGCACTCGGGCTTGTCTTCCTTCAAGTAGTTGGCTAGCCCCAACGTGGTGATGTAGAACAGCATCTTCTGCCTCCACGTCTTGAAATCGACGCCAGTGAATTTGGAGGGTTTCTCCGCTTGAGCATTGGGAGGAAGGCGTGGAGCAGAAGGATCATAGCCAGGCACGCCACCGGCTCCATTTCCAGCAGGGTTGTTCAAGTCATCAGCCATCTTGATTCAGAACAGCTAATCTGTCTTGCGATTGTAATTTTATGAAGACGAACTGAATACAAGATCAGAGTAGTGTAGTACAGAATAACCCTTGCAGAAATAGAAATAATACAAAAAATTAAAGGATCAAACTGATCAGACGAGTCGAGAGGATCTCTTCCCGCAAGACAGATTACGCCTCTGTAGTGCTCGGAAACAGGCGATCTGTCCCCAAAGGTAAAATGGCTTCATCTCGGTCGAGGCAGCACCGCAGTCGACAGAGCTCCGGCGAACAGGAGTGAAGCAGGGCAGAGTTGGCAGGTGAAAAGCAACAAAATGCACTCAAGTGAAAAGCAACAAAGAAGCTATTTTCAGAAGGAAGAATGTATGCTGCCTGGGATGCCTATTTATGGCAGTCCACCACCTGGGGAGCGTGTTGGAGCCTTGAAGACCGACGGAGGTTACGATGCGTGTCTCCCGGATCGGACGGTTATGGCGCGCACATCTTGGGAACGTGCTGATTGAATTCCAGCACGTTTCTGTAACTCCCGCAGACACGTCACGTGCTGACATGCTAGCCATGTCACGCACACGTAGGCTCCACGTCGTACTACTGGGCCAGATAAGCAAGCCCAGTCAACCCGTTGAGTCACAAAAAAAGATAAGGTACTTTCGGCCCAAGCCCAAACCCGAAGCCCGAGGCCCAAAGACCAAGATCCAAGTCCAAGACCGGAGCCAGAGCCGGTGCCAGGGCACGGGCGCGGGCACTCGGCATGCAGCCTCGCTGAGGCCGAAGACCGAGGCGAGGCGGGGCGGGCGGCGACGCGCGCGTAGGAGCACGGGACTGTCATACGACATCCCTATTACACACTTGTTATTACAAGGTTTAATCACCTAGGTATTTAAACCATGTTAAGTGTGTTTAA
This sequence comes from Plectranthus barbatus, assembly GCA_026898455.1. NCBI lineage: Eukaryota > Viridiplantae > Streptophyta > Magnoliopsida > Lamiales > Lamiaceae > Plectranthus > Plectranthus barbatus. The sequence goes on from JAPKLW010000311.1 coordinate 35,739, forward strand.
TTAACCAATGTGGGACATCATTAATTAACTAATTAATATGCCCACATTACATTGTTATGCGTGCCACTTCGAGGATCGATTTCTCACTCACCGGAATTCGGTTCTGAGAAAATAAATATACTACGCTTATGTACTCGCGACGTACTTCGACCTCTTAATATTTAATTACAACAAAATTAAATATTTTCGCACGAGTAATTAACTCGAACTTGTCCGGATTCCAACAACAATGTTGTTTGATCGTGTTTTAATTGTTACTTGATTACAGTGTTGCTTGATTGTATTTCAGTTATTGCTTGATCATTTGTTGCCTGATTGCGTTTTAAGTGTTGCTTGATTAGATATCAACCATTGATTTAATTAGATCTAATGGATGAGATTCATTCTTATTTTTAATATACTTATTTATTATCATATGATCTGCTCCCATACAATCAAAATATCCTAAATTATATCATACAATCTAAACGTCTTGAAATGTAATACATCCTTATATGAATTCATACAATTGTTATAGGAGGTTTCCTATCCAAAATGTAAGATATCCTATAGAAAGTTTGTATAAAATAGTTGATTAGTGAAGAAGTAGTATTATACAATATAAATATATTTGTAATAAATGAATTAGGGTCGGCGATAACTTTGGATTTCACGGACAAACCGCGAAAATCTCGGATCGATTAGGACCGGTGTGGCACCTCTCCACCGGCTTCCTTCTTATCCATTTGCTCTAGGTCACTGATAGACCTGACCTCGGGGTCGATGTCGAACCTGATCCAAGGGCCGTCCAACCCGACCCCGGGGTCGGTTTTGGATCCAAACTCGAGGTCAATATGTATGCTGGAGTGGGTCTTGACTTGATATTTGGATTGCGACTAGCTGAACTTCGAGTTGATGAGCCGCATTGGTCTCGATTGGTTAGGGCCGCTTGGGTCTGACCTCAATACTTTGTAATATATGTTAATTTTTTTATCCACAAGATTTAGTCAATTATTATTTCAATTAATCAATTCTTTGGCATTTCAAGATCTCGAAATGGCTATCTAAATCTTGAATTATGCTTCTCAACTCAAACCCTAGAGTTTTCGACTCAAACTCCAGAACAATAAAATTTAAATGTCGAGAACTTATGCATTGAGATTGTAAATTAGTCAATTATTTAAATTTAAATTAGTCAATTATTAAATCTCGAGATGCAAAGTTAATAATTCACGAAAGTAAGTCATTTCACAATAATTCTCGAAAGTAAATTTCGAAATGCAAAGTTAATATTTCTTGAGAGATGCATTTCAAAATTAATGATTTTTTAATATGCAATGTATTACTTTATTTCGAAATTGAAATAATTTTGAGATGGTGAGATCTCGTCAATCTCGAATTGAAGTCATTCGAGATTGGCGAGATCTCACCAATCTCAATTCGAGACTAACAAGATCTCGTCAATCTCAAATTCAAGCGAGATCTCGTTAATTATTTTATTTTCGGATCAAAATAAATTGTTTTGAAATTATTATTTTTCACATATATTATTGTAAGTTTTAGTCAAAATATTTATGAAGAACACTTCTATTCACAATAGAATCTTAATAATCATGCATTTTGTCAAAGTTTAACACATATTTTCACAAAAGATATGGATAAAAGGTTTGAAAAACAACATACCTTCTACCAAAATAAAAGCAAAACTCTAGAAATATATCTTCAAATTCTTGTTGAAATTTGGGAGGATTTGGAGGAAGAGAAAGAGCAAGAATTTGAGAGTGAATTTTCGAAATAAATAAGTTACAAATAACCCCAAAGACAATTTCATCTGCGTAGTAAATTCTTATTTATTAATGTTCATCTACCACGTTTTGGTAGATATATATAAATAAACCAATAACAATTTAAAAAACAGAAATAATTAATAAATTTGAATTTGTTTTGAAGTAAATCAAAAATAAAAAGTATAATAAAAAAAATGAAAGATTGGCTATAAAACTTATAGTTTTAAATGAGTGACTTTTAAACCGTAACTTATACGAAGTGGTTATCTTTATGCATTCCCAGTTTCCCACAGATATTATATCCAGACATTTATTATAATTTTATGTGAACAATCGATTTTGGAGATATGCCAACATGACTTATATATATAAAAAAAACACCCATAAAAATGCATTTAAATTTATATGTAATTCCAAAAAAAAATTGAATCGAATAAATATGATCAATTCAATTTTTTACATATATAGCTAATAAAATAGGTTTATTAAAAGATTGGGATAAGGACATATTAGCCCCTTGACTATTGAGCATATTAGACCATGTATGACTATTTTGATCAATTTGATCCCCTCAACTATTAAAAATGAATCAATTAAACATTTTATGTTTTAAAATTCTTGTTATACCTTCATTTCAAGAGTAGTTATATATTTTCCAAATACAAAAAAGTAAGATAATAAATGTTGAGGTTCGATTTGTGATGAAATAAGGATCCTTGGAACTAATGAAAGATAAAAGAAAAATAGCTAAAGAATGATGGAATAATGCGATTTTATTACGAATAATCAAGTGTAAATCGTGAATTTCAAGAATACAAGTGTGGTGGGGTGAAAATCGTGCTAAAAATGATCTACTGGTCCCTCTTTTATAGTTCAAGAGGAGTCGTTACAACCCTAGAGAATTCAGGGGGTAGTTCCGATTTTATCGGAGGTCGTGATCTGAGGTCGTGACTGGAGGCTGGCGGTTGCGTCCTTTTCGGAGGTAGTTGGGTCAGGGTCCCTCAACGGACCTCCAAATTATCCGCGACTGGACCCTCATCCGTTTTGACTTATCCACAGTATGCGACGCGAGGAACCCGGGGGTAGTTCTGATTTCTTCAGGGGCAGTTGGATACCGGAGGTCGTGGCTGGAGTCTGGAGGTTGACGTCTGCGTCCTTTTCGGAGGTGGTTCATGTTCCCTCAACGGACCTCCGAATTATCCGCAACTAGACCCTCATCTGTTTTGACTTCTCCTTAGTAGGCGACGCGAGGAAGCCGGGGACAGTTCTAATTCCTTCGGGGGCAGTTGGGTTGTGTTCCCTTTGGATGATGGGTAGGTCGTGATCAGTGGTTCTGGGTCGTGGTCGGGAGCTGGACCTTGCTGGTAGTTCGTCTCCCTTTAGGGACCAACTGAGGTCATCGTGTAGCTCCTTTCGGTGGGTCCCCTTGGGTCGTGGTCCAGTACGCCGGGCTTGGGCCTAGTCGAGTTCACCGTTTGAAGGCTATAGAACCCGTTTGAGTGTGTCCTCTTAGACCGTTGCCATCCTTACTAGACCTGGATCTAGTTTTTCTAGCCCAATTATTTTTTGGCCTAACAATAAATATTTAAAAGTAAATAAAAAATTAAAATAAATATAATTTTCTTTTAAAATAAATCTAAAAATAAAAAACTAATATTAAAAAAATATGAAATTGATGAAAAACACTCTAAAAAAAATACGAATTTAATGAACAAAAATTGTAAAAACATTTAATTCTGGGATCAATATAGAAACTTAAATTTTTAAAAAAAAACATAAAATTAACGAAAAAATTCGTAAAAAAAAATATATGAAATGTGATTTTGTTGCTAGATTCAACTAAGAAATCTTTACAAACTTATCCACTTATTTAGGAACTATATTATTTTATCTTGACTATATTGGTTCAATTCATTTAATCATAAAGACTACATGTTTCCATGTCTTTTTAAATTAATCAATTTTATTTTTAGATTTATTACAAAAATCGAAATTGATTTCTATTTTATTTTTTTTATTCAAATTTTTATGTATTAGAGCATCTAAATTTTATTTATTTTATTTCTGTTGTACTTGTACATGTCAATTTTTATCCTAACTTTAATTTTTTTTTCAAATTTATTTAAGAAAAAAATGTATTTACTTTGATTCCAAGTTTTATCTTTATATATTTATTATTTTATTTTTTTATAGATGAAGTATATAAAATATTCTTGCAATGAGAGTAGAATAGGAATTTTAAAACCTAAAAGTACTTAAATAAGTTAATTTTAATAATTGAGGGGCAAAATTAATCAAAATAATCATGAAGGATTTAATACCACAATATTCAATAACTAATATGACCTTTATTCCTTAAAATATTTAGAAATTAAGATTAAATAAAATTATTTGGGCCAAAATAAAATGGAACCGTCTCCATTTCACAATCCTATTTGCTTAATTATGTTGTAAAACAACATCAAAATCCAAAATTGCAGAATCCCAATTGATCTACAATGGAGGGCAGCGATGGCGGTGATGTGGAGGCAGGCTTCGCTAAGCTGCAAGGCGAAGATTTCGAGTACTACATGCAGACATACTCAATAATTCTCGGCCGCAACTCCAAGAAATCGGCTGTTGACGTCGACCTCTCCTCCCTCGGTGGCGGGATGAACATTAGCCGCCACCACGCCCGCATCTTCTACGATTTCCAACGCCGTCGTTTCGCGCTCGAAGTCCTGGGAAAGAACGGCTGCTTCGTCGAGGGCGTGCTCCACCTACCCGGCCACCCGCCGGTGAAGCTAGATTCGCAGGACCTTCTGCAGATCGGGGACAAAGAATTTTACTTTTTATTGCCCGTTAGGAGTATTTTGGGCGGCCCAATTGGCCCGAGAAGTCAGGTCAACAATTACCAAACAGGTTCTGTCCAGCCGCCGCAGCATTTGGGGCTTCCTCCGCCGACCGGTAGCGGAGGGACGGGTTATGGGAAGAAGGGGAGAGGGTGGGATGAGTATTATGAGGAATGCAGTGAGGAGGAAGAGGAGGAGGACGGTGGTGGTGGTGGGGAGGATGGTTCTTCGAGCGGGAAGAGGACCAGAGGCGATGGGGCCGATGGAGGAAGTTTTATATATGCTTCTAGTGGGAAGATTGGGCCGTCAGGTCGATCAGGTAAGCTTTTTAGGGTTGATTTGTTTGAATTGGGAGTTGCATTTGCTGATTATAATTGGGGTAGGGCATTTCGTTGTGTTTGTTTTGTTGATTGGCTTCTAATCTTGATTATATGAATTTAGATGCTGCAAATTGGGGTAGTGAATTTTCGAATTGTTTATCCATTTGCATTAACTCTATTGAATAGTCATCTTGATCAGAGCCTTATGTGATTAATCAATTTTATCTGTTGGGGGTAGATTTGGGCGAAAAATCTGTAATTTGGGCAGCTGGTGCTAATTGAAATATCACAGCAGTTTGGTCTAAGAGTCAATCAACTTCGTTTCCTCTAGTAAATTGCTGGGACTCTTAGTGGAGATTATATGATACTTGGAGTGACTAGTTTCTTGGCAGAGCCAGACGGCTCCCAAAAGGGCTTGTAATGAGGGAGATGTTAGTTTTCTTTACTATACCCTGCCCTTTTTTTCCTCCTCCCACCTTTGCTCTTAACCTATCATATTCATTAATTCATTGCAAGTATTCTCCTCCTGTGTTCCAAACTTCCAGTCAATTCATGCCTCCTTTATCTAATTTTCTAGTTGAAATGTTGATCAATTTTATTGCATATTTACAGTATGATGACCTTTTATGTCTTTAGAATTTTGTTCTTGTTAGGATGGCATGTATGGCATGAGTCCATGCTAACATTATTTGAAAATAGAGGGACTGCATTTCTGATGAGAAAACAATTTGTTGCGTTGATAGTTTTTTCCTACAATTTGATTCCTTGTTCAATGGATTTATATGCACCATATATTGTGCTTCAATATGGATATTTTGCAGATAAGAAGGCTGAAGGAAGATCACGTGTTGATAGAGAAGCTGATAACCAACAGCTTCTTCTGTTAGAAGAGAAGGATGTTGTATCATCAGTAGCCACAGTGCTGTCTGATTTATGTGGTCCTGGAGAGTGGATGCCAATGGAGAAACTGCATGCCGAGGTCAATTTTCTTACACAGTTACTGTAGCAAACCTGCAATTGTTATATTTCATTATCAATTATAGTAATAATTTGCTGCTGTGTGTCATAGTTATCTAAAAAGATGCCAGATATAAGTATGTCATAATCTTCTGATTTTTCTATTGCTTCTGACTGGCATGGTTAACTATTCAGGATATTAATGTTTTTTTAGAATGGGTCAATTCCTCCATATAGTAAGACCCTTTTTGACAAATACGATGACCTTTTAGGCTTCCTCACCATTCTTCCCGTTATGGGATAGAGATGGTAATTGGTATGAATATGATTCCCTGCAGCTGCTAAGATGGTTGTGATACTAAACCATAGTTTCATTCTTGTAGACTTAAGGGTTCAACATTGTTTTCAATTATCAGTTGTCACTGAACCAGTAACTTATATTATAAGCTCAGTCTGGGGGGGTAGGGGGGCTTAAGGGAATCCGATGATGGATTTACCTTTAGAAGCTGTGACTCGAATAAGAATACCAGATCAGTTTCATTGAAGGGAACTCCTTGTGTCATTCATTTTCCTCAACTGGTTCCTGCTGTTCACCCATCCCGACTTCCCTGCCTTCCATGAAAGAAAAAAAAAAAAAAAAGAACACCTGCAGGCAATGTTTTACTATTTTGTTCCTGTTTGACTAGTTTTGTTTGGGATTCAGGTGACTCAGAACGGTATTATTCAGCATGCCTTAATTATACATGTTATGTTCCAAACTGAAACCATTACTAACTATCCTTCACTTCACTTGATCACCTGAATATGAATGCAGCTGTTGGAGCAATACAGCGATATCTGGCATCACAGTCGTATTCGGAAATATCTGACGTCAGAAGACTATCCTAGTCAAGAATCACAGGGAAAACCATGGTTCGGATTGCTTTTGCTGTTGAAGAAATACCATGAGCACTTCGTCCTCAACACAAGATCCAAGGGACGCATTACTCTGGAATTCGTGTCCCTCGTCTCACTAGTCTCCTGAGCCTCCACAATCCACATTAATACGGCGCTACTCAATGAGATCATTTAGCTTGGTTGTCCTCATTTCTTCTGTTCTTCTTTAGTTGGACTGGACTTATTTCTTAATATGAGGGACCTCAGTTTTTCAGATATGTACAGCGAGTCCCCTAGTTGTAGTTTGGACTCGAGATTTACGAGTATAAGGCCATCTCCAGCAGCTAACTCTATAATGCAGCCCACTTTTTCTATTTTGCAGTTGAGATTTGCAGTTTTCATTTTTCATCTCCAGTAGTCAACTCTATATTTCACTCTAAAAAGAATATTCTATTTTGATTCTTCTATTATTTATTTAATTTTATTAAACAAATTATTATATCATATTTTAACTTATATATTAGTATTTAATTTCATATTTATAATTTTCTAATTCCTAATTAAAAATTAACATTAATATTTAAATAAATTATTTTACAAAATTATAAATAAAATATATTTTCACACAAAATAACCATTTTATTTAATACAAATACAATCATACAATAATTGAGATCACAACATATTCTTCTTATGCATTTGAATATTCATCCCACAAATGGTCAATCAAAGCATCACGGAGTCCAAAATGAGCAGTTCTATCTTTAATTTTTCGAAATCGTGCAAGAAATGCTTCAAATTGATTTATTCCTTCGTCTGCTATTTCAACATCTGGCTCTGGTACTTCTCTTTCATCATTAATAGGTGCACTAAGATCACGTTCATCCTCAATTATCATATTATGCATGATAATGCACGCAGTCATGATGTCTTGCAAATCATCTTTTCTCCAACAACGAGTTGGATTCGCTACAATAGCAAATCGACTTTGAAGAACTCCAAATGCTCGCTCGACATCTTTCCTGCAAGATTCTTGTTTCATAGCAAAATATTGTGCTTTGTGGGTGCGGCGGGGATCATGAATGGTTTGCACAAGTGTCGACCATTTTGGATATATTCCATCAGCTAAATAATAACACATATTGAACTCTTTTCCTTGTATGACATAATGTGCTGGAGGAGAGACACCTCTAGCAAGATCAGAGAAAAGATGAGATCTTTCTAACACATTGATATCATTATTGGATCCTGGCATACCAAAATATGCATGCCAAATCCAAAGATCATAATCGGCAATTATTTCAAGAATTATTGTCGGTTTTCCACTACGACCTGCATATTGTCCTGCCCAAGCAGTTGGGCAGTTTTTCCATCTCCAATGCATACAATCTAGACTGCCTAACATTCCTGGAAATCCATGTTCTTTACCAATATACAGTAGTCTAGCAACATCATTAGCAGAAGGAGATCTTAGATATTGATTTGAAAATATTTCCACAATTGCACGACAGAACCTCTTAACACATTCAAGTGCAGTGGACTCACCAATATTGATGTACTCGTCAATCGCATCTGCTGGCATTGCATATGCCAAAATCCGAAATGCAGCTGTAACTTTTTGAAGGGTGGACAATCCCAAACTCCTGGCTGCATTACGTCGTTGCTCAAAGTAACCATCATGATTTTTCACTGCATCAACGATACGAAGAAATAGATTTCGAGACATTCGAAAACGCCTACGAAACATTTCTTCGTTATAGATTGGTGTTTCAGAAAAATAATCATGAAAAAGTCGTTGGGCAGCTGCAACTCGATCTCGATGGATTGTTCTACGACCGGGAACAGACCCTCCATGAACATTTGTGAAATTTTGGTTTCTCACAAATTCTGCTACGATAAGATTATTGGTGCGAACTTGTTGATATAGGACTTGTTCCTCAGTTTCATAATTACGAACTAATTTTTCAAAGTCATCATCTGATGAGCTTCGAGAAGGAGGACCAAAAAAATTGGGCGTAGAAGATTGAGAATGAGAGCCAGGAAAATTGGGATTCATTTTTGTTGGACAATTTTACTATAAGAAATTGTTGGTTACGATTCTCTTTAAATTAAAAGAGTTGATCTGAACCGTTGGTTACGATTCTCTTTAAATCTATGCCATTAGATCGTTATCCTATCTAAAAAAATCTACTAGATCGATCTCAACCATTCACTACAATTCTCTTTAAATCTACATCATTGATTTTTATCTTATCTCATTTTCTTTCACCTATAAATAAACTAGTTTATACTCATATTCAATCACAATAGAAATATTGCAATCTAAAAAAATCCTACTTGTTTCTTTCTTACCAACAAATTTATTTTCTTTTGAAATATGTCTAGTTCCAGATCTTCGGGTTACAGTATTGATGAAGATAAACATCTTTGTCATGTGTACGTGCAATTAACCCAAGATGCAGAAACTGGTAACAATAAAAAAAAAAGCAACTTTGGAGTCGTATTGCAGAGGTTTATAATCGTGAAAGACCAAGTGCATCTATGGCCGTTAGAAGTCCTAAATCTTTGGCGAGTCGTATGCAGCTTATCTCGACTGCAACTGCAAAGTTCAAAGGATGTATGGACCAAATCGAGTATACCAAACCGAGTGGTGCATCCGAACAAGACAGTGTAAGTTATTATTAGTTTTATTATTATTATTTTTAGTTTATTGTTTTTAAATAAATCTTATTTATCATGCAGATAAATCGTGCAAAACAATTGATGACAATGGATCCAAGATTTAAAAAAGGATTCAAGTTTGAGCATGTTTGGGATATCATGAAAGATTATGAAAAGTTTTCCAACAATCCACAGAGAACACGAGTCATACCATATTCATCTCAAATGGATCAAACAGAAACTCCGTTTTCTGAATCTCCTGCTTCACCTGATGCAATGTGTTCATTTTCTATAAATTTAAATAATTCTAGTGGAAGCGGATCTGGATCTCAACGCCCATTAGGTGTGAAAAAATCTAAAATGAAAAAAAAATCAGTTGAAGAATTATCGAATCTGGTAAAGGTAGTAAAATAATCAAATGAACAAATGCTCACATTTTTTCAAAGTTCGAATGAGAACAGGGAGCAAGATAGGCTGATTCAGAAAGAAAAACTTGAAGCTCAAAAAATGTCAGCTGCTTCAAGACAAATACTGGCTGAAACGATGCAGATGCAATAGGAAAATAGAATTATGCAGCTGGATTTGAACTTGATTACTGATCCTACTTCACGCTCATTTTTTGAAGGGGAAAAGGCTAGAATTGCGTTTAAAAGGCAACAAATGAATCAACCAACTCCACCAAATAATAATTTCAACTTTGGAAGTTATTTTCCTGATATGGGAGGATCTGGATCTGGAGCTAATTTAGGAGATTTTTAATAAGTGTGATTGTTTGTTTTATTATGAATAGTTTTATTGTATTGTATTTTGTTTGCTATCTTTTTATTTAGTGTTTTTAAATTTGTATTGTGTTCTATTTTATATAAGTTATTAATTTGTAGGTTATTAATTGTACTTAGTTTATTAATTATATTTTATAAGTTGTGCATGATCACAAAGAAAAGAAAAAGATTAGAAAATAATAATTACAAAAAATCAAAACAAAAAATAAACAAATAGCAACGAAAAGAATCAAAATTAAAAAAAAAACAAGAAACCAAAAAAAATAGAAAAAGAAACGAAAATAATAATTGAAGAAGGAATCAAAACCAAAAAAAAATGAAAAATGAATAAAAAAGGAAATAGCAGCGTGAATAGTATACCCTCAAATATGCAGGTGGACTGTTCATTTTTTTTCCAAAATGTTAATGCAATTGGGAAATGGAGGAGCTGCCGGGGAGGATTTTGATTGCATTTTGAAAGAATTAGATTTGCACCCGCGCGATGCGCGAATTATATATATATGATATTTTATTTTATATATAAACTCTCGAATGAGATGGTCTTACTTTTTTATTGTAAGACAAAATCTAATTATGTATTTCTTTATTGTAATTAATATATTTATTTGTTGTAAATAATGTAATTTTTTATAGCTAAAAAAATAATGTATTACAAAATGAAATGATGCATTTATCTTATTGAAATGATATATTTAGGTCCGTCTCACAATAAAAAATATGAGACCGTCTCTCAGGAGACCAAGTCTATTTTATAATATTAAATATATAATTAACACAATTATACATATCTCAGTGATTTTTTACATGTATTTCATTTTTACTCATAAAATATTAAATATATTATAGTAATATAGACTATTTTCTATATAATACGTCAAACTAAATACTCCCTCCGTCCCACTTGAATTGTCACACTTACTAAATTGGGCGTCCCAACCAAATTGTCACATTTCCAAAATGGCAACTTTTTCACACTCAACAATAAAATATTAATCCCACTAATTCATTCTACACTTACAACTCTTAATTTCCGTGCCGAAAAGAAAGGCGACAATTCTAATGGGACGGAGGGAGTATAAGTTTAATGAAAATAAAAAGAAGTATATCAAACACAAAATATATGAGATTTGATTTAAATATAATAAATATAATCAATTAGTGGGGTGTAATATTTTAAAGAAAAAGTGACAAATATAATTTTGCATTTTCTATTATTATTTATTGTATATCTACATAAAAAGAATAAATAAAAAACAATCTACTTTATGGCGGGAACAATTAATTACCACTATTTTACTTTATTATACTCTCTTTGTCCCGGTCAATAAGTCCACTTTAACCGAGCACGATAACTTATGTTTGTGATTGATAGTGGAATTAATATTTTATTAGTTAGTGTGAAAAAATTGTTATTTTAAAAAATGGACTAATATGATGGGACGGATGGAGTATTATATAGATATGAAACTACATGCTCTAAAATTTAACTAACACAGAGCATATAATTTTCCATAAAAGAAAAATAATATAAGTCATCCTAACATAATCATGATCAGTTTCTATATTATGATTTGAAACTCTAACCTATAGAAAATAAAACAACTTTTAAAAAATTAAACTCTTATTAGTGTTTTGAGAAAAAAAAAAGTGTTACAAATAATATCCGTGAACTTCTTATTATTATATATTACTCCATATAACTACAATTTTTTATAAGACCATTATGATATTTTTAATATTAGATAAAAGATAGATTTAAAATATTAATATTTCATGAATTAGAAAATTCTGATAAATAATTTAAATTTTTTTCTCAATTACTAATCTTGCCATATAATTAAATGATTTAATGATGTATACATAAATATAAAATAGAGATAGATTAGTTATAATAATAAAATAATAATAATATGATGTGATGTTTGGAGGGAAAATAGCAATCTTGTAAATAATTGAAACTTCTTATTTATATATATATATATATATATATATTAGTTATTATAAAATAATAATAATAAAAAAATTATAATAATGTGATGTGATGTGATGTGATGTGATGTTTGGAGGGAAAATGGAAATCTTGTAAATAATTGAAACTTCTTGTTTTATATATATATATTAGATTAGATTTGTCATTCTCCAGCACTGCTGGAGATGGTCTAAATAACTGAGAATCTTGATTCTGACATGACACAACTCACAGCTTGTTTTTTCTCTATATATTAACTAGTCATACATTTTGCGTTGTAAGAAAGTAATTTATATATTTAAGATTTTAATTTTAATATAATTGAGAATGTAGTTATATTACATACCATTGGTTGATTCTAAATGCAGCCACGTTTTTTCTCCCTACAGCCACTTTAAAAAAATATTATATTATATTTCAATTTTACCCTTATAGCTTAAATTTAAAATTTGTATCAAAAAACATAATATTCAAATATATAACTCCTAAAATATAGCCACATCAATTAAAAAACTACCAAAAATAAATTTCCTTTAAAATTTAAGTTATCATCTTCTTTACCGTAATAAAACCATTAGTATTATATTAAAAATGGCAAGCAATAGCTGCCGCTAGAGGGATACTACCATCTGTCGGCCACCATGACGGATGTCAGAGATGGCGGCATGAATTCCACGAATAAGAAATATCCGACGGGGACGCGGACAAACCGCGCCACGGCGGCCGGGTTCTGGAAGGCGACGGGCCGGGACAAGGTGATCCATAGTGTTGGGAAATCTGGCTGTTTTCCTTCCACAGGGGCGCACGAATTACAAGGCATTATTGCTAGAGCCTAAAGGGGGAAATTGTTAGATATTAGCCTTGGTGTTTTGGTGGATCAAATCATAAGTCCAACCAGCGTCAGTTGTCTCTAGAATAGCTCTAGTCTCAAATGTAAAGTCCTGTATAGGTATTTTGAGTTGTAAGTCGCAGCTGATCAAGACTCATGCTGGCTACTGTTCACCAGCATGAGATGTGCTTACCAGTTGAGGGATGCCTCACCAGCAAGCGACTGACCAAGACTCATGCTGATACTGTTCATCAGCATAGAGTTGAGCTATCGACTGGCTACTGTTCACCAGTGGAAAGATTTCATCAGCAGGAGGCTGACAGATCTACCAGCAGAATATGTGTTCTGGTTGACACTATTCACCAGCGGTGAAGCCACCAGTCACGGGAGAATTCAAGAGATAACATCAGACGAATTGGTAGACCTTGATTGTGCTAAGGCAAGTCACCAGCAGAGACTGCTAGCACAAGATCACCAGCATGATCTGCCAGTCGAAGGTTATCATCAGAATTGAAGATTCGCTCTCCCGAAGACATAGAGACAAAGAGAAGATTCGTCTGAGGAATGTGCTGACAAAGAAGGACTTTAAGGACGGCTAACTTAAAGTCTAATCAGCTCAAGACTCCAGTTCTTGATTCCCTACTGACGAATAGTGTCGTTCTGACACAAAGAGATCTGTGTCAGATAAAGCGGTCGCAGGCATGGCGCTTTCCTGAAAATGCTACCTGCAGCCGTCTGAAGTACATCTGGAGTCAGAAGACCATTCCGGATGTGTGCAACGGCTAGTATTTGAATCTGAATCTCACGTCTATAAATACGTGAGATCCAACAGCATTCAATACTCTTGACCTACCGAAAGCTCAAACGCATTCATATCAGCGAATAAGCAATCTTTCGAGGCTTTTCTTAAAGCTACTCCGTGTGTCAATCATTTGAACACGAGACTCCAAGCTTCTAGCTTGTGAGTTATTGATCTCATTTGGTGTTCTTTCTCATTCCGAGGAAGAACATAGCAGCTCTTGAGCCAGCCAGCTCCAGAGTTATTACGGGCAGTTTTGCCGCCAGCAAGAGTCAAGTTCTTGGGAGAACTCAACACCCAATCAGTCGGAGGTGGAGGTTGAAGTGACGTGCTCGCACTCCATCCATCTGACGAGAGTTGAAGAAGGACAAGGACCGGGAGCGGTTGATCCAGTGGACTGGTAGACGAGGCATCTACCAGCTGGAAATAGATCGTAGGAAATCTTGTACCGGATTACTCTTTTTAGTGAATTTCCAGTGCTTCGACTGGAGAGTGGACGTAGATCAGTTGATCGAACCACTATAAAATATCCTTGTTATTTACTGCTTTCAGCATTTACTTACTGATTTAAAACCCAGCACCCAAGTGCTGGAGTATTACTGAAACCAGTTTATAACTGTGCAAACTCGACTCTAAAATTTTCTAAGTCCTGAGTCATCAGCTGACCAGCCAGTTGCCAGTCAGCTGAATACTCAGTTGCCAGTTGACTTACCAGCTGACAAGGTCCCAGTCAGCTGTGTAACCAGCAGAGTGCAAGAAACAAACTTACGTATTTTCCGCTGCCAAAGTATACCCTGATATCCGGGACCAACACATAGCAACTTTTGCCGCATCGGAATGCGGAAGACCCTGGTGTTCTACGGCGGCAGAGCTCCCCACGGCTAGAAATCCGAGTGGATCATGTATGAGTATAGGCTCGACGACAACAGAACCCCTCATGACTCCACTAATCACTACAAAAAAATTGCGAATTTGCGACCGATTTGCGACCAAAAAAAAAGTGTCGCGATTTTGCGACCGACTAACAACGGAATTGCGACCGAATAGAATTTTTAAATTTTGCGACGGAATTGCGACCGGATATTCGGTCGCAGATTTTTTGCGACGGATTTTTCCATTGCTAAATTTTGCGACCGAAAATTCGGTCGCAAATCGGTCGCAAAATTCCTTTTTTTTTAAATATGTATATTTTTTAGTACGTATAAAAAATGAGATTATTGTTTGGTTCAGTGGTAACGCGCGCGGCACGCGTGCGGGAGGTGCCGAGTTCGAACCCTCTTGGACGCAAGCCACCAGATTTGATGGTTGGACCGGCCAGTTCAAGATGGTTGGACCGGTCGGTTCAAAACTGGTTCAAAAAAATTTTTAAAAAAATTTTTTTGAAGGAAATTTATTTGCGACCGAAATTTCGGTCGCAAAAATTTGCGACGGATTCAATTTTCGGTCGCAATTTTTTTTGCGACCAAGGTTTTTGCGACCGACGAAATCGGTCGCAAAACAGCAGTTTGCAACCGATTTTTCGGTCACAAAAACGCGAATTTCTGGTAGTGAATGTAGGCCAATCACATCCCTTAATTCATGGCTTTACTTAATTCACTTACTTCTTCAATCATTCACACACAAAATTAAAATTTTCAAACTCCTATAAATCTGAAATTGAGGAATCACGCATTTCAATATTAGTCCCAACTAACTTTGTTATAATATTAATATCGATTAATATTTCCATCACGTGATGTGCTAAACCAGATCTCGAGCTTTGCCGGCGGCGGCAACACCGGGCCGGAGGAAGGGTGGGTTGTGTGCCGAGTATTCAAGAAAAAGAACTACCACAAGGCATTAGAGAGCCCCCACACTTCATCTGCTGCATCCATCATGTCGAACAACCTCGCACGAAATGACGGCGTTCTGGACCAACTAATCAAGTACATGGGAAGATCATCTTCTTCCTGCAAGCAAGAAAACGATCCCACCATGTTGCTTTTAATTTTATTGGAGTTTTAGAGGGGCTTTATTTTAGGGTAATATATTTGAGTATTAATTTTTTAATTAAAATTTTGAATAAAAATTTTAAGGATTAAATTGTAATATTATATTCTAATTTTTTTCAAAGGGTTGTATGGAGAAATTTTGTGGCTGTGTATAGAATTACCCCATACCATTTTACCCAAGTAATTTATTTGCTGCAAGCAACTATAAAGTTGATTATATTATAATTTTTTTGTAAAAACCCATATATATATTGTAACTATTTTAATTTTCTCAAATATATTATGAATTATGAAAATGAGAAAAATGTCAATTATATTACAAACTATTTAAGTTTTCTATTATAAACTATTCAGCGTTTGTAAAATTACACGTTATCAACCAAATATATTACAAAATATTTAGGTTTTCTCAAAATGAAAGACAAAATCTAATTATTCTATAATGCATTTAAATTAATTAAACTAAAATGACAAAAAATTCATTAACTCTTGAACGTTTGATCAAGTTTGAAAGATTGGGATTTATTCTTATTTCTAATTATAAAAGATAAAATAATATATTAATTTATATTGTATATATTATCATACAATTTATGATTTAAACATAAAATAATACAAATCATTAACTTATAAAGAATATTAAAATAATATTATTTTAATACAACTAATTAAAATTTCTCACACATTGCGTGGTGTAATAATAAACTTATTACCAAATATCAAACAAAATGTAGATTAACTATGGAGATCTTAGGAGTTAGGACAGGATGGATAGTGCTTGTGTGTATGAACTCTCTCCACATCAATCTTCTCCTTCGATTTCTTAACCTCAACTGCACCTTCGATCTCAAACAATAATTACGTACTATCTGCAAGCAACAATTCGATCAAATTATATTCTACATCTCATATTCACCACACCTATACTATACATACATACGTACCTCCATTCTTGTCATTCACCTCCCCCGGCGGCCGGAGCAGCGCTTCCATCTCCTCCTCCATGCGGCGGCGCTTCATTTCATCCATTTCACCCCCAATTCTTGATCTGAAATGTAAATTAATGCTATCTAGCTAATTATAAGATTCTTACAGAAACCATTAATTAACAAGTTAGGTCTACGCTTAAGTCTATGTTTAATCTACAATTAATCCAAAATATGTCTAACCATAAAAGTGACCGTCCACAGATATGACTATTAAATAGAACTAATTAATATTGAAGTCGATCTTTACGTTAAAAAAATAAATAAATAAAAGGCCAAAAAAATCCTTCAGCAAATTCCCACAATTTTCTCTATCGGTTTTATGATTTAATCAAACAAGTGCAACTAATTAACTTTTATAGTTTCCTAAATTTCTTCTTGATTATATATATACTGTTATTATGGTAATGATGATGTATTGGATACTAATCATTAATTACTTTCCTTGTCAACAAGATTCCAATATCTCCATCTTCCTAAAATAAATTCATGTTTCCACATTCACAACCTCTGATGCATGCAGATAAATATGGAGAAGCTAGCCCTCAATTCCATATACTTCAAGATTTCAAACATGGGGATATGTGGAAGTAAGCCCAAGACCAAAGATGTGCCCAACTCTCCGCCGCCCGGGCCGTCGGTCGCAGATTCGCCGCCGCCTTCAACCTCTCATGACAATAACGGAGACCATGCACCATCGCCAATATACGACACATATCAGCATACAGATTCACAATTTTCTCTTGACCAGTGGCAGTACTACCCACCTCCGCCGAGTTCGTTCCCTGGGCCGCCGTGGGCTCCGCCGCCACCTTCTCCGCATCACTACTCTTCCTGGCCACATGATGATCCCGACGGCTGCATCATCATGTGAGGTTGAAGAGACTAGAGAAACTGACTGGATTAATCTTTTTCAAGTTTTATAATTTGTTTCTACATGATTCTTATGCTTTTGGCCAAACTATTTTCTTGCTCAGTTATATATCATTATTCATGCTTTTCTTTACTCGTGTGTTACTAATATCATACAATGTTTCGAATACTATAAATTCTATAACAATATATAATCACTATATGCATATAAAAATCGAACACAATAGTAAAAGTTTAGACTTATTTTCTTCCGGTCGTGGCGATTGTAATTAAATCTTTTATTTTAGAAAAGTTTGTGCTCATGAACAAATTAAACAATGCAAAATTATATCTCAATTTATTTCATCATGACATCAAAATTATTGATATTAAAAATGTTTTATGTCAGTATGTATATAAGAATCAAATAGTAAATTAAAGAGGTATATAGTTATTTTATTGATGAATATAATATACTCAATACATACAATTGAGCTGGAGTCAATTACTCCATAAGATCATCTATATTCTATTACAGTTTACATATTTAAAAAATTGATTGAGTAGACAACTCCTAATATCAAGCAATCAATATATATTATTACTAGAATGATTTATGCAATTTGCTTTATATATAGTACGTACAGGCAACGGATACATAATGGGTGCAAAAAATATTCAATACTATTATAATTAGCTTCTTCAAGAAATCATATATATATATATAAACCTTGATAGAAACTAGTTGAAGATGCATTGAAGCAGTTCAATACTTTTCTAGTTAAGCAATAAAAAAATATATGCAACCTTATGTTAGATGAAAAATGGGCAATATCTATATATATATATCTCTAAATAAGTTGAATCATTCAATCTCCATCTCTCATATGTCTTTCTTAAAGTTGAATGCCAAACAAGATTTCATGTGATTCTCTTTGTAGCCTAATATTTCCACTACATCTCCTGCTTCTGCGTTATTATGTTCCACCACTCTCCTCCACTCCGTGTTTATCACCACCATATTCACGCTCTTTCATTTCGTCAGCCCTATCTTCTGGTACACCACTCCTCCAGCATCCACCCCCACAATCTTGATTCCTTTTTTTGCCTTTGTTGACCTCTGCTGCCTCATCCTCCCTCAAGAACACCATCAGCCTCTCCTCTCTTGTGACGAACAGCCTGTTCTGTCCTTTCACCACATCCGACTCCGTCAGCCACTTCCGATACAAGAATTTAGCTCCACTTCCTCCGCGCTCTTCTAGGACTTCCATCAACCCTGGGATTTCCTCAATAGGGACTAATGGCCCCTCTTCATTAATCTGATTCTGAGCACCTGCATTACTATTAATTCTTCTTCTGCATCTGGGTCTTTGATCGTCGACGCCGTTCCTCCTCCGTTTCCTTTTCTTCTTGTTCTTGCTAGTACTAGCATCCACATCATCCACCTGATTTTGATCATGGACGGGCCAAAACCATCGGAGAGGCGTTGGATTGGAAACGACCTCATGATCAGAAATTGTTGAGGCATCAGCACTAGTGCCCACTTGATTCTGATTCTGATCACGTGCAGTTGAAGAATCAAGGGTGAGCCGATAAGACGGCGTTGGATCCTCGCGAATTACCACACCAAAGATTTTAAGGACGTGTGCACTAGTATGATCATCAGAGTTGGGTGTGCAGCTTCTTGTTGAGATTACATTGAATGTTCATATACAATTTCGGCAGGTGAGTTTTGATCGGTGGAAGAATATTTAAAGTTTAGGCGTTTTAAATAGAAATGTTCACTTATCTACCGTGGGTAAATGTTAATATGCCCCACAAGCTGAGGTGATAATATAATATTAATGGTGTAGTCAATGTTAATATTATTACTACCAATATTATATAGCCACATCATCGGTGGACACATTAACACATATTCACGTTAAGCATTTCTATAACTTTAAATATGTTCTCTAAATATTTTATATAGTTGGGCATGGGCCCATTATTAAAGAGTTGGCTATAAAGTCGGGCCCAACCCAATATTTGCCGTATAAATAAACCTTTCTTCCCAGTAATCGAACTATCGAAGGTTCTCGGACAAAGCAAATAAGGGCTCGAATTTGAGGTAGTTAGGGTTCTACTTGCACCGTTTAATTCATCCCTGAAAATGATTTACGACGTGAATTCTCCGCTTTTCCGATCTTTCCTCAGCCAGAAGGGTGGCTCGGACAAAAGGTATTCTCCTCCGCTTTTGAATTTCTATGTGTTTTCATTTCTTAGTTGCGTTTGCTTGTTTAGTTCCGTCGAAATGTGTAAGGCTTTTGTAGTTTGGTGTCTCGGGTCTTTGGATAAGAAATACGTTTACACCTAATAGGTGAAGATCGATTATGTTTCGACTAATCGTCTGCGTTTTTTTGGTTGTCGACTAGTTTATTAGGAGGAATCGTTTAGCGCATCGTGTTTATAAATTGTCGATTCTGCACTGGATAGTGATAACCGAGTTTCTTGAGATTATTTTCATTCTAAAGTGTTCGAAATTAATTCCATTTCCATATAGAGATGGTAACTCATTTGCTTGACGTTTCGTGTTTATTTGTGACTTTTTGTGCTTTCTTGTTTCAGCGTAATTTTGTCTCTTACCCATCGTGTCATTATAAAGCATCACTCTGTGCTTGAGCACACCTTGTAACAATTATATTTCTTTTCAAATCTCATTAGTGTATCATATGTTTGGATATGCATTGGAGAAGTTCCTGATTTAGTCCTTCTTATATCAGAAACTGTTGGTTAACAGGATAATAATAGTAATTCCCTGATAAATTGTGATAATTCTATTGTAAAGGAAAACTGAAGAGCAGAAGCCCAAGGATCAAAGGCCAAAGGCAAATGAGAACAAACCTGTTATGACAGAGTAATGGGGTGCATGATACCAGCTCTTGTTCGAAGGGAGTTTCCAGGAGTCTAGATTAGATGATCACTTTGTATTGATGCTAAACTTGAATCTTGAGTTTATTTTCAATGTGTAACCAGATATAGATTTTGATAAGTAAAGCTTGTATTTGATCAGGTAACTCCGTCTTAAATTTGTTTATGTTCTTATTTGATGTGCTATGGATCAACTTGTGCATATGTTCTTTGAAGTAGGAGCCAGGTTGCTGGCTCATATAATATTTCTGAGTTCTCTTTTATGAGGTCCCTTGTAGAGATTTCAAGGATTTGTACCTTTTTTTCTCTTCCAAGAAAGTTCAAAATGTTAATTTGTTCCGTGCATTTGTTGGATGGCAGTGACTTGCTTCTGCGTTTATATGTGCTACCGCTTTATTGGTCTGCTAGTCGGAATAGGAGGATCATGATTTTATAATGTTTGCACAATCTTTTGCTCCGTAGATACATAACCAATCTTGTTATTTAAGTTTCTAGGATGTTAATAGTGTGAATCAGTTCTGTAATTAAAAAAATACGTGCCTGCTAGAATGTTGCATTATTTTCTATTTACTTTGTTTGCCTTGAAGACTTGAATCTTGCATTTTATTTATTTATTTATTTTTTTTTGGGATGTGTTACTTTATGCTTTTTTACCTGTTAAAGCTTTGACTTGGCTGAAAAAATGTGGGTACACATAGTGAATGCTCCCACAAGATTGGTACTGTAAAAATGGTTACAACAGACAATCAGGGGTCCCCCTAATTAGAAAAGCTGGGTGGTGGTTGTGCAAAAGGAGGGGTATGCAAATGCAATGGAGTAGTAATTGAGTGGTTTCCCATGTGAAGTTGAGGACTTGGAACCTCCTTTTCAAACCCAAAAAATAACTTTAGAATTCACCATCAATCAACCTCTTCTATCTTGTGTACTTCCATTATTGATTCTTAACTTTAATCACTACCTGTCATTTCATGTATTTCTCTAATGCTGGGATGACAGCAGCCTTGATAAATAACTAAATCCGTTTGTGATGAATCTTTAGAATTGGGTCATGGTCAATTTGAACTTTGTGCTCAAATAATCACGAAAATGTGGATATCGGTCTTGACTGAATGCGAGGCGGAGTCTCATTTGTAGTCTTGCTATTTCAGTGCCGTTTGCTAAGGCATTGTTCAACAATATGTTTTTGTATATAGAATGGTGGGTGCAATTCTTTAATCATTACTAGATGCTTTTATGCATATTTTTTCTTCTAGGAATTGCCTGCACCTGCATATAGAAGTTGGATTAGTCAAGTTTGTCTTTACATGTCATTATTTCTATAATACCACTTGCCTTTATGTTAGGCCTAGGAAGAGGATATAATGTTAAAGTTTGTGATAATTGAGAGAATTTATAGCCCTTGACTTTGCCAAACTATAAATTTAACTTTACTTTCTGGCCATGTCGTCTATATTTAGCGTTTGCCGACGACAATTAGCTATCTAGGTTTTGGTAATTAGCATTCATCGAATAAAATTGACTAAGATATTTTATTTGATGCCCATAATGGTGCATGATATATATATATATATACGTCGCTTTAAAAACGCTATACACAATTTTGTATCACTATATATAGTATTTACTTGAAGCATTTTTATATGATGTTAATTGGCCTTGGTTGTGTTCTAATACTAGTCGAAAAGTGTCTTCTGTAAAAATGCTGAATACATGTTATATTTGCATACCAATTAGTAATTCTTCTTTCAACCTCTACGATGTTTTGGATGGTGTTTTATGGCCTCTTTGGAGACATGTTAGTGGTGAAGATTCATACCATACGTAAAGACCTTCCAATGAGAGATTTTAGGATCAATATTTTCCTTTCTTATTCCGGACTCAAAAACATGGTGAAAATTTTATTTTTGTCCGACAGTGAGAGAGAAGATTTCGTATTCCTTGTATAGAAGATTTTAAAATCTTTTTGAGAATGAATGTATTTTTTAAAAAAGGGAAATGATATTTTGTCCCTGCATTGTCTGTTGTTAGTTAAGTTTGTGAGCAATTTCTCTCTCCTTTATTTACGCCGCAATCCCTACTTGCATTGTATCACTACTACTACACTTCTCAATCAACAACATTCCTTCTCCTTTCTTCTTCACCATCTTCCATTTTTCTATTCCGGCTTTCAGAAATGTCCGACTCCAACTCTCAGTTTTCTAGTCTTGTTATCTCTGACTTCATTCGCCTCTGTTCCTTCGTTCTCTCTCACCCCCTCTACTTCTCTTACTTCCTTTTCTTCTCGCCTTACCTCCTCAAACTCATCTCCTTCCTCTCTCCTCTTTTCATCACCACTTTCCTCCTCTTCCTCGCCGGATTTGTCCACACTGAATCATCCGAAACTCGCTTCGCTTCGGTCCTAGAAAGATTGCAGTTCAGGAAAGACTGTCCCAATGAAGAGCTCCACCTTTACGACGATCTTGGAATGTACGAAACCGTGTTTGGATCATCATCAATGGCGTCGGTGGCAGAAAACGGATTCTCCGACAGCGTCGTGAAACTCGAGGAAGATCTCGGCGAGAATAAGGTTTCCAACAAGCCTGAAAATGCTTGCGTTGCGATGGAGGAGAAGAGGTTGGAGAATTTCTTCAAGATTCTGGACGAGTTCGAGCGGCTGGCTTCTAATGTGGAAGAGATGAAGAAAAAATTGGAGCCACCATCACGAGGCGCGAAGCCCGATAAAGTCGTCATTGAGAAACAGAAACCACTGTTGATGAATGGATCCGAGGCAGCAAGTGGTGATGAAAGTAATAAGAATATTAAAGCAGCAAACGAAGCTGCTGCGAAGCTCAACGTTGTGGAAGAGCGGTCGTCACCAATGGCGAAATCGGAGTCTCAGGGAATAATCAGTTGTAATGCTGATGATTCTGATGGAAGGTTGAACGTGAGAGCGGAGAGCTGCCGGGCGTTGGACGCGGGGAATCTGTGGAGCAACGGATCTATGAGGAGGGAGAGAGAGTGGGAGAGGACGCTGGCGTGCAAGCTGCTGGAGGAAAGGCAGAATGTGGGGGGCGGGGAAGGGATGGATTCACTGTGGGAGGCGTACGAGATGGAGGAGCATTGTAAAGCGGGGCGAAGGAAGAAGAGGGAGAAGAAGATTGTAGAGAGAGAGAGGGAGGGGGAAGAAGAGGAGGAGGAGATAGGGGGGCAGCTGTGTTGCTTGCAGGCGCTGAAGCTGTCGGCGGGGAAGGTGATTCTTGGGGTAGGGAAGCCCAATCTGATGAAGATTTCCAAGGCCATCAAAGGATTTGGGTGGTTGCATAAAACTACCAAAAATAGCAAGAAGGTGCACAATCATAGATGATCTTCTTACTTATTATCTCTCTCTCTCTCTCAGTTAATGTATTCTAGTTGTGTTGTGCAAGTGTTCGTCTCTCTTGCAATAAATTCTCATGTCAAATGAATCTGTTTTGTTTGCTTGCTTCAATTTGATGATATTGGTACAGTGTACACGTTGCGATTGCGATTGTCGGAAGGAGTCGGTCGTTGTTAACTTTTGATCACAAGATTCTCCCACTTTCCAATCTCACTCAGTGTTGTATATATTTGAGACTAAAGATGCTTAACAAGTTTTTCACTTTGTTTGAAAAGAAATTTAATAGTATTTTGTACAAAAATAAATTTGAAAGAGATGGATAAAGTAGAATGCACATGTGGTAGAAAGAGAAGTTATTTGTAGCTGCAGGCGAAGTGGTGAATGCAAATTCTGAAACAAACAGAAGGCTTGATGGAGCACGTGTCCCATGTAGTAAGTGATAATTATTCCACTCATTACATACAGCAAGCATGCTAAACAGAGAGTGCAGAATGCAGAATGCTTCTTTACATAATCAAACAAACACACAAGCTAGTGCAGGTGCATGTGCAAGTTTCATTTCAGATAAAACATGAAGGCTCCAATATTTTTCAATAGCCAGACCAAAAATAACCTACTTTAATCTCATCATCAACTATACCCACGAATGGAACAAAATTGGCATGAGGAGCTCGCTATTCCGCCAAATTTGGGCTGTCTGGAAAAAATTAATTTTCAACAATATAAAATTTCCTAAAGCTCTTCATCAAAACTAAAACAATTCCTAGTTCAAACACTTCTGTCAAGCAGCAGTAGCAGAAACCCGAGGTGTCATACTTTTTGCACTCCCATTGGCCATGCCGCCACCACTACGGTTCATGCGCCCTCCATTGCTGTTCTCAGATCTCTGATATCCGTCACGATTTGAAGCTCCACCCCGATTGCCACCCCTGCTGCTGCCATATTCACCCCTGAAATTAAAATCAACCCTGTTGTATCCCCTCCCACCTCCATAGTTGCCCCGTCCTCGTACTCCCTCATTTCTGAATCCAAAACCCCTTCCCGGTTGAAATCTCCCCTTCAAACTTCCTCGGGTATTTGTAGACCTCTTCTCCTCAACAAACGCTTGACGCCCACCAATAGACACTGGAGAAGCCTGAAATCATTGAGATGAGGAAAACCTCTCAAGATTAATCACTGACAACACTGTAAAAATGGAAATAGAATAGAATGGGTATACCGAAATGAGAACCCCCAGCATATCAATAAGTTACATAAAATGGCAAGGTATGAGGAGACAAAAAAATGGCAAGATATGAGGAGACAATAAATCAACTAATAATGAAAAATCAGATCCAGAAAATGCTTACTCCAGGAAAACACAAACTTATACAGGGACACCACAATGATGAATTAATTAAAAGTAGGTAACACAAATACACAATTAGCCGTCCAGAACACACATACTCCAGGAAAACACAAACATATACATGAGTGGACAGAGTTGCAATGATGAATTAATTAAAAGTAGGTGACACAATTAGCCATCCACTCCTACGAAAAGCTTGCTTCTAAAAGAGACAGATCAAGAACTTGCTATAAAGTATTATTAATACACTCCTCAAGAGCTCCATGTAGCATTTGAACATAAAACATAGCATACCTCAAGAGCTCTCTGCACGGAACTCGCCTCCTCAAATTCCACAAAGCCAAAACAGAAAGCTTGTTGCTGCAACAAGAATATTTGAAGTGGTGACTTTGAAACTCTAAATGATTTACACCTATACAACCAACCCTTGCAAGTCCCAACATTAACTTAAAACACAAGTTAGCAGATTTCATCATACTCTGTTGCTCCTAACTTGAATTCCATCGCTCTTGATAGTGCCGAATTTCTTGAATACTTCCTCAAGTAAGCTCTCAGTAGCATTCATAGGTAGGCCCTTAATATATATTGAATAACCATCAGCTGCAGAAGTTGAAGGATCATATAGTTAGAGAAATAGTAAAGAGTGTGATTCAAGCCTAGACACCCAGCTCTCTAATGGGAAATGAAAAATTAATTCTACATGCCTTCACCCTCTGGGTTGTTTCCATTATCAAGAGATTCTGAACCAGAAACAGGTCCATCAGTTGCTGGGGCAGAAGGTGGATGCACTGGCTCTACAATCTTTGATAGAAATTTCCGAGGAGCAGTCTGTGGAGATGGGGGAGATTCCACATTTTCCTTGAGATGCATTACCTGTACAATATTTGTATGATGGATATCAGATATCTGATCCACAAACAATGAGTACAAGCTTTAACAGTAAACAAACTGTGCAATATGGGTGGGATTCACACAGCACTAAAACATTATAACCAGAGCTATGAGACAAAAAGTAAAATCAGAGCTTCTTCTCCTACTTACAATAGAGGCATA
The DNA here is from genome assembly GCA_026898455.1 of Plectranthus barbatus. Classification (NCBI taxonomy): domain Eukaryota; kingdom Viridiplantae; phylum Streptophyta; class Magnoliopsida; order Lamiales; family Lamiaceae; genus Plectranthus; species Plectranthus barbatus. The sequence continues at coordinate 62,024 of JAPKLW010000311.1, forward strand.
TGATTTCTTTGGCAATTCCTCAATTTTGGCATTGGACTCAACAACCTCAGAAACATTATTCTCGGCATCTAGTTCATCAACAACCTCAGCCACGGGGACTTCTTCAGCAATTGGCACATCACCATTCTCAGGTGGATTGAAAACTTCTCCTGTCACAGCTTCTTCTGCTGGTGGAGTATTGTGCTCAGAAACATTATTCTCGGCAACTGGAGCAGGGGGTGCCAATGCTAAAAGAGAAAAACTTAAATCATTTTGCAAAAAATAGTGATTAAGACAAGGATGCAGATAATGAAGTATATATGTTGGTTACTTGGCTCAGGAGTGGCAGGCACTGCAATGTCATTGACCAACGCTGGGTTAACAGAGGCACTATCGAGATAACGAAACATATCATTCAAAACAAAGTAGCCATTGTCTTGAGGTGCAAGGAAAAATGATTGGGCAAAATTGCGGACTGAGTTATCCTCGCCCGTCAGGTAGCCAGTTACTAGAACATGAACTCCGCCACTGAAGGACTCCTGTGCATCAACTGACTTAATCTCTGCTCTGAAGTCACCATAGTTGAGGTCAACAATCTTCTTATTTATTGCCTTTGCAATCACAACATATCCACAAGTAGAAATGTAAAATATCTTAGTCAAGAATCAAAATTTACTAAATAATTCAACAATTAAAAAGTAAATGGAAATGCACTGTAGTAAACATCATGGTTTCCAAACAGCAGACACTCAAGCAACAGAAACAAGAGAATGGTCCTCTATAGCACAATCGTCGAGAAATGATTAAGAAACCACTGAACCGTGTGTATCCTTCAAAATGTCAATCGACACCAACAAGGCAATAAAACAAATAATGCAACTTGTATCAGTCCATATTTCATCCCAAACTTTGAGGGCAGAAAATGTAACAAAAATTGTCAATTGACATCAACATCACGTATCCATAGCAAAATATGTTTGCATTACTAATTTCTGAAAAATTGAGGGGGAGTGGAATTACTTGCATAGTTGTGGTGATGCTCATGGAGCCATCCTCCTCTGGACGACCGAGCTTACTACTATCCTGATAAAACCGATGAACGAGCCCGGGAGAGAAATGCTGAATGTGATAATACTGCGTCACAAATGCGTTCGCAACCTATAGACCGCAAGAAAATGAAAATCCCGGCAAAACTAAAAGCATCAACAGGCCAAAATAAAATAAAATATACAACCGAGGAAAAAAAAAACACCACTTACAACTTGGGCCGTGACTGGTGGCTGAGCTACCACGTCTGCTGCTGCTGCCGCCGCCATCACCGATTTCAACAAAAGACCTGTAACAACCCAAAACTCATAAACACAAAGCCCGCTCCCTCTCGCGCAAAGAAAAACCCTAGCTTTACGATCTCTCCGGACCAGTCGGATCAGATAAACTTAAAATACACGAGGCTTAATCGGATCATTGTCGTACCTGAACGGAATCGTATTATCTGCAGAGCAGGCGATAAAAATTAGCCGGGTTTTCTCTACTCCCTCGGCTTCAAAGCGTTGTTCGAGACTCTGAATAGCCCCGACGACGGAACCTAGGGTTTGGACGAGAGACGATACGAGACGCGAGCGCGGGTGGTATAGAGAAGGAGAAAGAGAGAAATGAAGGGTTTCTAAAGATACTCTCTTTTTCTATTTGGTTTCTCAAGATTTATATAAATTAGAGAGGGAGATCTTTGCTACATGTATAATAGTAATAGTAATATTTTCTCATGTAATTAAATTATTAGTTTTTTTTTTTTTTTTCCAAGTATAAGACGAATGTATGTGAAGAAGTATCAGATCAGATCTCTAGAACCTTCCATGGAGCAATCACTAGCTCAACTCTTTCTTTTTATTACACCAATCAATTATCAACTATATTAATATTATGATGGTGCAATTCATACATTTAATATTTTGGATGTTGTTTAGGCCTTGCCTTGGGCAAATTCTAAGTAATTAAAAGATATATAATCAAATAAAAGAAAGACATTTAGTACAATCTTGAGTTTTAATATATTGGGTCATTCCCAGGCCCAGGTACTAATGATGCAACACTATTGGGCCCATATATATTTTCAACTAATTAACGAAAGAATGCATTTGCTATTCTAGAACATTCTAAATTATACTCTTTCGTCTCATAGAAGTAGTCTAATTTTTCTTTTTTGTTTGTCCCATCTAGTTGTCCAATTTCCTAAAATGTTAAATTTGTTCACACTCATCAATAAAATATTAAATTTCACTACACTCACAAACATTGATAATTGTGCCCAGAAGAAACGGGACTACTCATGCGGGACGGAGGGAGTACATTATTTTCATTAAGTTAAATAGAAAATATTTAACATCTGACGTGAAACTATGGAATGCATCCTAGCATCTTGAGAATGCTACTAACTCGCAATTTTTAGTGCAAGAAAAGATCAGAACATGGTTAATAGAGCATAACATATCTCAAAATGCGCTTGATTATTTGATAGTGCTCTTCTGTTGGCGAATCCAAGAACTGATTGGCCATTTTAACCGCAAAGCAGAGATCCGAGCGAGTAATGGTCAAGTATTGCAATGCACGTTCTAAGGAGCGATATTGAGTGACATCTTGGAATGATTTTCCATCGGACTCAAGTGTTGTTCCAGCGGCTAGAGGAGTCGCGACAGGTTTCGAATCCAGAAGATCCGTGCGAGTGAGAATGTCCCTCGCGTATTTGGCTTGAGAAAGCAACAACCCATCAGTGGTGTAAGTAACCTCCAATCCAAGAAAGTAGTTTAACCATCCGAGATCTTTGATGGAAAACTCGCGATTCATGCTACAAATAAAACCGAAGATGGTACAAGAATCGTTCCCGGTTAAAATAATATCATCCACATACACTAAAAGGTAGAGAACCACGTCTCCTTTGAAGAGAATGGATAAAGAATTGTCTGACTTGCTACAGAGAAAACCCATGTGAAACAAGTAATCACTGAGCCGTTGAAACCAAGTACGAGGTGTTTGCTTCAAACCGTATAGAGCATTCGTTAATTTGCAAACATGGTTCGAAAATTGCTGATCAATATACCCAGACGGTTGTTCCATGTAAACGGGGGATGTCAAATGCCCATTTAAAAAAGTTTTTTTACATCGCGAGCTGATGAAGTGGCCAGCGGTGATGGACTGCAAGAGTGAGGATGACTCGAACTGTGGTAGCTTTAACAACTGGGCTAAATGTGTGAGAGAAATCAAGACATAGAAGTTGAGTAAATCCTTGAGCCACTAGTCTTGTTTTGTGACGATTGATGGAGCCATCGGCAAGGAATTTCGTCCGGAAAACCCACTTGGAACCAATGATGTTGACATTAGCTGGACAGGGAACAAGGGTCCATGTGTTGTTGCTGCAAAGAGCGGCCATATTCTCGTCCATGGCTACCATCCAATGAGCGTGTTTGGCTGCAGGTTTGAAACCGCGAGGTTCCGAACTAAACAAAAGAGCATGATGAAGACTAGCAATATACTGTGGTCTAAAGATACCAGCTTTGGCTCGAGAGATCATTAGGTGTGTTGGCTGAGCAACGGGTATGAGAGGATTAAAGGCAGGGTTTGGAGGTGGTTCTACTAGAAACGGAGATTTAGGGTCAGAACACATGCGACATAGCGTGGTTGAAGTAGCAGGCAACAAGGGAGATGGTTCAGCTGGGTGCCTTCGAGCGACGATAGGAGATGACAGGGGCTGAGGCTCGATGAAGAAAGAGATGACTAACTGATTTTGGTTGGATGCGGAGGATGAGGATGCGAAAGGAAGGAAGTTTTCATCGAAGCACGCATGGCGGGTGACGTATGTGCACGAGGACACGGGATCGAAACACTTGAACCCTTTTTGAGCTGAAAAATAACCTATAAAAACACAGGGTAAACGACAAAGGGATAATTTGTTTGAAGCGTAATCACGTAGACAGGGATATACGCGACAACTAAATTGGTAGAAGGTCGAGTAAAAGGGACCTGAATCATAGATAATTTGGAAGGGCGACACACCATTTAAGAGAGCTGATGGGGGTCAATTTATTGTACACACATCGGAGCTGAAAGCATCTACCCAAAAGGATAAGGGTAAGTTGGTGTGAAAAAGGGTTGTGAGACCAGTTTCAGTGATATGCGGATGCTTCCTTTCAGCTCAGCCGTTTTGAGCCAGAGTGTAAGGACAGGAAAAGCGGTGATGAATACCCTTGGCGAGGAAGAAATCACGCACATTGTAGTTAGTGAATTCAGTCCAGCCGTCGGACTGGAAGGATTTTATAGTGCAAGCAAACTGATTTTCAACAAAAGCAGTGAAGATTTTTAAGTGAGCAAAAAAAATCAAATTTGCGAGTAAGAGAGAAATCATCGATGAAAATGACATAGTATCAAAAGTTTGTATTAGAAGTAATAGGCGCGGGCCCCAAAAGTCACAATGCACTAAATGAAGAACATGCGATGATCTTTTATCATTTAACTGGAAAGGAAGTCGAGTGCTTTTAGCAGCTTGACAAGAACGACAAATATTATGTGATAGAGAACGACTAGAAAGAGATATATGACCTAATTTACTAAGAAGAAATAACGACTCAAGAGAAACATGACCCAATCGAGCGTGCCATAAATCCAAGGAAGTTGTTAAGAGTTTCTTGTTTACGTTGGCTAAGAGAGCTGAGCAATCTCCATAAAAAACGTAAAGACCGGCTCTACAATGACATTTGGCTAGGATTTGGCGTGTGTCGCAATTCTCGATGAAAAAGAAACATCGGAAAAAAGTACATTAACAGGCAAGTCAACTTAAAGTTTGCTAACAGATAATAGGTTCTTTGTAAGAGAAGGAACGACAAGAACATCAGAGATTCAGATAGGGAATTAGATGAAGAGAGGGTTAAGTTACCTGTGTGGGAGATAGAAAGTTTGTGTCCATTACCTACAACGACTTGATTAGTACCGGAGTAGGAAGATACATTGTCGATAATGGATGGAGTGGGAGTCATGTGGGCCAAAGTACCGGTGTCGAGATACCAATCCGATTGATCAGAGTAATGAATCAAACACCCTGCAGCGAAAGCTTCGACGAGATGAGAGGTCGGCTACGGAGCACAGCACTGCGGACAATCACGGGCATAATGACCACCGATCCGACAAATCTGACAACGAGGACTTCGCGATTGATTACGACGATGACCTCCACGTTTGCGGTTTTAGGAAGATGACGAACGAAAGTCAGACAGTCCTTGGCCAAGAATACCTCGGTTGGAAGTAGAATTTGATTGTTGACCATAGAAAGCGATCGAGGTAGGTGATGAGGAGTCGAGTGAGTCTTGAAATAAGGAGAAGCTTTCAATTTTAGCCAGTAAATCGCTGAAAGATGGGATGGTGGGAAGCGCCATCTGGGTTGCGGAGAAGTTGACGAAGGAAGGACCAAGTCCGCAAAGAAACCAATGCGTTTTGTCTGTATCATCTACTGGACGACCAATCGTGGCAAGTTGATCACAAAGCACCTTGAAGTGGCAACCATATTATTTGACAGAACGAGAGCCTTTCTTCATGAGTTGAAGGTCGTCTTTTAGTTGAATTTCACGAGTTTTAGACTTGTGACTGAATGCGGACTCGAGAGCAAACCAGACTGAACAAGATGACGAGCAATTAGGGTTTCGACCATGGCTTCTTTAGAGAGGGTGGATAGGAGGAGGCTGATCAGACGTTGATCTTGTTGTCGCCAAGAGAGAAACACCGAATTTGTAGAGGATATTCCAACAGCGGTGGTAAGTGTTGTCGATGGAGACGAATTGGTTCCATCAACATAGCCGAGGAGATTTTGGCAAGTGAGAAGTGGAACAAGTTGACCTCGCCAAAGAACATAATTGGAAGATGACAACTTGACGGTGATCATATGAACAAGGTTAGAAAGAGGATGAGGATCAATGGCGGCGTCGACCATGATTGGGAGTGGAGACAATAGGGAGAAGGGCGAGAGAGAAGATTTGGATCGATGTTAAGTTGATACCATAATAGATCAACAATATTTACCTCGAAAATTATCTTATTATTGATCATGTATATATAGAGTTCATAAGATATGAATAAATAAATCTTAGAGATATACATAATAACAAAATATATTGGTAAGCCCTAATAAGTTATAAATATATCTTTTGCATGTATGCATATCTGCTCTAATATGGACAAATTATGATATTTCTGTAATTTCTTTTAGGGAAAATATACAAATATATCCCAAACTTTGATTGAATTCTCAATTTTATCCCAAATTTTTCAATATAACAATTTCATTTTTAAACTTTGAATGAGTTCCCAATTTCAACCCAAACTTTTAAATATAACACTTCCGAGCTAAACTTTAAATGAGTTCTCAATTTTCTTCCCGCTGTTACTATTTAAACATCGAAAATCTTACGTGGACACACATATTTACATATCATACTATATTAATCTAAACTATATATTCTACTTTCAAATTACGATTATTTTCTAAAACAATATCATTTTCATGAACATTTAAAAAAAAAATAAGATCTAAGATAATAATTTAAATATATTTGTTTTTAATATTAAAACGGCTAAAGACATAAAATGAAGTCATATCTTAATAATTTATCATATATATTTATCTAAAGTTATTTAATAAAGATATCATGAGTTTTATGAAAATATATTACTCTAAAATTCCTTATTCTTAATAAATTCATGAATGCCATGGATTGACATGGAAGAGTAATGTGCGTGTATAGTTTTTGTACATGATATGTAATTATTTGTGTCCATGTAAGATTTTCGATATTTTAATATTGAGATGGAAAAAAATTCAAAGTTTAAATTAAAATTGTTATATTTTAAAGTTTAGGATAAAATTAGAAACTGATTCAAAGTTTAAGCTTAAAATTGTAATATTTAAAAATTTGGGATAAAATTAAGAACTAATCCAAAGTTTGGGATAAATATTTCCCTTTGTTTTATCAAGTCTACTCGACTTGTCTGAAACCTTTCCCACACTCTCTTATTTTTATTTTTATTTTAATATCAATTAGTGTTCAAAGCAGAAAAATAAACAATCAATATATAAAATTAGATATGTTTAAAATGAAAACAAAGGAAATGGAACCCTTGACTAACTATTCTCCACTATATTTGATGAAAAAGAAACACAAAAAGCTTCATGGTTTGAGGAATGAAGGAAGTACAGTGATATGCCGGAGCGGATGCGTGACGTCGACGGCTCCGGCGTGCTGTAGAAACTGTGCAGGCGAGAAGAAGCTCCCATGGCAGCCACACATGATGGTGACCTCGGACTTTGTATACTTGCACAGGAATCCTGTTATGGTTTTGGCGTTGGGGCCCGTGGCGGAGACACAGGGCATGGGCGGAGTTGTGGTTTTGGTGGTGTTTGGAATCTGAATGGTTGATGAAGCATCAGCCACCACCTTATAATTATAATCACTTGCTGATGAAATCTGCTGCTGTTGCTGCGTGTGTGTACTCGACTGACTTCCCGAATCACTGCTTCTCCCTGCACCATCTTTTTATCAAGTCTCAGTCACATTTATTTGTCGAAAATAATTGGACACTATTCTTAATTTCTTGCAAGTTGGATTAATGTTCCATTTCCCTCCCAAATACCAAATAAATAAAATCACATAATTAATTAGGATGGGATGAGAGAAATATTGTAATCACCTCTATGGGATGTGCACGTGCTCCGCGCCGCAGCAATATCATCGCCGGAGCTATTTCCATCTCTCTCTCCCACACAATGACGCGGAGCTACCCACGGACACGCACAAACATTGTTTTCTCCGAACATCGACGTGTTCAACTTCTCACCCTCAATTTTCTTTCTCTTCGGAATCCCACCTCTCTCCTGAGTTTTTTTTCTCTGCTCGCCATCCATCCCTGCTGATTCCTGAATCTCTCTCTTTCTCTCGTTTTTGCAAAAACCAGATCCTGAAATGTGGCGATTGATATTCTCATTGGCCGTCCCTTTTTCTCTATCGTTTCCTGAATTTGCATAACAACCGCCGATGGAAAGCTCCAAACTGAGCTTGAATTCATCTTCCGTGACTTGTCCCATATTGATATCGTGAATTAAGGCGAAAGTCGAGAGAATATTGAATTGGTTGGTGTTGGACTAGGTTTGAATGGGAAAGAAACGAAAAAAAAGAGAGGGATGTGCTGCCACGTGGAGGGATGAGAGAAGTGGAGAGAGCGGTTGTTGACACGCCAAACTGTAATATTTGGGTTTCGGATGAGGTTACGAGTTAAGTACGGATTTAGCTTCTAATCCCCAAATTAGCGGCCTTAATCATCTCTTACCAAATCCAAAGATTCTACGGAGTACTATTTTTGTATTTTATAATCTTTTTCCACTCATGTTTAATAACCTATCTGCTATTTACATATTCAAGTTTTAATTTAAAATAATAGTATATGTGAAAAAGAAATTTAAAATGCTGACTGCACTTTTCATAAAAAAATTAATAAATAAATATATTAATTATTTCTCTTTGGCTGGACATGGACTTTGGTCATTTCCTAGAATTTAATTAATTTTCAAAAGTTGTTAATATCCTCCAATTCAAATCATTTTCATACCACAAAAATAATGGGCCAAAACATCAAATATAGAATAAATTATAGGTCATTTTTCAATTCTAATCTCAACTTTATCTATTTTTTATTTTATGTTCAAACAATTCAAAATTATTCAAATTTACTGACGAACCAGATATCCTCATTATATTAAAAAAATAACACAATTTAAATTCACATTATAATAAATAATATTCATTTTACATATCATATTATTAAAAAAAATTTACTCAAAACCTTAAAACCTTCTCCCAATTCCCTTTCCCTTTCGTAATACTTCCCCCTTCCCTTTGGTGGCGAAGAATCGACGGACCCAATCGATCGACGGAAATAGTCCCCCCTTCCCTTCCAATCGACGGCGAAGCCCAGCCCCAAACGTGCACGAGCGCGGCATTGAAGACCCAGCCCAGTAATTGGTTCTTGATTCGACAGTGGAAGTTCTGTTTTCAAATTGATTGGCTATTGTTCGTTGCTTTTACATTTCCTTTCGGTTTTACATTTGCCCAGTAATTAGCTCGCATCCAATCTTTCCGCCACCGCCGACCGCCGCAGGCCGGAGCTGCTTGAAACAAGTTAGAAGTTTTACCAACACCGCCTCCACTTTCGACGATTAAGTGCTGTAGGTTACTTCATTTTGCTCTGTTATTTATACAGAAATAAATAATCTGGGGTCTTTTAATTTTTGGGAATCATTTGACGATGTCAAGAGGTACGGTAAAACGCCTGTTTTATCTCTATACATGCAAGAATAGAAATTTGTTTGTGGCAAGGGGTTTATATTCTGGTACTTCATTACATCGTTCGCGCCCTGCCCTAGTTTGTGGTATTGGTGGGATGTACACCCCCAATCTTTTACAAATGCCACAGCGCGAGGCCATTCAATTTACAAAATTTGGTATTCTAGGCAATATTCGTGGACATTGGTTTTGCTCCTTGTCTGAAAATGAAAAACCTAATCTTGATTCTGCTGAGACGATTATTAATAAAGCCGAAGACAGTAGTGAAGAAGAAATGATTTTCAACCCTGAACCTGAAAATGAAGTAATGGGGCTGGAGACAGAAACGTCAAATTATGCTGAAATAGGTATTAAGGATCCCGTGGAAATATATAAAGAACTTAAGGATATCCGGAAATCTAAAGTGCAAAACCGCTGTGATTGGGATACTATGAATGAGGTTTTGAGCTGTTTTTGCCAGTCTGGTTGGGCTTCGAATCAGGCCCTGGCTGTTTATATTGGTGCCTCATTTTTCCCCCTGGCTGCCAGAAAGTTCAGCAGTTTTTTCAAGAAAAAATGTGACAATGATTTAGCTAAGTATTTGGCATCTGTCGGTCCTGGTGATGAAGCTGACAAGTTTTTGTTCCCGATCTTCGTTGAGTTTTGTATTGAAGAGTTTCCTGACGAAATTAAGAGGTTCAGGGGAATGGTGGAGTCTGCTGACATGACTAAGCCGGATACTTGGTTCCCTTTTGCGAGGGCAATGAAGCGGAAGATTGTCTATCACTGTGGTCCGACTAACAGTGGCAAAACATACAATGCACTGCAAAGATTTATGGAAGCAAAGAAAGGTGTGTATTGTAGTCCTCTTAGGCTTTTAGCCATGGAGGTTTTTGATAGGGTGAATGCATCAGGGGTCTATTGCAGTCTAATCACAGGGCAGGAGAAGAAGGAATTGCCATTCTCGAATCATGCTGCTTGCACTGTTGAGATGGTATCAACAGATGAGCTGTATGAGGTAGCTGTTATTGATGAAATTCAGATGATTGCTGATCCGTGCCGAGGTTATGCATGGACTAGAGCATTGCTTGGTCTGAAGGCCGATGAGATCCATTTATGTGGTGATCCAAGTGTTCTGAATGTAGTTAGGAAGATTTGTTCTGATACTGGGGATGAACTCGTGGAACAGCATTATGAGAGGTTTAAACCTCTTGTGGTCGAGGCCAAGACCTTATTAGGAGATTTGAAGAATGTACGGTCAGGTGACTGTATTGTTGCATTCTCAAGGAGGGAAATATTTGAGGTTAAACTGGCAATTGAAAAGTTCACAAATCACAAGTGTTGTGTTATCTATGGTGCCTTGCCACCGGAGACTAGGCGACAGCAAGCCTCTCTATTCAACGATCAAGATAATGAGTTTGACGTCTTGGTAGCAAGTGATGCTGTTGGAATGGGGTTAAATTTAAATATCCGAAGGGTTGTATTCTACAACCTCTCTAAGTACAATGGTGATAAAATGGTCCCAGTTCCAGCATCGCAGGTGAAACAGATTGCTGGAAGAGCTGGTCGCAGAGGCAGTCGTTATCCTGACGGACTGACCACCACCCTCCATCTAGAAGATTTAGACTACTTAATTGAGTGCTTGAAGAAGCCTTTTGATGAGGTTAAAAGAGTTGGCCTTTATCCCTTCTTCGAGCAAGTTGAGCTATTCGCAGCACAACTTCCAGACTTGAAATTTCCCAAGCTTCTTGAGAAATTTGGTGAGAATTGCCGCCTTGATGGTAGTTATTTTCTTTGCCAGAATCTACATATCAGGAAAATCGCTAACATGTTGGAGAGGATTAAGGGATTATCTCTGGAAGAGAGATTCAACTTTTGTTTTGCCCCAGTGAATATCCGGGATCCTAAAGCAATGTACCATCTCCTGAGATTTGCTTCTTCATACGCTCAGGAGCTTCCGGTCAATATAGCAATGGGCATGCCCAAGTGTGCTGCTCGTAGCGATGCAGAACTTTTGGATCTTGAAACTAGGCACCAAGTGTTGTCAATGTATTTATGGTTATCTAATCACTTTGAAGAGGAAAGGTTTCCATATGTTAAGAAGGCAGAGACGATGGCTACAGATATTGCTGAGTTGTTAGGCAAATCACTTGTCAGGGCATGCTGGAAACCAGAATCAAGAAATGCACAAAAACCGAAGTCACAGGAGAAGGAAGATGGTTACCAGAGGCCGATGTCCATTATCAAATTGCGTGAACAGTAAGTCATGGTAGCCAGTTTTGTAAGTCATTAAGATATGTGAAAGTAAGGTATTTGAGATTTTTGCTGTGATAATGTGTAGCCAATTCTGTGTTCGTATAAATTCTAGGCAATCACGATGAAGATATTGTTTGAAATAGGGAAGAGAAGTCTTAAAGCTTAAGCATGTTGGCAAACAGACTCAAAGCTTCTTTTTTTTTGCAGAAAAAGGGAAGAGAGTTCTCGGGCTATACAGAAGCAGGAGAAAGTAACTGCATAAAACCTTGTAATGTCATCTCTTATACCACAAATATATTCTGATCTGTGACATTGTTGTGCAGCTGGCCATGACATATTTAGACGAATAGGGGGGAAAGATAGAAAAATTGAAATACATGTTGACTTGAATTTTCAATCCTCAGAAGTTTATATGTTTAAGCATGATATGATTAGAACATAAGTTTTGGTATCTTCCCTGTAATTTAGTTAATTTATCAGAATTTCAATGCGTGTCTCATAATGAAGTGGACTTGACTTTCTACATATGTTGGTCAATTAAAAGGTTTAACTGAAGCTAATACACATCATTTCCCCTCTTCAATATATTCTTATATTTTTCAGTACTTTGATGTAGAAAGAAATCTAAACGCTGTGGAATTATTTGGGATCCCTCCTCTGAAACTACAGTACAGGCTTCTAATGTGTATTTATATTGCAGATGGAAATCACAAGCTTAATGGGCACACACAAGAACTGCAATGCTTATAAATTTGTACATAATGCACATCGGTTGTCGTTGTCACTGGCTGAGAATGGTAGACTTTTGTGCTAGTTAGCTGCAGTTGTGGGGCGAATTTTATCCAGGTAGTCATTTGGTCATCTATGTGAAGAAGTTGAGTCCCTTGATATGGGAGTGAGTGGCTTAGAATTGAAACAACTGAGGATTACACTTGTTATTCTCATGTTTTTGGTCATATTTAGGGAAAACTTTGGTTTACCTGTATGGCCATTTTGTAGTCTGGTCAGTTTGAACATACAGCAATGCAAGTGATCTAATACAACGCAGGAATTGACCTTTTTTTTTTTTTTTGTTAAATTTTTAATTTTATATTTGACCTTATAATTATAACTTATAACTGCTATTGTGTGGTTGGGCGGTGTCAGCAAATGAAGAGTTGATATTATTGACACGAATTAATTGTTTCATAGTAAAATTTCAATTCACTATTAGAACTGCAAAACTTTAACTAGCGGACTGCCAATTCGTGGTTTAGAATATTAATTGAACTTTATTCTATTTACTAGTTATATGAAATTTAAATTAAATTAGATAAAATATAATGAGGCAAAGTCTTAAATAACCTATTTAATGATAATAAAACCCTAAATAACCATTTTTATATGAATACATTTAAAAAATACACTCTTACTTTTTTGATATAATTATATAACTTTCAATTTAGATTTCACTAAATCAAAGTAAGTATAAATATCTATCAAATTTATGAATTTATCCAAATTCATGTTTTTTAAAAAATTGTGAGATCGCACAAATTCCTAATTTGGACATTTCGCAAATTTTAAATTTTTTAAAAATTATAATTTAAAACAATAAATCAAATTAAAAGCAAATCAAATCAAAATCACCGAGTCAAAATTGTAAAAGAGATAGTTAATGGCAATTGATATTTTTTAAGAGGATATAAGAATATAATTTAAAAGAAATTAAAAGCAAATCGCAAAAAGAAATCTTGAAACCCAAAATGGCAAAACTAAATTGCAAAAAGGCAAACGGTGGAAACTATTCGAAATTGAGCAAACAGTTGCATATGAATTTCTTTTCGCAAAATCACTCTAAAAATCAGAAAAAATAATTCTCCCTATTCAAATCATAAATACCATTCTTTTAATTTTTAATCTGTTATTTAAAAATAAATAAAATAATTATAATTTGATTGAATATCCAAATTCAAATTAAGCAAATATATTCTTAAAATTAATTTGAGTAATAATCAAATAATTATTATAATGATTGACTTAATTAAAAACCTACAAAAAATAGCTTAATAGTAGGGATATTTGTGAATGTTTACATAAATTTAACTATTTCTCGTATATACACATAAAAATGGTCATTTAAGATTTTTTGATAAGATAAATGGCTATTTTCATATATTTAATCAGATATATATACTAATTATCTATAATCATCAACATTGCTTTTTCTACATTTTTTCAATTCTAGTCTCAAATATACTTATTCTGTATTTTATATTCAAACTATTCAAAATCATTCAAATATAATCAAAACTGACTGAGTAACCAAAAATTCCTATCATATTAACAAAATAACACAATTTAAATCTACATCATAATAAATAATTCCACGTCAAGTAGTATTAATTTGACATATCATATTATTAAAAAAAAAATTACTCAAACCTTAAAATCCCTCTCCCCTTTCTCTTTCCCTTTCCCTTTCCCTTTCCCTTTCCCTTTCGTTTCGTTAGACTGTAATACTTCCCACTTCCAATCGATCGACCGACGGGCATTGGTAGCGAAGAATACTTCGACGGAAATACTTCCCCCTTCCCTTTCGATCGACGGTGAAGCCCAGCCCCAAAAGTGCACGAGCGCGGCGGCGAAGACCCAGCCCAGTAATTGGTTCTTGATTCGACAGTGGAAGTTCTGTTTTCAAATTGATTGGCTATTGTTCGTTGCTTTTACATTTCCTTTCGGTTTTACATTTGCCCAGTAATTACATTTATACAATCGGAGTGTTAGAGTGTTATCTTTTAATCGTTCAGACGCATATTTGCGTCAATAGGAGAGAGAAAACCCAAAATTTGGGTTTTGTGGTGCTGGTTTTCAGTAGGGTTGGAGCAAATTTTTTGACAAATTGGCGTTTGCGTGTGAGTTTGCAGGTGGGCTGGAGTTGGTCTTAGCTCGCATCCAATCTTTCCGCCACCGCCAACCACCGCAGGCCGGAGCTGCTTGAAACAAGTTAGAAGTTTTACCAACCCCGCCTCCACTTTCGACCGGTAGGTTACTTCGTTTTGCTCTGTTATTTATACAGAAATAAATAATCTGGGGTCTTTTAATTTCTGGGAATCATTTGACGGTGTCAAGAGGTACGGTGTTTTATCTCTATACATGCAAGGATAGAAATTTGTTTGTGGCAAGGGGTATATATTCTGGTACTTTCTTACATCGTTCGCGCCCTGCCCAAGTTTGTGGTATTGGTTGGATGTACACCCCCAATCTGCAATTTTCCCTAAAGTACTGTAAAATTCGGAATATTCCTAAAATACAAGCAGTTTCAACAACGCTAATAGTATTCTTACAAAGAAACAATTTTTCATTACGAGATTTATAAAACATAAGTTATTTGATCCGTAGGCTGTAGTTGTTCTTCCGCAAACCCATGGCGGCCAATTTCTGGACTTCAACTCACTAGTGAGTCATCAAAGCTCCGTCTTTTTTCATCCGTTCTTTGCCCTTATTTGTTTATTCTTGGGGGTTTTTTCGTTCAATTAATTTGTTTATTTTCTGGGTTCTATTGTGGAATTATAGCAAACAACTTCTGGACCCTGACGAGGTGGATGTGGTGCATCCACTTGATAAAGAGAGGGGCATCACGGTTGAAGATTGCAAGCTCATCAAGTTTCATATGTCTAATTGTAATTTCTTGGTTATGGAAAACATGGGTTTGCTGTTGATTTTCCAGATATTTTCCAAGAACGCATTCCGTCAAGATTTGTTGTTTGCTTACTGTCATATTATATTATGCTTTTCTCTTTGTTGCCTATTTTGATTTGATCTCGTTGTGTGTTATTTGTGTCGCTGTGTTCTGCTCTCAATATTACATTTAATTGAGATAGTGTTGGCCGTTCCTTCTAGAAGATTTTAATGTATGTTTGGTTTCCCTTTTGATGACAGACATTGTGAAATTGGCGCAGTATGTCAAATTGCGGCAAAGGTCTGTTTTTGTGTTTAATCTATGTTTTTTTTTCCATAGCTTGTAAAGTAAATAAAAAGTAGGAGGATCACTGCGACCTTGAGATACTGAAGAAATGCATAACTCTTTTTGTCCTCTATTTCGTGTGATAAATCATAGGCATTGATCCTTTTAGTGCTCACCTTTCTTTTTTCCTTTCATTGGACATAGAAAATGTTGTGTTAATGGAGACATTTGATTTGAATATCAGTATAAGTTTTGGGAATTGTGGTATTGTTGATGAGGTTTGCTGTCATTAACTGGTAGGCAATATAGAGGAAGCATCATGTTTAGGGCAATGTTTTTATACCCTCGGATCATTTATGGTTTCTTCTGATTGTTGAGTTATCCCAGAGCTAATATGATTGTTGTCATGGTTAGAATCAGATTTAGTGAGACTCCTTGTTGAGTTCAGTTCCGATGAGTGATGAGAGTGTCATTCTTATGTGTTAAGTTGCAACTAAATCTTTGACTGACATTTTATTACTGAATTGCAGAGGAAATACAATTTATGCAGATAACTAGTTAAGTAAGAGCCTCTATCGGTTGCCTCTTGGGTATTGCTTTGTAAACAACTTGGTGTTTTTCACTCACCTCAAGCTTCCCTTCAGGGCTATTGCTATGTTGTTTGAAAACTAGTAACTGAACATCATTTGGTGGTTGAAGGGTTGAAGCCTTTGATAAGTATGCATATTGTATCCTGAAAAGATTGGAATAGGACGACCCTAGAGGTTGAAGCCTTTCAACATTTTGAAAAAGGAAACACCCGAGTAACATATAACAAAGAAGACACTCGAGAAAATGAAGAAGTAAATTAATTCTTCATAAATTTATTGGTCAAGTGCTTCTGCATGTTTTTATAGCTGAAGTAAAGGCATCTAGAGGTGGAATTGAGGTCTGAAACTGAAAGTTATGTTTGTTTTTACTTCTCAGGGTTGTTGCCACATCCATTACATACATGAGACGTGTTTATTCCAGGTACGGTTCATCTATTTTGCGACATGAGTGATCTTTTGACATTTACTGTCACTTTTCTCTAATAGAACTTAAACCAATTCATAATTATCACTCAGAATTTTCATGTGTTGATTGAGAAGGGGAGTAACATCAAGTATTGAACACTGAACATAAATACTAAACTCTCTCCATTCTACCTTGCCACTAGGAGAAACCAAGTGACAATATGTGTTAGAGATCGTTATCATGTCCCTCATCAGATCCATATGAAAGCGTGGATGGGCATATAATTTGGGGTCAATACTTTAACCCTTGCAGCAATTTTTGTATTTTTGTCTGAAAGGCGAGAGCTATCCACTTCCCTTTATTTTAACTTTCTTACTGTTGAGTATCACTGTACATATTCAGTTACAACGCGATGGTACCTAAATCAAATGTTTGAACTTTGAAAGAAAGCAACGGTTTAATGTCATCCACTGGTTACTGTTGAACAAGAATCTTATTGGACATTCAATAGTGTTAGCAAATAAAGTCTTGTGTTTTCAGGAGGAGTATGACGGAATATAATCCACGTCTGGTTGCTCCAACTTGCTTGTACTTGGCAGCTAAAGCTGAAGAAAGCACAGTGCAGGCCAGACTTCTTATTTTTTACATCAAGAAAATACAAAGTATGTATATTTCTGTCCCTCTCCATTTCTTTATTAATTAGATTGAGCAAGCGTCATACTTGTGCAGATCTTGATGAAAAGTACCGATGTGAAATTAAAGATATACTAGAGATGGAAATGAGAATCTTGGAAGCCCTCAACTATTATTTGGTGGTATTCCATCCTTATCGAGCATTGACTCAGTAAGAGCAGAATATTTAATTTGCTTAATATTTTCCAAGACATTTTAGTTTTTGTGCATCACCACGTTCAAAATGATTTTCATTGGATATGAGTTTTCATTTCCTCATTCTTCCACTTACTTAACAAGCTTACAGTTTATTCATCAAAATATTTGCAGAAACTTTCACGATTTTTCATCCTTACTTTGGCCTTTCCCATTCTTAGGTTGCTTCAGGATGCTGGCATGAGTGATTCAACCCAGCAAACCTGGTATATTTCTGACTTCCCATCTTGCTCACTGTCTAAGACTTGGATTTCTAGTAGTTTATCCCACCCCCTCTCAGAATCTTGTAGATGCATGATTAGTCAGTCCAAGTACGTTTCAATATTTTCTATGCCTTATGGGGTTAGAAGCTGTTGGAGTGCTTGGGGGTCTCTGCTTAATCAATTTTAGGTTTCATAACACGACACTGTATCAACGAATGATTTCTTCACCAGTATTGACCACCTTAATCTATTATCTTGTCGTGGAAGGGCGTTTGTTTTCCATTCTGTAGTGTGTGTGTGTTGGTTAATGGTGAGGTATGTTGCAGGGGACTTGTTAATGACACATACAAGATGGATCTGATACTTGTCCACCCTCCTCACTTGATTGCACTGGCTTGCATATACATTGCAAGCGTCCAAAAGGATAAAGAAAACACGGCTTGGTTCGAAGAGCTTCGAGTTGACATGAATGTGGTGAAAAATATTGCAATGGAGATATTAGAATTTTACGAAACCCACAAACTGATGACAGAGGACAGGGTCAATGCCGCCCTCAACAAGCTCCCGGCATGACTTCACTACTGTTTTTTGTATTCTGTTGTGTTGACTGATGCAAAGATTTCTTCTGAATATGGGTACCTCCATTTATCAAATTTAATAATAATCGATGATGCTTGGGATTCAGACAAGAAGAAATTGCAAGATTGAAAGAAGCATGTGATAAACATAAGATCAATGTCTACATCTTAAAATGACCCAATGCGAACGCGACTGATGCTAGAGGAGTAGAGTATCTTTATCTACTTCTTCCCCTTCTTAGCTTGCTTCTTGGCTGCATCATCATGTCAATAGAAAGGCAAGGGTAAGGATGAATTCAGCACGAGCAGAGTTATGAGAAAAATGAAGCACCAACCTAGTCTTCTCTTGGCCTCGGATTTTGCAAAGAAATCCCTCCATTCATCGGTTAGGACAAACACAGGATCTCCTTCTTCCTCATCCTCCACCATTCTTGCATCAACAAATGAAGTTTGTAGTTAGTTAACCATCTTCATCATAATCATCACTCATGAGCACGATTAAGATTGATGATAATAACCAAGTTCAAAATTTATTGAGATATAAGTAGAGCTACTCAATACTAAATTGTGATTAATATTCCCAGCTGAATACAGAATTAAGCAATGCCAAATATGCAGAGTGGAAATATAATAACTATAGAATAATGAAAATTTCAATGCTACATTCAAACACAAGCCTGAAACATCAGAGAACGTAAATGCAGGCAGAAAGCATCAAACTCTAAAGATCGCATAGAGCAATAATCACATCAAGAAATTTAGGGGCGAAATAAACAATTGATAATAAGAACGTAAAAATTGACTTTTTTTTTTTTGGGATAAAAAACTTACTGTTCATTATAAAATATCTGATTGGGTTGCGTATGGAGATCGATTAATTGGGGATGGGGCGAAACTGAAGCGACGGGATTAGGATTTTGAGGAGAGGGGTAAGCGGGGGAGAAATAGCACGATGGAGAGTGATTCTTTGGGAGCAAAATAGGGCGGTGCAAAGGGCAGTGCGGCGACACGTAAAAGAAATGAGAGTGGTGTTGGTGGTGGTGGCCGCCGCAGTGGTGGTGGTGGTGTATAGGGTGAAGTGATGGGCTTTTGCCGCCGTCTTTGTTTGAGGCCATGGCGGCAAATTATTCTGTTAAAGCTGACATCAGATTTAAGTTGTTAAATTATATTGTTCGTGCCCTCAATAATTTTGACCCCTTCTTCTTTAAACATTATATAATTGCATTAAAAAACCCACATTACATATTTTCATATGAATGTATGATTTCTAATTTGATATCCACCATTAATTTAGTTTGCTTGATTAATATTTTGTTATTTAATTGTGTTAATTAATTATATGATTTAGTTTTATCCTTCACATTTGTAAAAAATTATTTATAAAAAAATATATTTAAACAAACTTTTAATATTACCCTTATTTGAAGCATTAATTAACCTTTTATTTTTATAATATTACTTCTAATATTCTTGTTGGGGTTCGAATTTTCGAGATAACGGAGCACTTGGAATTTGTTAAATGACAGCAAGCAACAGTAAGAGAAATAACAAAAATAACTAGATTTAAACAACGATAAGAACAAGTAAGAAAGCGAGAAAAGATTCGACTCTTGAATATATGAGTTCTGGTGTAATTTTGGCAGCGTTACATCGTGAATTTCTAAACGTAAAAGACACAAAAATCGAGTTATCTACCCCTATTTATAGACAAGACAGGGGTGAGAACATTTAACCTAACCCTAGCTGAGGACAGGCTCGAGCTCGCCCCGAATTTCGGAGCAGCTTCGGATTTCTCGGGGTCGGTTAGGGCTTACAACGATCACGCGCTGCCGGGCTTCTAGGGTTTCTCATCCTCTTCCTCGCCACCAACCCCTGATCAAGCTCGGTGTTGAGGATAAAAGGGGGTCGATACTCGGTAGCGACCTCCGGACTGCGATTCTGGGCCGACGGTTACTTGGGTCGATGAGCTTAGTAGGTCTGGGCCTCGGGGGCTTGACCCCAACAATTCTCATTTTCACAAGTTTTTTAAGAGTATAATTGTAAATTATTAGAGAAAATTAATATTAGCTCCATCCCAGCATAATTGCTAAACTTCTTTTCGGCACAGGAATTAAGGACTGTGAGTATAAGTGGAATTAGAATTTTATTGTTCAGTGTGAAAAAAATTGTCATTTTTAGAAATGTAATAATTTGGTTGGGACTCCCGATTTGGTAAGTGTAACAATTCGAATGGGACGGATGGAGTATTAAATATTAAAATTAGATTTTATGATTAAAACACCCTAAAATAATAGCTTAGACCAAATAATCGAAACGAATGAAATATATAATTTAAATAGGGGGAGAGGTACCCAAGCTACTCAAACCATACTCAACCTCTAAGCTCCAAGATGGGACTTTGTCGCGCCTTCTACCACCTACTTGTATTGTACCCTAGGTTTTGAACACATGAAGCATATTTTTGATATAATAATATTATTGAAAACATCCTTTATGTAAAAGCATGTGTCATTCATGTCCTTAAATGTGAATCAAAAAGGACATGAACAAATCAAGAATATTGGATCATGGTGTCCCCAAACATGCAGATCATCAAACGCAACCAAAAATGACCCATTCCTTCTAACTCACATATCTATTGATGAGGTAAAAAGAAAAAAAAGTGAATTCCATTAAGATTATTGCAGAGGTAGACAAGACAGTGATGATGAAATTAAAGATTTTAGCATATCATTCTCTCTTTTTTTGTTATTACATTACCAACACAAAAGCTGGTGACTCACCTAAGTGACTCACGATGACATTTATGTAAAAATCTAGTTCTGAAAAAAAAGGTATTATTTTTTTCACTCCCGCTGATGCTTATTTTTTTTGGCTGCACAATTTTTTATTTTTTTTTGAACATGTAAAAATATTACACCATTTTTGTTGGAGAATTTCAAGAAGTTGCTATGCAGTATGGCTCCCAAAATGGAGATCTCCTGGCCTCTTTGCATCCCCTGATATGTGGAAGTGGTAGAAACTGCTCTGTTTTGGTTCCTCTCATCACCACCAAATCTTGATTGGTCTTGTTTTTGTTGGTGGACATGGGATTATTGATGCGCCAAAAGTAGTCGTAAGCATTGAAGGAGGGCGGCGTTATTAGCCGCAGCGGCAGTGACTGTGGGATGGGGTGTTCCTGCAACAATTCATCATCTTTGTTGGACCATTTGGGATTAATATTCCCTACCGCCATAAGCTTTTTCATCACTACCATCCCAGTCGACAGGGATAGATTCTGTTCCACCACAAATTCTTCTTCTTCTTCTTCTTCTTCCCCACCACTTTCTCTCTCCACCTCCACTACGCCACAACCATCATCGCCAACAGCATCCGCTCCATGATTTGTTGGGCTGTCTGGGTAGGTCAAAACAAGGCGGCCATGTTGGCGTTGGACATGAAAGTAATTTCTTGGAGCAACCGAAACTGCTTCAAGAACCAGCCGTCCATTCTCCCTGTGAGAGTGCATGCGCAGGGACGGGAGAGGCGGCGGAAAGGGCCTCACTGGCGAGGTCTTGTACTTGACCACATGCAAATCAGCGAAAGGGTTTTCACCCCTCACCTCCTCTGACTCTCCCACACTCCTCTGCATATCTTCATCTCCGTCGCCGTTGCCAGAGAAGCAATCCGACCCAGTTTCTGAGCCGAGACTCTCGGTACATATCTCGAGACTTTTGTTGCTCAAACTGCTCGCCGATCTTTTCACCGGAGGGAGAACATAGGGCGGCGGGAGCAGGGAATTATCACTCTTTTGAGTGAGAATTGAGCCCCAAACTCCATTTTGAGGTGGATTGCTCTTCTGGATGGACCTCCAAACATCATCCTGATTGGGTTTGTCGTCCAGTTCTTGCTCGCCGTGATCAGCAGCAGCCACGGCTATTTCTTGAGAAGAAACGATCTTCTTGATGGGGGAGAAAAACCCATTCTGCTGGAGCCATTTCTTGGAGGACATGTCGGCGGAGAGCGTTTTCCGAATGGATCCAGCTTTGATATTCCGGTCGCAGTCGGCGCCCAGAATAGTGACGATACCTGGCTTGTCGGGTACGGGCCGAGACGGAATGTGGTTGGAGCTTCTTCTAACAGGCATATCGTCGAACACAGTCACCCACGAATAGCAGCAAAGATGGAGGGAATGCAAAGGATTGACAACCAAGGTGATTTAGTAGATTATAATTGAGCAAACAACAGCATCAAAAAGAATTAGGCAGTTGGGAAGCAAGAATTGAGAAGAAGAAGGTGGTGATGTAAATGGTGTGGGTTAGATGCAAATGGAAGGAGTGAGAGTGGCATGGTATTTGTAGGAGCTCAAAATGCCGAATCGAATGGATTCATCGCCTACGCCACCATCAAACCACCTTTTCCCCCACACACACTCACACTCTCTCCCTCGCTTATCTTCTATTCTTCCTTAACATCGGTGTTTATTTATGTTTTTTAAAAATTGCGTCTTCATTCATTGCCATCTCATATTTTATTTATATATTGAAATAATTAGTTTTAAACATAATGATTGTCTAATTATTAAAAAAAAGTCTATAATCGATGCATATGAATTCACATATATTTTCGGAATGAGATAACCCTTAAGAGTCTTGGGTCAAAACATCGAATTAATGAGTTTTAAAATTATTTTTTTATATTTAAAGCTTTATAAGATTATTTTTATGTCATTATTTGTTTTTTCTATATTTAAATTTTTTTTAAACAATAAAAAGCATAATATATTTATTTACTTTTATAAAAAATTTAAATACCATATAATCTTTTTATAAAATATAATTATATAACTTTTAATTAATTAAAAGTACAATCTTTAAAATTAGAATTATAAATAGTCAATTTATCAGGTTTCTGGAAGTCATACCGAGTTTGAGATTATTTGGATATATGTTTTATTTTTCTTACCAAAATACTTCAATCTTAATTCGATTTTCAACTTAATTCAATTATATCAACGAATTTTGCGCTGAATTGACATACTTACTGAAAATATCTCGTGTTTGCATCTATACATACAACGGACGAGTATTCGAAAAAAAAAAGATAAGATTAAGGTGGGAGGAATATATTTTTGGGTAAGCAATTTACAATTAGGTAAAGCATAAAAAAATGGATGATTGGATGAAAATGGCTTAAGAAGGAAGCAAAGGAATCACTTTGAATGAACCACCACCATTGGGCGGCCATAAATTCATTCATTATATTTTTTATAAAAAGAATCACACACATATATACTGAAAGAATTAATCAAATAAGAAAAATTCATTTGGTGAGAGAATGAAAAAATGATGTGAATAAATTTATCACATTGTTTCAAGAAATGTGATAAATATAATCAAGCAACAATTTATTTTTTATGGACAATTTTTTTTCTACGAGGACCACTTCCTACATATAATATTTTTTTAAAAAAATTGAAATATATTATTTAAATATGGGAAAGATATAAGTAATTATGATCTTTTAGTCCACATGTAAAATACTTTTACCATTGTGCCTCGAATAAGATACCTGGTTTAGAATTAGTGTTGGTCCCGATTTAGCAGAGTAGAAAAATATACGCACAACGAAAATTAAGTTTGTTTGTTCGATAAGCTTGCACTTATCCATGTTGATGGTGACGTGTCAGCTTGGTTTGTAAAATTTTGTTCATGTACTTAATCGTCAAGTATACTTAATGTCAGTATTCAGAGTATACTACAACACTTAGTGTTGAGTATTAAAAAGAGATAAGCTGGCAAAATGAAATAAAGCAGTAAATGACAAACGATATTTATAGTGGTTCGAACTAAATCGTCCTATGTCCACTCTTCAGACTCACAGTCTGGTAATCCACTAAGCTTAAAACTTTACAGGTCCCCCTACGATTTATATCTTATCGGTGAATGCCTCGTTCACCGATCCACAAGCGCACTCGCGTGGTCCTTGCTTGGTTCTTCGTTTCACACCTGCCCAGAGTGTGGGCGCACCACTCAGCCTCCTCATAGCCGGAATAGGGTGTTTATAGTTCTTCCTTGAATTGTCTCCTTGACGACAGGTTGCCCGTAAGAGTCAGAGTACAAGACGTACTTGACTGTTGTAGTCTTTATTGGACATAAAGACTATCAAGAAATAACTCAAGAACGCTAAGGTTCTAAGTCTCATGTTCACCAAAGTGACACACGGGAGAGCTTAAAAGCCTCGAACATGAGTAGTAAGCTCGAAAGTCGTCTGCTTCTGCATACTCGGTTCGGTGTTATGTAGTTCGAAACCTTATTCTGTTGATTTCTCTGGTTTTTATGGCCGTGAGGTTGAAGGTTTGAAATAAATGCTCGTTAGAGACAAATTGGAAGATGTCCAATCGAATGTCTCTGTTGGTTGCTGCGCTAGGCGGGTAGGTGGTGCTTTTCCACATGTTATGCACCTGCTCCGTCTTTTTCTGATAGTGATAGCGATGGTTCGTCTTTTTGTTAAGAACGGTAGTACTCGCCAGTTTGAGGAATCTCAGATTGGTTGTCCTAGGTAATGAAACATGGTGTTTCGTGCTTGCAGACTTTAAGACATCTCTAATCCTTAAAGTTTGTACTTCTTCAGTACGTTCCTCAAGCAATTCTTCTTGTCTTCATGTGCTGGGACCCGACTAGGAAGTTCATGCTGATGCCGTCATATTTGCAACTCCATGCTGATGACAATGTGCTGGGACCCGACTAGGAAGTTCATGCTTATGCTGTCATATTTGCAACTCCATGTTGATGACATCATCCTTCATTGTATGCTTGGTCTCTATGCTGCTAAGTATGGCGTATATGTTGAGACCATACTTGTTGTATCCGTACTTGGCGAAATCCAAACTTTCCAGCTAGACTCATAATCAACCAGACTTGTAAGTTCATTTTGAACTTTGTCTGTTGAGTCTTTTGCACATTCTAGACTAATTAGACGGTTTCAGCCGGTTCCGGTTCCGAACAGGCGGTTCGCCCTTTTTTTTTTTTAATTTTAATTATTTATTTTATTTGAAATATAATATTTGGTTTGTACAAAAAAATTGTAATTATAAGTATTTTTTTTCCTTTGAGTAATATTTGGTTTGTACACAAAAATTGTATATTATTTTTTACTTTGTACACAAATTAAATAAACACAAAAATATATAAGGAATATTATAAATTAAGATTACAAATTTAAACTTACAAGTTACAAGTTACAATGATGAATGTATATTTACAATTTTTTTTAACTACACAAGTTATACAAATTACAAAATTGTATATTATTTTTTAACTACACAAGTTATACAAATTACAAAATTGAAGAATTAATATTATTACAATAATTGAAAATTAAAACTATAAACAAACAAATTCCAAAAAATTAAAAAAAAAAAAACTTTAATAATTAGGGGGGAGGGAGGGGTTAATTGAAAAGGGCTTGCACTTAATTTTTTACCTTAAAATTAAGTTGCCTACGTATCCCTTAATTTTCATTAAGGGAATCAAAGCCCACGTAGTTCTCTTACCTTACTTACCTTTAATCGGAGTCGAAATCCGCATCACCTAGGCCATCAGAAGCATTAGTACTTGCCGCGCTGGCATCGGAGTTGTAAGCATCCTCGTCGTCGAAGACGTGCCTCCATTCCGGTTGTTGTTCTCGATCTTCGACATTTCTCCAATCTTTAAGTATAACTTGTGCTTCCAAATTGGCCGGTGTCAAGTTGGACCTTCTTTCATCCAACATATAGCCACCCGAGCTAAAGGCTTGTTAATTAGTTCGTCCGAACCGCCGGTTCCGGTTCCGAACCGGCAGTTCAATGCCACGTGTCAAACTCTCATTCATCGATAAATATTTTTTTATTATTTTTTTTAAAAAATAGCCGTTAGATTGCCCGGTTCGGAACCGGAACCGCCGGTTCCAACGATCATAATTTCAAAAAAAAATAGCCGTTGGGCCGGTTCAGGCGGTTCCGAACCGGAACCGCCGGTTCATAACGGTCAATTTTTTTTTTTTAATTTCGTGCCGCCGGGAACCGGCGGTTCGGAACCGTTTAAATTTTTTTTAAAATATTTCGGGCCGGTTCCACGGTTCGGAATCGCCGGTTCCGGTTCCGGTTAAACCCTTGAACCTGAACCGGCCCATCTATATACGGTTACGGTTCCGGTTCCGAACCGTGGAACCGTCGGGCCGGTTCCGGACCGGTTCAGCCGGTTCCCGGCCCAAATGGCCACCATTATGCATAGATAGATGGTAATTAAATAAAAAATATGTAGAATAATTTGTGTGGGAAACATGCATGTCGTCACGTCCCACATATAGAGACACAATATTTTGTTAGTATTGTCGTTTGTGTTTGTATATACACTTTTTTTTTAATGTATATATGCTTATAGTACTGTAGTACTGCTAAAAAAAGGTGGTGATGTTGATCATTTTCATCAACATTTATATATTGTACACTCACTCTATTCGTGCATGGTTTCATATATTGTATGAAATAATAAATATATAAAAAAAAGTATTATTTCATCTAATGCAATGTATTTCATTTTAAAATAATTAATTTATTTTTTCTAATTTAGCATAAAGACTAATCTCTTAAATATTTTAAATAACCATTCCCACTAAACACATAACAAATATACCCAAAATATTAAACACATACCAAATATACCCAATATTTGACTTTTCCATACTTTTAAGATTTTAATTCCAAAACTACCCTCCCATGTATTTCCTTTCAATTTATATTAATTCAATTCCATATTTCTTTCTTAATTTAATTATATTTACACAAAATAAAATTCTATCTACACAATTAATTAAAATTCCTAAAAATCCGCTTAAACAATTTTGGTATCAGAGCCCTGTTCATCCTAATAAAATATATACTCCTCGGTAATGCCAGGATTAATAGACATGGAATTAGAAATATTACATAATCAAGAAATAGATTTATTAGATCAATTACAATCAGCTGATATGATTAATAGAGAAATAATATGTTTAGAACTTAGAAGAGTGAAAGCACATATAAGTAGACTAGTTAGACTCATGTTTGGTATATCAGAAGAATCAGATACTACTATTCATAATGATAATTAAAGAAAAATTATCATACGTACGATTAATAGAATATCAATTAATGGAAATAGAAATTAAAAAGGCAATATTATCTGCCACAGAAAAATTATATTTAACAAATAATGATGCAGAAAAACAACAAATAAGATTAGATATACAATTTCTTGAAACAGAAGAAAAATTAGCTGAAGAATTCATACAAGAATATTTTAATAGACTATTACGACAAAACAATTTGCCACAATAAGCAATTTTGAGATGATATTACTAAGAAAATAAATTTTGAGAATTCAAAGAAGTATAAAATTAATAAAATTTCATATTATAGAAGATGAAATATATGAAGTATTTCGATTAGAAATTTTATTAGAAGAATTAGAACAACAATTAATAATTCTAATAACTGCATGACAGAAGGGAATTCAAAAGTATCTAATTTAATATTAACATTAATAGAAATAATTAAAGAAAATCAAAAAGAATTATTAAATTCAATAAATCAAATAAAGAAAACAAAAACACGAAAATATAAATACCAAGATTTAATAAATTTCCTAAAAGAACAAGGAAAATTAGATAATGAGGAAATATTAACAGGAAAAGAAAAATGTCTTGAATGTAAAGAGGCATTAGAATTATTGCAAGAATTAGTAACAAAAGAGACAACTAGAAAATTAATAAAAAATGAACCTGTAAATTCAACAAATAAATGGATACCACCAATTCGAAGATAAACGAAATAGAAAAATTATCAAAATTAATAGACAAATTACAAATACATGATTTAAATGTTGCAATAATTGATGAAGAAGATGCTCAAGGTATCATATATGGAATAGATAGTGATGATGAAGATCCAACATTAAATATGGAAGAAGATGAAGAAGAAAAACGTAAAAAAGAAGATTATATTAAGCAACAAGAAAATGCTTCTACAAGTAATGATACACGTAATACACGACCAAATAAATATGAAAAAAGCTTTATTGATTATATGTATAAAAATGATTATACATATACAAAAGGAAAATACAAAAAGAATATTCCACCATCATATATTCAAAAAGAAAGAAGTATAAGTAGTGGAGTATTAAACATAGATTGTGCTTCAAATGCATCAGAATTAATTATGTTATGGATAAATCAATTCCAAATGATAGTTCAAACTGATGATGATACAATTAGCAATTTACCACTAGAAGATTTTTAACATATATTCAGTATAAAGCTACAGAACAAATATCAGACTGGTTAACAACAACGCCATATAATTATAACGACTATGCTAAAACAGATACATCAAAGGAAGCTAAATTTGACCTTCTAAAACAATTAGCTAAAGGAATATTTGCAGAATTTTTTGGGGATGAAGCAAAAACGACACGAGAATTTGAAAAATCACATATTATAAAAATACTAAGTAATATGGCTCTCTGTGACCCATGTGATACAGAAAGTTTCTTTTGCCAAGTAAGAGGAAATTATTATAAAACATCAGATAGAAGTGGTCTATTAGATATTGTAAAAAGTAAATTACCACCAGCAATGTTGCGATATATAAATATACAAATAACAAACCCAGCAAAAACTAAAATAACACCAACATTAGGATTAGTAGAAAAATATGCATTAGAATATAGAGATGATTTATGTATGAGAAAAACTGAAGAAAAATATTTAGAAAAAATAAATATACGATGTTGTAAACAACTTGAAACAATTCCACATCAATATGGATGTAAACCAGAAAGAAAGAAAAGATATAAAAAATAATATTATCCTCGATATAAAAAATATAGAACATTTAAAAAACCATGGAAACAAAAATATCAGAGGAGATATAGAAAATACGATAAATATAAAAACACAAGAAATAAGAAAAATTCGAAAGAAAAAAAGACATGTAGGTACTGGAAATGTCAAGAATTTGGTCATTATGCTAATGAATGTCCAAAGAAAAACTTATACAAAGAAAATAAAATAAAACTAATATACTCTTTAGGGCTTGAACCTATAGAAGACATATACGAAGAAGGCGAAGAAATAAATTTCGATACATATAGTATAGAATCTGAATCTGAAAGTTCCAGTTATACAGAAAGTAGTGATGAGCAAGAATAGTACATTTATAAAAGTAAAACTATTTAATAAATATACTTTTGCTTATATAGATACTGGAGCAACTATATGCCTTGCACAAGAAAGAATGTTACCAACAAAATATTGGTCGACACTAGAAAAACCAATACCAGTAAGAATTGCAAATAATAAAATTATCCAATTAAATGACAGAGCAAAAGATCTTGTAATACTAATTGAAGGAAGAAAATTCCCTCTAGACACCTTATACAAACAAGATACAGGAGTACCATTAATACTAGGAAATAATTTTCTTAAAAAATATTACCCTTTTATTCAAGAAATTGATCGAATAAAATTACGTTGTCCAGCAATGGAAAACCAACGTAGACATTTAGTTACAACAAAAATATATACTACACTTTCCTTTTTACAGGGGAAGATTATCCATGAACTTAAAAATCAACTAATTCTGTACATTCACGAAGAAATTGAAATAAAAGTCTTAAGAATCCTCGATGAAATAAGTAGTCAAGATCCTTTAGACCCTATTAAGAATACAAATACAATGGAAGTTAGGATAGAATTAATAGATCCTAATAAAGAAGTAAATGTACCAAATAGAATTCCATATACAGAAAGAGATGTCGCAGAATTTAAAGAAGAAACAGAAAAATTATTAGAAAAAGGAATTATAGAACCAAGCATAAGTCCACATAGTGCACCAGCATTTTATGTTGAAAATCATAATGAAATTAAACGGGGAAAAAGAAGAATGGTTATAAACTATAAAGAAATGAATAAAGCTACTAGAGGAGATGCATACAAATTACCTAGGCAAGATTATATTTTTGATAAAATTAAAAAGGCAGAATGGTTCACAACCCTTGATGCAAAATCAGGATATTGGCAGTTACGATTACATAAGGATACTAAACCTTTAACAACATTTAGTTGTCCACCACAAAATCAATATCAATTTACAGTAATGCCATTTGGATTAAAACAAGCACCTATTATCTATCAACGATTTATGGATAATAATCTTAAGGGATTTGAATCTATAAGTCTAGCATATATAGACGATATTATAATTTTTACTTTAGGAACAAGAAAACATCATTTAAACGAAGTTGCAAAGCTTCTACTACAACTACAAAAGAAAGGAGTAATTCTAAGTAAAGAAAAAGCAAAAATAGCATTAGAAGAGGTAGAATTTCTAGGAATGAAGATTTTAAAAGGGGGATATATAGAACCACAAAAACATTTATTAGAAAAAATTAATCAATTTCCAGATAGATTAGAAAATAGAAATCAAATACAACGATTTCTTGGATGTTTAAACTACATTGGTGAAAAAGGTTTTATAAAACAACTTTCAAAGGAACGAGCATTATTACAAGAAATGATATCAGAAAAGATTCCATGGAAATGGACAATTAATGCAACACAAGCTGTAAAAGCTTTAAAAGAATTATGTAAGAACCTTCCAAAATTATATCTACCAAAACCAAACGATTTACTCATTCTGAATACTGACGCAAGTCAAGATACTTGGGGAGCAGTCCTTCAAGCAATTCCAGATGCTTATAATGATTTCAAAATATTTATCACAAATAATAAACCATCTGAAGTAAAAACATTCTTAAAACAATTTAAGAATATATTATTAACGAAATGGGCATCAGGAACATTTAAACCAGCCGAGAAGAATTATACGGTCCATAAAAAAGAAACACTTGCTTTAATAAAAGCATTACGAAAATTCAAATTAGATTTACAACCAAACAAATTTATTTACCAAACAGATAGCTCTTATACAAAAGACTTTACAAAATACAAGATAAAAGAATCATATAACAAAGGTCGATTGCTCAGATGGAGCCTCGAAGCTCAACAATACGATTTCTTATCTTTGCACATTTCAGGCAAAGAAAACAATCTAGCAGATACATTAACAAGAGAATGGAAGGAGTCCGATCCATCCTGAAAGCAGAAAGAGAAAGATTATTAGAAAAGGCAAAACAATGTCGTCTGCAAGCACAACAGTTGCAAAAAGAAGCAAGTCAAGCAGATAAAGAAGCACAGGCGATAGAATTAATGCTTAATTCATCCAGTGGAAAACAAACTGAAGATTCCTCAGCAACAACAATCAAGGATAAATCAAAGGCAGAAGAACACACAGCTGATGGATCTCGATCCAAAGAAAAATTTGATGAAGAAGAAAGAGTCAAAGCATACTATGTTATTTTTAATGGCTTAAATGCAGGCATATATGATGATTGGAGCAAGGCAGCAATCTTCATCAACAACCAAAGCGGCATCATCCATAGAAAATATACCAGCCTACAGGAAGCAAAAAATGCACTAATAGAGTACCGAAGTACCTATGCAGCAAAAGCAGCAATGCCAGGACAACCACTACAATCAAGAATGGCAACTCTGGGGAAAATCCCTAATAACAAACCATTAACAATAAATTCTATCCCAACTGAACAAGAACGGGAAGAATTAACAAAACTAACCAAAGCAATTTTTGATCAAGAATATAACTTCTTGGTTAATTACACAATAGCAGACAAGCTCTCAAGCATATACCCCATTGAAGGAATATTTCAGGGGCCCAAGGCAATTGTTTTACCAGAAGCAGATCCTATTAAGACATATATGATGTTCCAAAGCGGACTCATAAGCACAATCTACTTCAGAAGCATGGATTGGATATATTTCGATACTTCCCAAACTACATGAAGAAAGCTATTCAACAATATCATTCAGGAGTGGTAAAACAAAGAGAAGGATTTCTAAAGATGTTTTCAACATACCCACTATTCTTCAATGAAGGAGAGCAAGAAGGACAAGTTAGACAACCCGCTATACAATTATGCCAGATAGGAGTAAGCAATCAAAACTACCCAACCATTGGAGATGAGAAACATGAAGATATCATGCAACAATTTTTAAATAATTATGTCTTGATACTACTACGAGGAATCAAGATTAGAGCACGAACAAATTACATTTCAAAATCAGTAATTATATGGAGCATGCAAGCAAGGGAGAAGGAAGTAGACATTCAAAGCCAGAAATATATAGAAAAATTCCTAAGAGATTTACAAGGAATTGATTTTGAATACACTCCAGAAATAAAGCAAGAAATTTGTATCAGACTGATAGAAGAATTTCCTGGAGATCATGCATGTAGCATATGTACACCAAGCACCGACGGAGATGCAGACTTTGAGACAATAGAAGAAAAGAAGATGTGAGAAGACATCAGTATTTTTGTATTTTTCTTTTCTTTTACTATGTAAATTATTAGTTTGTACCGTTTTGTGGTACCCCTCCATGTGAAGTGGTACCCCTCCATTATGTAAAAAGGCAGACCTTTCGTCGCCTATAAATAAGTGGCTCTCTCATTAGGAGAGGACACATTTCTTGTAACATATCTTTCATCTATGAAATTTTTCTTTCTCTACACTTGATCTCTGGAGGATCTGAAGAAGGCTACAGCGAAGAAGCTACTATGCCAAATTGATCTTGAGATCTGGAAGAAGAAACATTTCAGGTATGAAATTACACAACTCTTTTACAAAGTTCAACATATCAAGCATGAAATGTCAAAGTGGCAACCTATATCGCTGTGACAGCATATAGCAGGCCCGACAGAGTAATAAATGATATGAAGAACATAGAAGTTAAATTAGATCATAATAATTATAATCAATATCATATACTAACAAGTATAAACAAAAAATTAGTTGTTGCATTAATAGACACAGGATCTTGTACAAGCTTTATAAGTGAAGATCTAGCAACAGAAATCTATGATTTACATCCAGAAGTAACATATATAACTCTCGAAGGAACTCCAGTACGAAATACTAAATATACATCTGTTAATATTATTTTTAGTAAAACACTTTCAATAAAACTAGAAATACCAATCGATGGAAGAACTAAACAAGAACAAAAAGAAATAATATTAGGAATAGATTTTCTAGAAAACTTTAATTATAAAATAAAAAGTAAAGAATTAATACTAAAAATACAAGGAGAGAAATTTAAAATCCCACGAATAAATTTATATAAGGAAAATATTAAACAATTACTATGAATATCTTTGAAAAGGGAGAAAGCTCGAAGCAAGAACAAGAACAAGATGATATACAAGAAATAGAAAAAATAGAGTCAATCGGAGAATATTTGTCTGATATAATATTCGATAAGAAAATAATAAATAAGGTCCGAAAAAAGGGAGAATTCACACTTAACTCTAAAGAGAGTATAGAAATTCCAACATTTAATAAAAGAATATCAAACATACTAAATCGAGAAAATATAGTATACTACGGATTAATGAGTGGAGAATCAGTAGTATACATGAATCAAGCAAATTATGAATTCCAAGCATACATAATGAATAAAGAAAAAATAAAAAAGAAAATAGAAAAAAAACCTAAAAAAGACCAGAAGAAATTAGGATATATACATATTGGAATAATACAAATAATATTAAAATCTACTTATTTCACAGGAAAAGACACACCTGTACAACTACAAATTGTTGACAATAGAATTTTAGATGAAAAAGATAAAATTATAGGAGGAATAGATGGCAATTTAGGTTTTGACATAATTAAATTCGATGTCGCCTTACAATATGAAATTCCTTTCCAAACACAAACCTTTAATGATGCAATCGGAGTCCGATGTAATTTTCTCAAAAAAAATTTTATGAGACCCGCAGACATACCATTCACTGTAAGTTACAAAGTATCTTATGCATTAACTAATAGTAATTTAAGTATAATTTTTCAACATAGAGATAGAATATACAGACGAACTATTAAGTACTATAAGTACTATAATAAAAAAAGATAATAGCCTACAAAAATTTATTCAACGAAGTTCATCGCAAAGAATTCAAAATAATACACCAATGTCAAAAAATATTATACAACATGCAAGAGCTAGTACAAGTAATATAGATCATAATAAATGGATTGAACCATTAAAAAGACAAACGCTACATTCAGAAAATCAAATAACACAACTGAATAAACAAATACAGGAATTAAAAACAGTAGTTACATAAATAAATGATAAAATATAATGCCTAGTTCCACTTTTATAAAAATTGATGGCATATATCTTCCTTATACTGATGAATTGATGCAACAAAAATTACGAAAAGAAAATCTTGAAACTCATACTGCTTATAGCCGTCTAGTAGATAAATTTATGCTTGTGGATAAAGAAAATATACAGGAAATTAGAAAACTTAGTTCTGACATGAAAATATTAGAATTTAAAATTAAAGAATTACATCAACAATTAGAAGAAATTAGATTAAGAATTAGAATCTAAAATGTATAAAAATATGGAAATAATAGAAATAAAAATAATTATAATAGAGACAAAAGGGCATTTAAGTAAAAAAACATGCAATTGGGTATTTCTTGAATGAATATAACAAAATGGGTATTTTTGAAATATAAGATAGTGAAATTGGGTATTATTAAATTTCACTCAAGATTAATTGTAGCTTTGATTAGAATCTATCCAGGAGAATATGATTCACAATAACTTGCGTTATATGATACAAATATGGCAAAAACTTGCGTTAGGCAGACCTAAACGGTTTAGGCGGGTTTTATCCTACCCAAATGGGTTGACCCATCCCAAATAGGGTTTATTAATCCCAATTAGGGTATATTATATGGGTTTAGGCTTGAGTTAATGGATAAAACCCGTCTAAATCGTTTAGGCCTGCCTAACCCAAGACCTTCCCTACAAATATAGATATTGAAACTGGTAAGGTATTAGCAGCAAGGCATTATTTGAACGAAGGGGTAATGTAGATTTCATTTTTGTGCCACAGACCAAGGTAGGCTAAGAAAAGGGTGGATACTCTTTGTCTCCCTATAAAGCAATACCACTCATATTCCTTCACCCTTATCTATTATATAAATATTTTTCCCCTTTATTTTTTTTATTTTTATTCTATTGGAGATAATTAGGGTGGGAACCAATGTTGTATATTGGTTGGTCACGAGCTCAGTATGGCCAAACTCGAACTCTCGACTCGGTAATAAATTCGATTCAGCTCGATTTTTTTAATTTTTATAAAAGTTTAAATTATTTAGTATTAAATAATAAAATTAGAAATAAAGTTTTTAATTATAAAGACTTGTGAGCCTAGCTCGAACCTAAGATCAACTCAAGCTTGATAAAGCTCACAAGCCTATCAAATCAAGTATCGTAAAACTCGAGTTTGAGCTCGACAACTCCTCGAATAGTTTGAGTTCGACTTGATTAATATTGAGTTAATTTCAAATTTCTTCGAACTGATTTTGAGTAGCTCGTAAGCTGGTTTGACTCATGCTTGTTTACAAAAGATATAGCAAGCAAGCTTGTTGCAAATAAACTTGGACACCATCAATGTAAGAATGAAATTATAGTAAATGGAATAACTATTTATCACAACAAATTACAAAAAATGCAAAAATAAATTTGATAATATCAATTTTTAGATTTTCAAATTTGATAATATACATTTGGTCGATGATTTAAAACATAATGGTACGCTACGATTGAATTAACACATATAACTATATTATTATAAAATTAATAATATCAAATAAAAGTATTTGAGCAATGGCCCATTGCTTTGATGTATAGGTAAAAGTTCAAATTCACACTTTATTCCTCCTCTTCACTCTTCACTCTTCACTCTTCACTCTTCAGTGCCTCCGCTTATGTTTGATTCCTTTAAAATTTATAATTGATGATTGATGACATGCAAAATACTACAAAACCAAACTGTACAGGCAGGGCCGGCACTATGTAGGGATTTATAGGTCGGTCACCCCACAACGTTTCGATTTTTTTTTTATATGTATATACTTTTAAAAAATAAAATAAAAGTATAAAGTATCGATCCCATAAAATTACGATCGAGCCTCCATACTACTCGAGCTATACAGTGTACATGTTTTTGTATTTATATATAGAGTGAGATTTATTAATACCCACTTTCGTCTATCTGCATTTCAAAAACACCCAAAGCATTATATTGCTTTAAGAAATACCCACTGCACATATCTGACAATTTTCAGAAGTTAAATGTCGTTATTTTCACAAAAAAATATGTAGATTGAGACATGTTGAATAAAAAAGAAAAACTGTCGGTCAATTATTTGTATATTAACACGCGGATCCGACCAACAAATAATAAAAAATAAAAATTATTTTTTTAAAAAAAGGAAGTAGAAGTCAGTGTCACGTGTGGTCGGTGTCGACTGCTAAGGCATCGACCCCGACACCAACCAACGTGTCAATATATTTTAAAAAATAAATTATGGCCACGTCAGTCGGTATTGATGCCACATAGGTCGATGTCTCGGATACCGACTGCATGGCGTCGATCCACGTAGGTCGGTGTCTTATAAGTGACACCGATCGGGCCCCATTTTGTAAAAAAAATGCAAAACGGGTTAAAACCCAATTTCTTGGCATTCGACTGAGACGTCGACTTCTTCACAAACACAACAAGGAATTGGAAGCTGCGGTCGGCATCGGTAATCGACCAAAACTTCAAAAAACATCCTCACGCAATGGCCGCCCATAATGAGGTAAATAGTTTCAACCATTTTATTCCATTTTAACCGTTTATTTTTGTTCTTTTTTCTCTAATTATTTAGTTGCGGAACTTGCGAAATTATGTGTAAATTTGCGTAAATTTCATGGAGTATTTTGAATTGTGAACAATGTGTTATTAGATTTAGTTTGATTGATTAATTTAGGTACCCAAACATAATTGTGGTGTATGCTTGGCAAAATTAGGTCAAAATCAAATTGGGGGATAACACAAACATACCCGAAATTAATGAAATAAGGGGAAATTGAAACCTTATATTTTTATTTAGGTTCTATTAGATGCTTATTTGGTTTTAATTGAATTAATTATGTTGTGGATGTTTATTCTTGTATAATTTGGTTGAATTCGATAAACATATGTTTAAATGTTCCATCTGCTTCAAGATCAAGAGAGGTTACGGTGGCTGGATTGTATTGCTCAAGCACTTCAAGGTATTGTGGCAGCTTTTCAAAGGATTCGGCTATACTGCCATACAGAAGTGAAATAGCAGCATTACGCGCACGCAAAGCAATACCGCAAGTTGTTTGAATTCCAAATGATCGCTGCAGCTCGACCATAATCTCTCGGGGCTTACTTATCGCCCCGTAACGACGCATCCTTCTTGCAAAATAGGCAGCCACCGCCTTCGACCGGATACATCTGGCACCGACTCCCGCAAGATTGATCTGACAATTATGATTTGGTTGAAATTTGCGCACAATCCAGCAATTACTCCTACAACTTGCCCGTATTAGGAAGGTGCAATTCGTCGATCTCTCGCAAACATACTCGACACGTTCATGATCGGAGCGTCGTACTTTAAACTCCTGTCGTTGTTCCATATGCCACAGTGCGACAACAATGAACAATTCATCTTTACTCCAAAATAAGGAGTTCAACGACAATTCTGTCTCGAGTATAGCTGAGACATCTTTCACAGTAGCCGAATGGGATGTATCGCCTTCCCTAATTGGAAGCAACAAATTATTTAATTCACCATCCACTTCGCATCCTTCTGGCAGAGGATGTGTCGGCATAAGATTTGAGATAAAAACAGACATACCGCCAGCATTCCGGATTCAAGCTGAGAATTCAGCAACAGTACAATTAAGACAAAAATTACTATCGTCTCTGAACAACTCATCATCCGAATCAGATGACTCCTCGTCCAGATTTGCTTCATCATCGTCATCGAGATCCACCTGGCCACCATCTGTTTCAGTTTGGTCGTATGGAACTTCTTGGGTTACAACAGGATCCACATGCTCCTCCGCTTCCTCGTTTTCTTCAACAGAAGCCTCTTCATTTAGGTTGGGAAGTTGTGAGCCGCTACCGCTTGCACTTTCATCAACAAAAGTAGTAAAAAGACCTTGACCATAAGAATCATAATTGGTGTTCGGAGATGCACCAAAATACATTGAAGACCCAAATCTTTGAATTTCATCAACCGTTGGACTAAAATACTGGTTCGGTGGTGGACTCATTGAAGATATGAAGGGTCTGTAGGGTGAGGACTGTCGTTGTGAAGTCCCAACAGCAGCAGCCTTAACATAAATATTGGGCTCCGAATATAGAGCACAAAGCCGCTGCAACTCCAAATCAGTCGTCAACATAGATTTCACAATTCTTCCACTGCGACTTTGAGACATATAATACAAATTATACTCATTAAATATATATTCAGCATCGAAAATCTGTTGGATGTTGCTTCTCAAATAATTTACTGATATATTGGTGGATGGAACGTAAATCAATCGTTCTTGTCCACCAATATAGTTGCAGGTCTCATCCAACTGACCATTGTAGTGAAGAAAAATTGAACACCAGTTCTCCATCTTCACGAAGATAAAAACTGAAAGAATGGAAAATGAGAAGAAAGAATACCGTAAAGATGGAGCAAAAAACGACAGAGAATAATTTGATTTTTTTTCAAATATGAGTGTAAGAGTGTAAGATTTATAATTCGATCTCAATTATGAGTACAACTACACACATCTGTATTTTGGTGCAGATTTTTATTTACAACCACTCATATTTTCGTACATTCACATGCATGCAACAACCTACCCATTATTATTCATAAATTGTACTCCCTCCGTCCCAATTAAATAGGGCCTCTTCTTTTCGGCACGGGAATTAAGACTGTGAGTGTAAGTGGAATTATATTTTATTGTTGAGTGTGAAAAAATTGTCATTTTTGGAAAGAGGTCAATTTAGTTGGGACGCCCGATTTGGTAAGATGGCTTATTCTGCTGGGACGGAGGGAGTAATAATTTTGAAATTAAAAAAAAACTGGGTCAGTGTCGAGGTCGGTGTCTTTACAAAGGCACTAACCTCGACACCGACCTTCATTTAAAATAATAAAAAAAATCGACACCGACAGTCGGTGTCTTGGTCGATGTCTTCAAGACATCGACCTACGTGGCATCAACCTCAATTTACACCATTTATAATTTTTTTTAAAATTGAGTCGGTGTCGAGGTCGGTGCTAGACACACGACACCGACCTCGCCATCGACTGTAATAAATCTTTGTTTTTTAATTCCAGTCTTATGCATTTGGTCGATGGCATATTTTTCAAATTTAATATTCACATTATTCATTTAAAAAATGACATTAATACACGCCTGATTTGATATTTGCTAATGATTGGATCATCATTACCTAATTATCTTGTTGATTTCATGTATTAATGTCTCTAACTGGGGCAATGGGTATTTCTTAAATATGTTTAATGTTTTAGGTATATTCATAATATGTTTAGTGGAAATGGTTATTTAAAATATTTCCCACTATATATTAACTGTGAAATATTTTCAATTATAAAAATTATATTTTTTTATACAAAAAATTTAAATATTCATATCCCAAAGTCTAATCCCAACAGTTTAGTGATGGAAGAAAAATTCGAATTCCAATATCGTCATGGAACATAATTAAGCATTTTAGTTTGGAGCATATTAAGGTGTAATTAATCATAAATCCTAAGTTTAAAGGCGAGTAATCACGTAGCAAGATGCTGCACTACCTTCATTTATACAAATATACTCCTCCAATTTTAAGTCAACTCAATAAATTATCGGATTAATGAATACTTAATGATGATTAAACATTACTAATACTGCAATTAGCTCATTAATTTACGACAAAAAAACCGAAAGTGTGAAATTCGCACCTCGCACATGTGTGGATAGATTCCGAGTTTGACTATATATGCTTGTTTAATCCCTGGCATCCGCCTCTTAATTACTTAATTAGTCCTTTTCGTTAGAGAGTAATCAGTAATTAATCAACGTGTCGTTTTCGTAGGGTTTGGAATGTTGTTAAATGCAAGCATCGAGTTAGTGCTTTTTGACTATTTATTTATTTAATTGCTAATTAATTGTTTATTTCTCATTTCTAGTGGTATATATTAGCTTAATAAACAATTGTTAAGTCAAAAGAGTACGGAAAATTAGTATTTTTAGAAATAATATGTAATTAACTCATATATAAAGTAATTAAAGTATGAATACTTTCTTAATTTTCTTTACTTAATTTGATAAATATGTTTGTAAAGGAGATATTCGCCGCCTCATCATGTCTCTCATTTGTTATATTTTAATAAAATTATTGACCTACTGTGAAAGATATGAATTAAAATTTTGTACTAATTAGATTAGTACCAGATATATTAATTAGATTAATATATTTTCTAGATTAGTATAGTAATAAGATCAGTATAGAATATATTAATTAGATTAAACTACTTGATAATATATTAATAATTGAATTATTAATTAATGGAACTGATATGAAAATAAATAAGGCTCAAATCTTATTAGATAAGATTTGAAATTCCCTTTGTATATTAGAGGTAAAACACACATCTATATATCTATATATATATACTAAAGCAAAGAAGTCTAGAAAAAATTGTTCCCGCCAAAATAATAGAAAAAATAAATATGTATATTTTTAAGTGGAATCTATCAAAGATGTCTAAGTAGTAAAGTTGGTTTATAGTTTTGATTTTAAATTTCTATTTATCCAAGAGGTTTTGTATTCAAATCTCATCCTCAACATATAAATATATATATAAATTTTTATTTTTTTACACAAAAATTATCTCTTCAATTATTTTAAAATAAAAAGATTGGAACAATTATTCCATAAAATAAAATTATTATTTTATTTTATTTAAATACATTATGATTAATTAAATAATTATTAATTAATATTAATCATAATAATCAATTTTGTACAATAAATATAGTCTGCACAAGCTTTTTTCACATTTCTCCAAAAGATGTTCAAAAGAGGTTTATATTTATCAAGTTTTTCCATCAAAGACAATCGGCAATCATGAACAGCTCTTGACTGATTCCAACTGGAGTCAATAAACTTATTGTAATCCTTATAATTTAACAAAAAATTGGAGAATTTAAATGGTGGTTTAAACCTAGGAACTAATTAAAACAAATACGTAATATTAGGACAATGATCCAGGTAAATATCCTTAGACATACAATATAGATTATTCTCAAACCAAGCATCATTCACTAAAACCCTATCAATTTTTGAAAACTTATTACCCACAGACCAGGTAAACTTACAGTTAGATGAAGCCGAATCTCGCAAGGTAAGGAGCAAACACATATCTGAGAATTCCGTATATTCTTTATCATTCGGAACAGAGTCACCAATACGCTCGTCCGGGTCCAGTACGCAATTAAAGTCACCTGCAACACAAGTCGGTTCATTTAAGGGTACATTTTTAATTAGGGAATCCCAAAGCTCCCAGTTTTTTAGATGCATAACACAGCGCAAGGTGGAAATATATATTAAGAGGCTTCCAAGTAACTTTAAGATGAATACATTGTCATTCAATGAGCAAGATTTGATCATCAACATGCGCAGGATTCCATGCGTCCATGCGGTAGGAATTGAAAATTATTAACATGACACCAAGTAGAATAAAAATTATTCAAAGATTTATTGAGACAAATAGATTTGAATTTTGTTTCAAGTACAAAAATAAATCGATAGAAATTAAATTTATTCCTTCACTGCTTGTTGTTTCGGTCCTACCACCTCGCCCATAGCTTGAAGCTCAGGATGAGTTCACAACTCGACTAGGCCTGCCCATCGTTCCATCAACCCTGTTATTCATCGCAGAACACTGGTAATTGGTCGCATCGGTAATCACTTGTGACTCATGCGGTACGTCCACACCAATAGGGTTAGAACTATGGTCAAGCAATGCTAGAGGCCACGACTGATCCACAACATTCTTCTCGGCGTTTTCAACCTCATCTGTCCAATAACTTATAGTATCTTTCGAGCCCAGTGTTTCAAAGACAAGGGGTGTCTCCTTAACCACTGAAACTTCCGGATAAGACAAGTCAGTGTGAACACTTTGTGGAGAAGGGGGTTTGATGAGGGAAGGGCAGATGCAAGTTTGTCATACCAATGTCGTGCGAAGAACTACCCTCGCCCGTCTGAATAGGAGGTGTATCAGCTACCATAGGTGTCGTATGCGTAGCATCTCCAACAGGTGTAGCTGGTGAAGCGAAATAAACATGGGTGTTACTAGGCAGAGCAGCACCCATTCTCGTCACATTAGAGGGAGCAAACATTTTGGTTTTGCCCTGATCCAAAATATTGTTCATATCATGACCTTTAAGAGGCCGAGACTTGTTCCTCTTGCGGCAATTGTTGTGTGTTATAGTGTGACTACAGAACCAATGTGCAAGTATACGCAGTCCACAAGTAATACAGTCAAGTGAGACCAGATATCGAACCCAAGGGAGTGAGTTTCTAAATCGTGGACTAAGAATTGTTTGTAAATGAAGGGGTGTTTATGACTAAATCCTACTCAAAACACAAATATGCATAAATTATAATTCCACACAAAACTAAGATCAACAATACTTCCTCGTTCCACAAAATAAACATATATCAAATAAACTGGTTCACAAATAATAAAAAGAGGACACTTAGGTTATGGATTGCAATTCACCATCACTATCTTAAATGCTCGAGTTTATGTCTCGCATGAATCTGAACCTTAGAACCTTTCTTAATCTGCCTAGCAAACTGTCGTTCTACTAGATCTACACTATCTTACTGAGAATCATATGCCTATGCATTTCACATCGTTTTAGTGATTAACCCAATAAATCCAGTCCTCTCAAGTTGTATCATCTCATAAGCCTATGCGATAAATACAATTGTCTAAGATATTCTCGGCCTATTTCTCCTTCCGGTTTCCATAGGTGAGGTGTTTCTATCCACTGTCGTGCTCAAGAAACCAATATAAACAAGATCAAAGACAAGTTCAGTCATACAAAGCATAGTTCTAACATATAATCAAGCAACAACGAATTGTTCCACAACCCAAGTGTGAAATAGAGTTAGTTCATACTTGCAAAAGAAATAAAAAGAAATAGAAGATCATTCATCATCAAATACAACTAAAAAATCTAAAATCAAACAATCGATGATGATCCTTCTCGCTCCAATGGCTTCTCCTTCAAGTTGTTGCTCAATCTCCTCGTAATCTCTCCGCTCGTGTGTTCTAATTGTTGTTGTACAATCCTTCTTGGTTGATACTTTTTGCATCTCCTCCCAAAGCCGTTGATCTCTTTCTCTTCTCTAGGATGCATCCACGTGTAGAAATGTCATAGTTCTCTCCAGACAAGAGTTTGGCTCCCATTGCGACACCTGTCCTCCCAGCAGACAAGATAAAAAAGGGGCTTTATCTTTGTCTTCAGATGGTCCCGGAGAGAGAAAATCCTCTTCCTTCTGTCCATGCATCTCCCATGCTCAAGCATAACTTCTAACCATCATGCGGCAGGAAAGCTATAGCCTTCTGAACCTGATCAAAACTTCACCAAAAGCTTGCAAAAACTTATTAATACTTGCATTAGTTAAAATAACATAACCTATTTGCAAAGATGTAAAAACAACCAAAAAGGTCTTTGATTAATAGCAATCTTATTCAAGACAACACCTAAAGTTCATACGAAGGAATCAAAAAATAACTCTTTATGAGAGTTATCAGCGATGAGCCTCTGTCCACAGTTGATCTTCGTGTCCTTTTTCAGCAACAACTTGATCGGTTTCCTTCTCAAATCGTTTACAAGTTTTCTGATTGTGACCCATCCTTTTACACAACTTGCACATACTTGGGTAAAACTCAAACACAATGGGTTGTTCAAATTTCACCCCAGATGAGAGACGTAGCGAGACCTTCTCCTTTGGTTCTTCAAGGGCGTTCACAAGAACCAACACCATAGGGCCATCAATATTGTACTTGTAGAGAGTATGTTGATCCACCTCAATGGGTTCGCCCACCATCGAAGAAGTTTTGCTCAAAGCACTCGGACTCCAAAGAGAAATGGGAAGGTTTTGGAGAGTAATCCAAACACGAAATTTGAGCTCTCGTGAGGATTCAAACCTGAAATCGGCGATGAGAAAGCACATTACAAATGGAATGCCATAGATATATTGAGTCCCCTTAGATCGCATGAAATCCCTGTCTTCTTCCGAGCGAGGAAGGAGCACGGGCCGGGATGGAGCACGGGCGCACTTAGGGGTGAGCATTCGATTTTTCGGTTCGGTTTCTGCCTGAAAAAAAATCGAACCGAAAAACCGAAATTTTTATTTTCGTAACCGAACCGAACCGAACAGGAAAAAAAACCGAACCAAAATTCCTGTTCGGTTTTCTGTTTTTTACATCGGTAATTCGGTTAAACCGAAATATTAATAAAAAAATACAAAATCTGAAAAAAATTAAAAAATGCACATAAAAAAATTAAAAATAAACTTTCAGTAATTAAAAATATATTTATATATATATATATATATATATATATATAAATAATATATTAATATTATATACATATAA
This sequence comes from Plectranthus barbatus, assembly GCA_026898455.1. Taxonomy (NCBI): domain Eukaryota; kingdom Viridiplantae; phylum Streptophyta; class Magnoliopsida; order Lamiales; family Lamiaceae; genus Plectranthus; species Plectranthus barbatus. Next base: position 106,928 of record JAPKLW010000311.1, read on the forward strand.
TATAATTTTGGTTAAATATAGTTAAATATTAAAGTTTAAATATAGTTAAATATATTTATTTATATATATATAAATAATATATTTATATTATATATATATATATAATTTCGGTTAATTCGGTTCGGTAAAATACAAAACCGAACCGAAAATCGAATTGCTTAAAAAATTGTAACCGAACCGAACCAAAAACCAAAATAACCGAACCGAAATAACCGAAATTTATTCGATTGGGTTCGGTTTTCGGTTTTTTCAGTTTTTTGCTCACCCCTAGGCGCACTCCGATATAATTAATTTAAAAAGGTTGGTGAGGTCTTTTCGAATTAACACTAAAATGAACTTACCAGGATTTCCCCTTGCACGTCGGAAATCCATCGATTTGAGCCTGGATTCACAGCAGCCCTTCACAAACCCTCGCACGCATACAAACCAAAGACCTTCGACAATCCTCGGTGCATGAAACAAAATCGACTGGTCGTAGCTCCGACTAGAGTAATTCGAACCTTGAACGTCCCAAGGAAGTGATAGCACACTCTTCATGCAGCTTTTCACGTTCTAGATAGAAGTCAGAGGATTTTCTCTTACTACCCGCTACCCGCTGAGTTTTTCAATAGGAGTTTTTATGCTCTATTAGATGGGAGAAATCGCTTGATAGATGACCTTGAGACAATGAGAGCTATCAAAAGTAGAATGTTGCAATAGTATATAACTCTAAGAACTTCCATAATGTTGGACAAAGACCTCTTACTCGTGTAAAATGATAAGTTTGAACAAACGCAGAGTTAACTCAATAGATCTTGGTTACTTATGAATTGTCTAAGAAACATAATCTTTTGGTTTAGAAACAAGAAGATAAAAATCTGGTTGTTAATAATTAACGAAGAGTTTTGTTGGAGTTCTGTGAGACATAAATCCATTTCAGGGTTGAGCATTTTGGGAAATTTTAGAGATCACCAAAGTGTATATTTAAATAATGTTAAACTATTCTCAAGTGTTTCAGAAGAACTTAAGAATATGTATTGATCCACTACAAGAAAAATGCGAAACAATAATGGTTAAAAAGTGTTGTCGTAGGACATTTCGAAGTGTTGTCGTAAGTGGTGTTGTTGTAAGTTGGTACTGAAAGACAACGGTTTTGAAACCGTTGTCGTTTTTAAAAAAGACAACGGGTTTAAAGCTGTTGTCTTTTCTCCAACATGAAAAAAAATTTAAAAGGAGAAGTGGGGTATAGATCCCAGTACCTCTCGCATGATACACGGGAGCTCAACCATCTAAACTACATACACATATTATATAATTTTTATATCATTTATAATTATAATTATTAATGTATCTTTAATCTAAATCAAATAAATTAGCACATATTTGTTTTGTCATTTTATATTTTATAATTAGTCTAAAAATCGAGGTATTTTTTAAACACTTCATGTATTTTTTTGAATAATCATTTAAAAATATTTAATTCACCTTACATACCCACATGTTTCAAAGGTATTTCAACCTATGATCTTTTCATTATCGGCAAGATTGTTGGGAATTATCCCTAAAATTCTCCTTATGACTTATTTGTAAAAGGTTTTGTTGAATCAAACCTTATTTAGATGGTCGATCATTTGCTGAAATCTAGAGTGTCTAACACAACTTGTAAAGTCCTGTATAAGTTATACATTGAGTTGTAATAGACTAGTATGCTATGAAGAATTCCTAGCAGACAACAAGCAGATGGAGTCAGCACACAACTCACAAGCTGCTAGAGAAACAAGCGAACAAGAATCGCCAGCATTTGGCTGAAAAGATTACTAGAATGCTAAGGAATTAGCATTCGGACCTTTCAGAAATCAATGAAGTATCAAAGTCAAAGGATCTCAAGGAATATACCTTTAGCAAAGTTGAAGCCGGACTGCGACTCTGACAAAAAGGACACACAAGGAACGAGACTTTCCCTAAGTAGTGTGGGAAGTACGTCTCTACTCCAAAAAGTGTTCTATCAAGTTAATCCATTCTTGGAGAAAGAAGCCGTTGTGTCTAACGGGTATGGAGATTCAAGTTTTGAATCTCCAACTATATAAGGCAGATTCAAGAACTGGATAGACTACTGCTTTTACGATCTACAAGTGTTCTTCTCACTTTACTCATTCACGAACGCTCAAGCTAAAGATTCCTTTGATAAAGTGAACTTTGAAAGTAGTCAGTTGAGAGCTGAACAAAAGCTTATTTAAAAGCTCTCAACAACCATAAGTGTTGGTCATTGAAGTTCTGACACTCCATTGAAGATATTCTTGATTGCATTCAATAATATTTCAATCATTGGGATTCATTTCTTTCAGAAAAGAATCCAACAGTCACTCTTGAAAAGGTTGTGACTCTCATAGGCGTTAGCCGCATACTTATTAAGTTCAGGGGCAAACTATAAAAGCCTCATTAGCGAAGGACAAGTTTTACGAAGGTGTGCCCTTGACTTGGCCGGAGCTGTGTTCAGAGGAGTTCAGACTCACGGAGGATAGCTGTCAAGTAGCCAGGCCGAAAGCTCACTGCCTACTTAACTGGAAAGGCGATTCCTTGTAATCTGTATACTTTTATAGTGAAAATTCTTAGCATTTCGGCTAAGGAGTGGACGTAGATCTATTTGATCGAACCACTATAAATCTTGTGTGCATTTACTGTTTTATTGGTTTAAGTTCAATGATTGATTTAAAACCTAGCAACGGAGTTGCTAGTGTATATCTATAAACTTACTTAAGCAACAACTTGACCTAAGAAAACACTTTGTTAACAACGATAAGTGCAAGAGACTTTAATCTATTCCGCTGCATTTCGTGTTAAGTTTTCAACACGACGACTCTGATATTTCGGGACCAACAAGTGGTATCAGAGCCAGGTTATACCAGACTCTCCGTTTCTGAGTCACCCGTGACCAGATCTATCTTTTTCCTTGCACTTTTATACCTGTTTTATATACTCAGCTCAGGAAACCTTTCAAGGAGCATACAAAATGATGAATCATTCTCTTGGAGAATATGACAGAGAGAATTTTTCATCTTGGAAGAAGATGGCTCTCATACAACTTCAGAGCATACACCCTGAGATGGCAGACATACTGATAAGAGGTCCTATTCAGATTATGAAAGCTAACACTTTTGTAGGACTAGGACGTGTTGAAGATGCTGCTGAAGGAGAACCAAGACCTCCAAGACCTGAAATGGTTCCTAAACCATTTGATGAATATACAAGTGAAGACAAAAAGAGAGCTCAACTAGAGCACGTGGCAAAGAAACTAATTCTCGATTCTCTTCCAAAACTGATGAAAGACAAAGCGCTTGACCTTGAAACTGCTAAGGAAATGTGGGACTACGTGTGCGAGTCTTCACAAGAGACGGACCAAATGAGACGTAACAAATTACAGGTAGCTGTAGACAAATACGAATCTTTCTCAATGTGTGCAGGAGAAACCATTCAAATCATGGAGGAACGCTTCAACACAATAATTGGAGAACTCAGGAGTCTTGGAAAGAAGTATGATAATGGAGAGATGAACAATAAAATCATTTCCAAACTATATCCGAGAGATGACTGGTTCGCAAAAGTAACAAGTTTGAGTGAAAAAGACCTCAACAGCTTGACTACATCTGAGGTATTTGCTCAACTTAAAGCTCATGAATTTATCATACAGCAGTCGAAGAAGAATGAAACGGCTGTAGCACAAGCCGCTTCAAAGTATGTTGGGAACGCTGAGGACTTAGCATACTTCGCTAAGAAGGACTACAACAAATTCAAGACAAAAAGATCTTTCTATAAGCCAGAAAGATCAACTCCAGCATCACCCTCGAAAGAAGGAATCTCCAGTGCAGGTACACAAGCAGTTGATCTAAAGATCAATGAACTGGAAGAACAAATGAAGAAAATGCAGAGGATGCTGAATGAAGCAAAAGCTGAAAAGGAGGCGAAAGAAATCCCTTCATCAACGTCTAACCGCTCAACTGAGCGAAAAATTAGAAATTGCTTTGAATGTGGCTCTCCAGATCACTTGAAGCATGATTGTCCAAAGGTCAGCAAAGAAGAACGAGATCGCCTGAAGCAACGATTTGAAAGACGCACTGCTAAAGCCGTAACCAAGGCACTGCTAACCAGGACGGAGATTGCTGATGAAGAAGAGTTTTACTGCTCTTCAGAAGAAGAAGATAGCGAAGAAGCTTTGTTCGTACTAATGGCAGACATCACTGAAGATCAGTTTGCTGATGCGGACAACGATGCTGAGGAAACCAATGAATCAGCTCTCGCCGTTGAGGAAGCAGAGGTACTATCCACAAATTCATCTAGCAATCAAATTATAGACAAATCGGAGGAATCACATTTCGATTCCGAAGAAGATTATTTAGTGCAACTATCATTAGAATTTGCAAAAATGTATGAGATCAAAAATGAGATTGTGGGAGAAAACGCTTCATTAAAACTTCACACTACAAGTTTAACCGAGGAAGTCGAGAGACTGAGGTTAGAAAGTGAAGAATTTTTTAAATTAAAAGAAGATCTCTCGCAGTTGTCAGAAAAATTTCAAACATTAGAAAAAGAAAATCAAGCATTAAAAAAAAACCAAAAGAGGATTGTATTTGCATGTATGCATCCAGCAAGGCTGCTCTCAATGCCCTTGTAAGTAGTCAAAGACATCACTCTGATAGGTCTGGACTTGGATGCGAATCATCAAAAAGAATGTCAAAACTCAATGGCAATTCTTTTAAAAAGAATCCAATTTTGTTCGTAACTGCTGGATATAGCTCTACTGAAAAAGGTAAAGGAGTAGTGTCTGCTGAAAATATGTTTGCTGAACCATCAGCTAAACCAAAGAATAAACCTTAGCAGAATGTGCCCGTTGGAGCTCAGCAGAGGTCTACATCAAAGACAGCCGATAGTTCATTTGCTGGATCTCAGCAGAGGACAGAGTCTGCTAGACCTTTATCCAAGGGACCTCAGCAGAGGATCCCAAGGACAAATGCTGAACGCAACTCTAAGCCTCAGCAGAAGAATCAAGTGATGAATAATAGGCAAGTATTTGATAGACTTCAGCAGAGGAATCCTAGAGCATATACTAAGCCCTACTCAACCAACTCAAGGAGTACTGAGCGTTCTGATTACAACGCAAGGATAGTACATCCTAAGTTTCATCAGAGAAGGCCTGCACAGTACAATGCTGTGAGACCTAACTACCCGCAGTATACATCGCATAGAAGAAATGTCTATGCAAAGCCTGAGCCCATTACACATTCTATTTCAAGGGCAAGGACGGCTAAATATATTCACTCACCTAGAAATAGAAATTCTATGCCAAAGGCCAAGAAAGTGGTCAATAGTGAAACCAAGACAAAAGTCTTGAAAATCACTAAGATGTGGGTTCTGAAAGGAACTATGCTTCACGCTAATCCTGCAGGACCCGACACTAAACGGGTACCTAAATTTACCTGATTCGCTTGCAGGAACAGGACTCCATAGCTACGGGAACGTGCATATCCAATGAATGGGTCCTGGACAGCGGTTGCTCTGCTCATATGAACGGGAACGAAGAATTGTTCTCAAACATAAGAAGATTATTAAACGGTCCAAAGGTCAAGTTCGGAGACAACAGTGAAGGAGAAGTTATTGGACGCGGCTGCATTGAAAGGAACGGATCAAGAATCATCAACGTAGCACTCGTCTCCAACCTGAAGCATAATCTACTCAGCATAAGTTAACTATGTGAAAATGGGTATATCGTATCTTTTAAAAATACTGGTTGTGTTATTGCTGATGCTATTTCAGGAGAAGTAAAACTACGAGGCATCCGCAAAGGTGGATTATATATAGTCGATTGGCAAAGCGGTCAACAACATTTCTGCTTTTTAGCTCTCAATAAGGAGGAAACAACATGGCTATGGCATAAGAGGTTCAATCATTTAAATTTCAAAACTATTAACCATCTTGCCAAAAATAAGCTTGTTATAGGTCTACCAAATGAGACCTTCCGCAAAGAAGGAGTATGCAAATCTTGTCAACAAGGAAAACAGACGAAATCATCCTTTAAAACAAATCCTGAAAAGGAGACATCACAAAGGGTTCTGGAATTGCTTCATATGGATCTTTTTGGTCCAGTCACACCACCCACTGTAAGTAAACGTCTATATACACTAGTGGTGGTTGATGATTTCTCCAGGTACACATGGGTACGCCTACTAAAGACAAAGGACGAAGTGAAACTTATTCTGCCAGAATTGATTCTCAAGGAGCAAAACAGTAAAGAAGTTACTGTAAAGCGAATTCGATCTGACAATGGAACGGAATTCTGTAATGGAGTGCTGATGGATTTCTGCGCTGAAGCTGGAATATCACATGAAAAATCTACAGCAAGGACTCCTCAACAGAACGGTTTAGCAGAAAGGAGGAATCGGACGCTGAAAGAAGCAGTTCGCTCAATGTTAGCAGACTCCAAACTTCCTGCCAAATACTGGGGAGAAGCAGTCATGACGGCCTGTTACACACAGAATAGGAGTGCTGTCACAAGCAGATTCAACAAGACTCCCTATGAAGTGTACCACGGTCGTAAGCCTTCCATAACTCATCTACGTGCTTTTGGTTCTACATGTTATATTCATAATAACGGTAAATCCAAACTTAATACCTTTTCACCTAAATCTGACGAGGGTGTACTCCTTGGTTATGGACATCCCACTCATAAAGGTTATAGGGTATTAAATAAGATTACCGGCATTGTGGAAATAACATGCAATGTTATTTTTGATGAGTCTACCTTAGTGCGCAGTGAAAATAAAGGAGAAAAGATTAGCAATCATGAGACTAATGATGTCAATGATCAAACACTTCTAAATTCTTTCGAGAATATGAGTATTGATCCGACTAAGTCTATGAATGACTGCAATCCAAACGAGACGCACGCAGCAGGGGACCAAACTGCTGACCAGGCCAGTGATGCTAATGATCATGCTGAGGCCAAACCTACAAACATTGTAACCAAATCAACTATCCTAGAAGTGATTGATGATGAAGAGGAAGAAACCACCAAGGACATTCCCATCAGGGAAGGAACAGAAAATCTTGAAGATCTTGACAGAGGTGCTACTGAGGACCCACCTGCTAGAAGATGGTGCTGTAGGCGCCGCTGAGATTCCAGTTGTCGAAGACACTGCTGAAGAAGACCCTGTTCCAGGAAATCCTATTGAAGGCATCCCAACGGAAGTTAATCCAGATGATGAACATAAGGAGGATACTGGGGAGAATAATGTACAAGACAATGGGCTCGCAGTGGAATAAAATATGGTCAGAACTGTCAGACTGACATGGTTGCGTGCTCACTCTCCTGAAGATATCATAGGCAACATCAATGATCCCATGATGACAAGACAAGACAACGCTATGTTAGCATGCTATATCTCCAGTGAAGAACCCAGAAAGGTCGAAGATGCTCTACTAGATCCGGATTGGGTGAATGCTATGCATGAAGAATTAGCAGAATTCAAGCGAAACAATGTGTGGGAGCTAGTAGACAGACCCGAACATCAAAGCGTTATTGGTACGAAATGGGTATTCAAAAACAAGAAAGATGAGTCCGGTACGGTTGTGAGAAATAAGGCGAGACTTGTAGCTAAAGGGTACAGGCAATGCGAAGGAATAGATTACGATGAAACATTTGCTCCGATGGCAAGACTGGAGGCCATTCGTTTATTCCTAGCTTACGCAGCACATCATGAGTTCGACATAATGCAAATGGACGTGAAAAGTGCCTTCCTAAATGGTGAACTGAAAGAAGAAGTCTATGTCGAGCAACCACCAGGGTTCGAACACGGCAATCAAGTATACAAACTTAAAAAGGCTCTCTATGGATTGAAACAAGCACCGAGAGCTTGGTATGGAACTCTTTCAAAATTCCTGTTGAAGAATGGTTTTCAAAAAGGGAAAATTGATCAAACCCTTTTTCGCATTAAAGACCAAGGAGACATTTTGCTGGTACAAATATACGTAGATGACATCATCTTTGGGTCTAGAAATCAAGAGTTATGCGATAAGTTCTCAAAGCTCATGACCAGCAACTTCCAGATGAGTATGATGGGAAAGATGTCCTACTTTCTTGGATTACAGGTTCAACAATCCAGAGAAGGGATTTTTATTCATCAGAAGAAGTATACTCGCGATTTGATTGCGAAATACTGCCCCGAGAAGACAAAGAGTTTACGGGTTCTAATAAGTACGACATGTATTGCCGCACTTGAAAGAGAAGAAGGGGATGTGAATCCTACTCTTTACAGAGGAATTATAGGTTCACTCTTGTATCTCACCGCCAGCAGACCTGATATATCTTATTCCGTCGGGTTATGTGCTAGATATCAAGCCAATCCTAAGAAGGCTCATCTAGACACTGCTAAACGGATTATTCGCTATTTGAAGTGTACAAAGGGTCTCGAAATTTGGTATCCTAGAGAAGACAGTCTTGCTCTAAGTGGATACTCGAATTCTGACTTTGGAGGATGCAAGATCGACAGGAAAAGCACGATTGGTACATGTCAATTTTTGGGACATAAGCTCATTAGCTGGTTCAGCAAAAAGTAACACTTTGTTGCTACATCTACCACTGAAGCAGAGTATGTGGCTGCTGCTAGCTGTTGTTCGCAAATTTTGTGTTTAAGGCAACAATTGCAAGATTATGGAATCTCTCCTGAATGTGTGCCTATCTACTGCGACAACAATAGTGCTATGTGTATTACAAAAAATCCTGTTCATCACTCTCGGACCAAGCATATCGATATTCGTCACCACTTTATACGAGATCATCAGGAGAAGGGAGACATTGATGTTCGCTATACATGCACTGAAGATCAGATAGCAGACATCTTTACAAAACCACTTCCAGAAACCAGATTTAAAGAGTTATGCTTGAAATTGGGATTAATGGAGTTAGAAGCTGACGTGGATGAATGAGTCCTAGCTCTCATTCTTTCTATAAGGATACTCTTGAGAATTGGTTGGTTATTATCATATTCTGGATTGCTATTTCTGCGATTTGTTGAAAATATCTCGACGTTATGCAAATAAGAAAGAATTCAAAGCTAGCATATGCATTCTTCAGAAAGACAACAAACATCAAACTATTACAAGGAAATAGCAGATATCTCTTCAACTACAACATGTTCGTCTACTAATCTAAAAAAGAGTCATGTGAAGATCAAAAGGAAGGAAGTTCAGAACATCCTTCAACCGCAGTTCGGAAAATGAGCCCTCAAGGGATAGAAGTCAAATCCCATCAAAGGGATACCTTCCGAAGCAAGATGAGGAAATGACTGCTCAAGCAACCAACTTAGCTGCATGACAGTTGGCAGATGAATCTGAGGAAAGAGATTAACGCATCTCTTCACTCCATCAAAGAAGAATTCGGCCCAGTCAGCCTCTGCCCGATCATCAATAGCCATCATGGCCCTCCAGATCGTTGGACTGAATACAAAATTTTCAGCGGGAACGCCGAAGGTGACATTGCTAACAATGTCAAAGATGACCCTGTATTCCTCCTTCAAATGTAAACATGATGGAGTTGAAGAAAAACCAAAGTTATCAGACTGCCTCCACTCATTCCAGTAGTCGAACTCTGGAGCAGTCAAATGATGGAAGACATCCATGACACGAACAGGACCCCGAGGAAGGCCAAACTTCTGAGAGAACAAGGCCGGAGTCCAGCAAATCATTTCATCGTCAAAGCAACTCCAAATAGCATTATCTTCAATTCTACTCCTGAAGATAACGCTTTGAAGAGCCTGTTTCTGATAACGAGTCGGCATCGTAGTCAGAAACTGAGTCAGGCAACTCTCATTGAGAGCTCCCATGACAAAGTTGGGAACTCGACAGTTGGTACCATATTCGAAATACAACCCCGATTCATGAAGAATCTGATTGCGAGTTAGCAATGGTGACACGATACATGTTGAAGTTAGCAAAGAAGGAAATGCTATGCAAGGTGGAATGGAGAAGATGAAGTTACAGCATACAAGTGCGTTATTATTTATAGGAAGATTAAGGCTCTATCCATAATGGAACACTCTCCCAAAAAATGTCATGTCAAATGAATTCAAATTCAGATGAGCAGAAGTCGAGGAATCTCGACAAAGGGGGAAACGCCACCTGTATTGATAAGGTTACTTACGGCAAGTCGACCTACCTGGATATTCTGGCGCTCTATTCCACGAATGCTTAAAAATGATAACAAAGGATGGCACAAATCTTTTGACTAAGACAGACATCTACCGCCTTAAATGATGACACTCGATGACTGTGTGTGGAAAATGGTAGCTCATCCCAGACGCAAAACAAGTTGCTGAGACACTAATGCAAGCACAGCAGAGACGCAGTATCAAATGAGATATTACTATATCTCTGCTTCTTGGATTTCTTGAAAGATGCTATTAACCATTCTTGGTTAGGATGATTACATCTACAGAGGAATATTCATCACATTTATCTGCAAATTTTGAGAATGCTGAGCAGAAAAGTGTTTGATGACTCGGATAACACATATCACATAACAGAAGAAAGCTGGAGAAACTTCATACATCTTTTCATTTATCAACAAGATGTCATTACAAGAAACCAGAGAGAATTGAAAACAACATTTTATTCACTACTCTAGGAGGAAGAAGGCCTGAACGGGAAGAAGTCCGCGTTTACAAGATTCGTTGGCCCTTCTGCTATCTGTGGGAAACTTTGCTCTAACAGCCAACTAAGTTGCATCCCATTGAGCAAAGGCACGGCCGGATAATACTCGACGCAGTCTCGAATGCTATTGTAGATGTATTTCGCCCAGTCTACATCTGCTCCATCGTCAATGGCCATCATGATTTGCCACGTCTCTTTTGAAAAGAAAGTGACATCACGATCCTCCCCCATCAACATATTATTGGCTACTCGGAAGAGCACCCAATAAGGGAAGCGCAAATCGTATGCTGAGACGGACAAAGAAAATTCAGACGAAGGCATTCGTCTCCATCTCTGCCATGCGGACCATTCAGGAGAAATGTCCGTCACACAGTGGTCGAAGACAGACCCAGGACCTCTGGGAAGGCCAAATCGACGAGAGAAGACGTCCGGTGACCAATAGACAAGTTTGCCGCGGAAGCGACCGTAAATGCCATCCCCCTCCACAGAGCAATCGTCGATAAATTCCCGAAGAACTTCACCTTGGAAACGTCTGGGAGTAGAGGTAACAAATTGAGCCAATCCACTACGACTCAACTTTGACATTACCAACTCTGCAACATCTGGACTGTTGTCATACAACGAATGCAAACCAGCCTCATGAAGGATCTGGTTTCGGCACAATTCAAGAGATTGACCTGGCGAATCCATTTTTTTCTCTCTTGAAGAGTTTGTTATGGAGAAAGGGCTGTTGTGATAACAAGGATACTCTCAATCAGGGTATTTATAAAGGGAAAATCTTAACTCTTCTCGTCAGAATGAATCAGATTCAATTTACCAAAGTTATTAATCATCTGTCACTCGACGAATAGGGAGATGCCACGATAAATCGGTCAAAATGACTCTTGGAATTCGCAATCGGTGGTTGGAGAAATATATTCTGAAAGTCGTCGTTTCATTTGCTAGAGTTGAAGTCTCTGCTAGAGACAAGGCCTCTGCTAGCGAACGATATCTCTGCTAGAGTTGAAGTCTCTGCTAGAGACAAGGCCTCTGCTAGCGAATGATATCTCTGCTAGAGTTGAAGTCTCTGCTAGAGACAAGGCCTCTGCTAGCGAATGATAGCTCTGCTAGAGTTAAGGCATCCGCTAGTGACCGCGATTTCTGCTAGCAAATGATATCTCTGCTATAGTTAAGGCATCTGCTAGTACATGCGATTCTGCTAGAGATGAAGTCTCTGCTAGAGACAAGACCTCTGCTAGCAAATACAATATATGCTAGAAAATGCAACATCTGCTAGCGCATAGAATCTCTGCTAGCGCATAGAATCTCTGCTAATAAATAAAGTCTATACTACCGAATAAGATTTTCTGCTAGACTTAATATTTCTGCTAAAGGAAGGTCACTCTGCTACATGCAATATTGGATGACGAAGAGCTATGCTAATATAGAATCTGCTATGCTTGTGGAAGCAGATTTATCTTTGCTACCAATAGTCGATCTGCTATGATCTTAGCAGAAACATAATCAGCAGTTCGTATACACAGTTGATTATAGAGGCAACTATCAAGAAGATGATCGACATTATATGCAAGTATATAGGTTTGACTACATTAAACAGACATCATCTTATATACATCGTCAAAAAGGATTACAACAGAAGTTTCAATCAAAGGGCGAGATAGGTACAAAGGGATAAAAGTCTATTCCTCGAAGATTCGAGGGACCTAAAGTGAGATCAGTGAATCTCTGTTCCAGGAGCCAACTCAGAGGCATCCCATAGGGAAGATGGAGTCGAGGAAACTGCAGGACACTCTGCCGCACTCTTTGGAAGATGAAAGCCGCCCAATCAACTTGTGCTCGATCATCTATTGCCATCATAACTTTCCAGATTTCACGGGAGAAGATCATGTCATCTGGATTCACTCCCACGATCATTCCACAAACTATCTCGAAGAGGACTTGGTAGCGAGGGAGCAGTCCATATGCTGAAGGAGTAGGTGAGAAATCTAGATCATCAGAATGCCTCCACCTCATCCAAGAAGACCATTCTGGCGCAATCTCATCACTGCGGTAATCCATCACCGAATTGGGACCCCTCGACAAACCAAACTCAGAAACAAAAGTATCCACAGTCCATATCACCAATTGGTTCCTGAAGACACTCACAATAGAGTCTCCAATGGGCTGACTCTGTCTGAAGAAGAACTGCAGATGTTCTCTTTGAAACGCATGAGGCGTCAAAGAGATAAACCGAGCCAAACCACACGCCTGAAGAGTGGACATTACCCATTCTACTATGTGGTAATCTTCTTCATACTCCTCATAAAGACCAGCATCACAGAGGATTCTGTGACGCGGAACGAAAAGAGATTGAATTTGTTCCATATCTTCGTACTTGAATTTTTTTTTTGTGAGTAGAAGAGTAAGAGTTGCAAGAAGGCACAACAAATGTATCGCATGCCTATGCTATTTAAAGAGGAGACCTTCATAACTGTTCGCTGCTGAAGTTGAAGAGTCGCTCAGAGGAGTGAGGTAATTCATTAATGAGAAGGTCATATCAGACGAGATCATGATTATGCATAAAAAGCAAAGCCGGAGGATTATTAGGATGATAGCATAACATACGTGGTAGCATCTGCGTACTTCTATCAAAACTGGCTGCTGAAGATTTCAAATCAGACGTGGGACGCTTGCTTTTCATGATGGAGAAACATTTAATGCATCCAGACGGCGGCAACAAATGAGGCTGTGCCACGTCATCCACACTCAAAATTCGAAGGTCGTGGATATACCCACGATCTGACTTTCAACCCTAGCCGTTGATTCAAATTAAAGTAAAGTTCAATCCCTGCCGTCCATTTCTCCTCGTACTCCGAAATCTTCTACATCGTATTTAGATTTCAAATTCCCTCAAATCTTCAAAAATTCCTCATCCCCATCTCTGAAAGAAAAACCCTCCCAAAATTCTCAGAAAAACCCACTTAACCATGACTACAAATCAAGATTCTTCAACCTCCTCACACCAAGACACAAATAACTCTCCAAATCTCGAATCATCCCCATCCGAGAACCCAGAGACAGTCAACCTTCAACCGGCCTCATTTATATATCCCTCAACCGCTTGCTCATCCCTGCATGCTCGTCATGCACCAGAGTTCACAGGCATTGAGAAGAAGGAGGACATTGATGAGTCCATTCCCTACTACCAATTAGTAACCATGGCCAGACAGAAGAAGCTGTCCACACATTCAGCAGAAAGGCGACGAGTGGCCCAGATTATGAGAGACAGGATTCTGTATATGCCTCTCGCCAGCAAACAATTTCCTAAATGGATTCTGAATATCCTTGATTCTGAATTGCTGGTAAAGTATCTCACTGCTGAACCTGATCAATTTCATCCGCATATGGTAGCTGAATTTTATGCTAGGGCTGTTATGAGTGATGATCAGAAATCATTCAAAACATGTGTGTATGGAAACATTGTAGAAGTAAATGCTGATTTACTTTCTCGTATTTTTGGACTTCGAAACTATGGAGCCAAAATCTCTCAGTATAAGGTAAATGATTTAGCCGAAATAGAGAGACGATGGAAACTTTGGAGGAAGCCAGGAGAGAAAAGGAAATCACGTGCTTTCAAAGCCAATACCTCAATCAACACCTTGACAGAGGAATACAAACTCCTTGCAGAGATTGTAATCAAGATGCTCCAATGTGATGCTGGATCGTATTCGGAGCTCTCTGCCAAGAAATTTGCCGTGATGATGGCACTAAATGACAATGTTAAGGGCAATTGGGCTGAATTTATCTTTGAACGATGGGCAGAACATGCCAAGAAGAATACTCACATGGAAATTGATGGAACATTCTCTTCGAATGTCAACTTTGGGTTGAAGATAAGTAAACTCTTGGAAATTCTGTTTACAAACACAGGAGTAGATCGAGGAGTTGCACTTCTTTCTACCGACTACATTCCTGTAACAAAACACAAGCCTAAGCCGGTCAACATCAGAAACCCTCGGAAGTTGAAAGGGAAGTCTAACGTAGACAAGAATAAACCTACTTTTCCAGAGGAACCAGATGACGCTAGTTTAGCAGAAGTCACACTCCAACACTCCATTCCTATTACCGAAGAAGAATTAGAAGTGTTGAAGAAGAATGCAGACACAGATCAGTGTTTCAGAAATCTCGAGGAGATTGAGAAGTTAGGACATCTCCCAGTTGATCAGATCAACGAAATCGTGACTTCGAAGGAAGCAGAACAGCCACCAACTACTATTGGAACATTGGCAGTTCCAATTCAATCGATAAAAAGAGTTGCTACAAATCCACCTGCAACTAAGACAAAGAAGAAGACCAGAAGAAAGTTAGAACTTCTAACTGACAAGGAAGTAATGGACAAAGCAGAAGCAAAACAGGCGAGTACTACAGCTGCTGAAGGAATTGATACAGCAGAAAAGTATTCTACAGAGAATGCTACTGAAGACACCACTGATCCAGATTATGTTCCTAAGTCTCTCAGGACTGGAGAAGAGCATAGTCAGGAATCAAGAAAAGCAAAAAGAAGGCGCATAGCCACTCTGAAGGAAATCGAAAAGAAAAATTACCTGAAATTCATCAGTACCTTGACATTCGAAGGCAGAGACAGGAACTTCGAACGAGTCAAATCAGCTGCTGAAGAATTCATGGCACAGAAGAAAGCTGCTAAAGAAGCTAGCAAAGAAGGCAGTGCTAGCGGAGGAGTCAGTGCTAGCACAGTTAACGAAGCTTCAGCAGAGCATATAAATCATCCATTGGAAGAAAGCCATGATGCTGGAGAAAGTCAAATTCCAGCAGAAAATGAAGAGATAGCAGATATAGCAGAAAATGCTATCATTAAGGATGCTACAGAAGATTCGACTGCTGATCCACCGCATCTAGCAGAAGAAGCTGTGAACAAAGGAAAAGAGAAGGCTGATTTGGCAGAAGAATCAATTCCACATCTGTCACCTGAACAGCAGATTAACATTGAAGAAGAAGAATTATCTGATACAGAATTCACAAAAAGGCTGGCATCTGGAGCATTCAGTGAAACTCACTACCCCCGGAAAAAGTCTCGCAGAAGGGACACTGCAGAGCCTAGCAAGATTCGAAATGTTGAAGATCAAGTCGATTCTTTCATCAATCCTGATTCAGAGAAAGAAAAACCAGATGAATGTATGATAGCAGGACATTCAAAGGAAACACTCGTTGGTAATAAATCTGCTAACGCATTAGATGAGCAATTCGCAACTGAAATGCTTCAAATAGAAGAAAATGATTCTCACCTCTCAGAACCTGAATCATCTTGCATCTCTGAATCTGATTCCGATGAAGAAGCTGAAGAAATCTACAATGCAAAGTTCTTGAGGAAAGAAACCACAGAATCAGAGGTTATTCTTCGAATACCCCTCCATGGGCTGCCAGGACGTCGCTATGGACTCCAAAGAATCAGTCAATGGTGTGCACCGGTTCATCCCGAAGATGTACCTAACTCTGATCTAGGACCTATGGCTGAAGAAATAGAAAAATTTGTTGATTCTGAAACAGAAAGAGCCATAGCAGATCTATTCTATAGTGAATTGAATGAGTCAACACCCGAAGGACGCCTATTAGCAGACGAGTTCCGTCGATGGAAGAAGTTTGATTATATTATGTATCAACTCTGCTTCGAAGAGCGGATGATATGCATTGCCGCTAAAAGATTAAACTTCTGGAGACGTGAAGAACGTTGGTGTTTTGATTGGATTGATCA
Organism: Plectranthus barbatus; assembly: GCA_026898455.1. NCBI lineage: Eukaryota > Viridiplantae > Streptophyta > Magnoliopsida > Lamiales > Lamiaceae > Plectranthus > Plectranthus barbatus. The sequence continues at coordinate 123,354 of JAPKLW010000311.1, forward strand.
AGTTCCAGGGATGAAGCAGTTCTCAGATCAACAAGTAGTGTGTAGACTTCAAGCCATCCGAGAACACCGCGTTATCTCTCAGAATGCAGGACTACCCAAATCCACTTTCGCCCCCGATGGGTACTCTGATGCCAGGATTGAACTATCTAAGCGACAAGCAAAAGCTGCTGTTGCATATAAGAAACGTCAGTTAGAGCATGCGTCACAACAAGAGGAGTGTCGGAAGGCTCGAAGAGGGGCACTAGCTACTGAACATGCCGCTCTGAGATTCGATAACTTGTTGGTTAAGTTTCTGGACATTGATATTCAGGACGTAATTGTGGAAGCTCAGAAAGCTGAAGCTCTGGTTGTCCAAGAAACCGCACAAGTTTTGGACGCAGCTCATCGGATACTGCATGAGGAACTATGCTACCAGGAGTATGTTGCTACGAATACTTATCAGGAACAACAATCAATTCCAACGAGTCAAGAACTTGTTATGACTACCTCCTTCCATGCCTCTCCTATAACATCCCTGCAAATACCATTCCCATTACCTGCGGAAATAGCTGAAGTCTTCAACTCATATTTGGAATCAGCCATTGATCAAAGAGTAGAAGCAGCCACCAGCCATTTGAGAAGAGAAGTAGATGAGATACGGGGTGATGTATCTCATATACAAACAGAGGCCGCTGAAAGCAAGTCAGCTATATCTGAGAACAGGACAGGTTTAGAAGTTGTTCGAAAGGATCTAACAGATACCAGGACTCACCTCGAAGAAAAGGTTGTGGCCTATGGAACTCACTTTTTGGCTGCAATCAAAGAGGGGGAAGAAAGAAGAAAGGCTGACAAGGAAAGAAGAAAGAAAAATGCGGAGGAGTCAGCAACAAGGGAACAGGAAATAAAGAGGAAAGAACTAGAAGCCAGACTAGAGCTACAAAGAAAGGAACATGAAGCTAAGCTAGAGTTACAGAAAAAAGAACATGAGCTTCAATTGCAAAAGATTGCTATAGAGCAAGAGAAGTTGGCCAAAGAACTGGAGCGTGAGGCTGCTGAAAGAGAATCAGGAGCAGCCCTTCTGGAAAACTTCATGAAATTCACAATGGAAAAGTTTGCTGACATTCAGAAGAACAAATCAGCAGATAGTGAAAAGGACAAACCAGCGCCCAGCTCATGAACGACAAGGTCAATTCTTTTACTCTCTGTATCCAATTTGTACTTAAACTTGCAATATCATATATGAAATTGGATCAGATTTTGACAAAATCTTTTTGTCCACTTCTGAATTTTACTGGTGTGCTATAGTTGATTTACACTTCTTGTGTACTCAACAAATTTGCATGTGGACATTACGATCATATGTTTGATTGATGAATATGAATGCTTACTGATTTAAATGAGTGCTAGAAATTCTAGCATATTGCTTTGTTGCAAACATTTATTCATATTAATCGAGAAATATTCTCCAGCACTCGTTGAGGGGGAATTTGACTATAATAATTTCTGTTGCTTGAACCTAGTTGGAAAAACTCTGTGTCAGATCGATATAATAGCATAGAATTGTAAAACACAGACATTCTTCCACTTATGGTCAGCAAATGATAGTAAGCTTTGATCGCACCAAAAAGGGGGAAATTGTTGGGAATTATCCCTAAAATTCTCCTTAGGACTTATTTGTAAAAGGTTTTGTTGAATCAAACCTTATTTAGATGGTCGATCATTTGCTGAAATCTAGAGTGTCTAACACAACTTGTAAAGTCCTGTATAAGTTATACATTGAGTTGTAATAGACTAGTATGCTATGAAGAATTCCTAGCAGACAACAAGCAGATGGAGTCAGCACACAACTCACAAGCTGCTAGAGAAACAAGCGAACAAGAATCGCCAGCATTTGGCTGAAAAGATTACTAGAATGCTAAGGAATTAGCATTCGGACCTTTCAGAAATCAATGAAGTATCAAAGTCAAAGGATCTCAAGGAATATACCTTTAGCAAAGTTGAAGCCGGACTGCGACTCTGACAAAAAGGACACACAAGGAACGAGACTTTCCCTAAGTAGTGTGGGAAGTACGTCTCTACTCCAAAAAGTGTTCTATCAAGTTAATCCATTCTTGGAGAAAGAAGCCGTTGTGTCTAACGGGTATGGAGATTCAAGTTTTGAATCTCCAACTATATAAGGCAGATTCAAGAACTGGATAGACTACTGCTTTTACGATCTACAAGTGTTCTTCTCACTTTACTCATTCACGAACGCTCAAGCTAAAGATTCCTTTGATAACGTGAACTTTGAAAGTAGTCAGTTGAGAGCTGAACAAAAGCTTATTTAAAAGCTCTCAACAACCATAAGTGTTGGTCATTGAAGTACTGACACTCCATTGAAGATATTCTTGATTGCATTCAAGAATATTTCAATCATTGGGATTCATTTCTTTCAGAAAAGAATCCAACAGTCACTCTTGAAAAGGTTGTGACTCTCATGGGCGTTAGCCGCATACTTATTAAGTTCAGGGGCAAACTATAAAAGCCTCATTAGCGAAGGACAAGTTTTACGAAGGTGTGCCCTTGACTTGGCCGGAGCTGTGTTCAGAGGAGTTCAGACTCACGGAGGATAGCTGTCAAGTAGCCAGGCCGAAAGCTCACTGCCTACTTAACTGGAAAGGCGATTCCTTGTAATCTGTATACTTTTCTAGTGAAAATTCTTAGCGTTTCGGCTAAGGAGTGGACGTAGATCTATTTGATCGAACCACTATAAATCTTGTGTGCATTTACTGTTTTATTGGTTTAAGTTCAAAGATTGATTTAAAACCTAGCAACGGAGTTGCTAGTGTATATCTGTAAACTTACTTAAGCAACAACTTGACCTAAGAAAACACTTTGTTAACAACGATAAGTGCAAGAGACTTTAATCTATTCCGCTGCATTTCGTGTTAAGTTTTCAACACGACGACTCTGATATTTCGGGACCAACAAAGATGGTTTTACCACGCACAATTATTATTGTAATAGCTAGAAATATGGATAAAATTGTCTACTCTCTAATGGTATTTTATTTTATATTTAATTATTTTATTTCCTAAATTTAGTTATTATTTTTAAAAAAATAAAAATGAAGTATAAAATAATATAGGGAAAACTATTAAATACACCAAATGTAATGTTTAACTCTTCAAAATATTACAGAGTATTTTTATCAAAATTAAATAAGAATCATTAGAATTTAAAAACAAATTAGAATAACAACACACAAATACAACTGTTGTCTTTTCGATAATAGACAACACGTAAACAACAACACTAGTGTAAAACTGTTGTCTTTTATATATTAGACAACACGTAAACAACAACACTAGTGTAAAACTGTTGTCTTTTAGCGTATTTTTTAGCAACTGTTGTCTTTTCGATAAAAGACAACACGTAAACAACAACACTTGTGTAAAACCGTTGTCTTTTAGCGTATTTTTTAGCAACTGTTGTCTTTTCAATAATAGACAACACGTAAACAACAACACTAGTGTAGAATCGTTGTCTTTTAGCGTATTATTTTACTAAAAGACAACACTTTTATTTACAACAACACTTTTTTAGTCTACGACAACACTTTTCAACGAAAAGTGTTGTCTTTTTAGTGTTGTTGTTCAATATTTTTCTTGTAGTGATCCATGGTGGAAAATTATAACTATCAGTGACTAGGTACACAGATAAAGGTTTCCAGACATATTTCGACTTGAAATAATTATGATGATTAGAGAAAGTGAAATGATGGACATAAAATCAGAGGGAGTACCCGCTGTGGATAAATAGCTAATTTGTTTATGAAACATTTTTTAGTTTGGAACCACAAAATATTTCTAAACACGTGTATTAGATACACTAAAGATTGGCTAGAGCTAGTGGGAGTTTTGAGATAGTATGTCTTAGAAACATCTTTAGAATAAGACATTTATCTTGATCACATTCACTTATTTGTTCATTGTGTACACATATAAGACTTACACATTATTTTGAATAATAATTTATATATTTGTTTTATTCATAAATAGATATTCCTATGAGTTAATATTGTTGTTAATGATGTGAGACATTAATGATAGAGTATAACTCTTAAAGTGCCCCCAACCAATGATCATCAAGACAAGGATATTGATGATATGTGATAGGTTGGTATATGGCCTACATCACATTCTTAGAGAATGTAGTTGATCTCACAGTTACGAAACATTTGATGTTCGTGATGGACACATGGATACTTTGGAGAATATTGGTATACTCTACCTCTAAATCATTTGTTTTTCATGTATATGGATTATTGGTAAGTGGAGTATATAACGATTCTTAGACCTGAGGTCAATGCTCATTTTATTTACAAAGTGGTGTGCTTTGATCAGGTACAATGTTTGCACTTCAATGAAGGGGTAGATACGACTTGTGTTGGGCATCATGATGTGGATGAAAATGATAGTTGAGCTAAAAAGGGATTCATTGCTCGATTAGATATCGAGAAGAACACTCAAATTCTCTATATTAGACCGCTAAGTCACTGGCCAGTGCAAAGATATGCATTCAATTAAGGTAATTGAATATGATAGATAAGATAAATTAATTAAGCTATTGGGATAGACACAGGACAAATCCTAAGCTTAATTGAGTGGCTCGCAAATGAAGGGATGTTATATAAACTTCGCAAAACTAAGTTTACTAAGTCCACGTAAACGTTCTCCATATATCAAGTTCGCTACACAACGCAGTCTAAGAGTTTTGTGTAGACTTTAATTTGATTATTGTTGGTAATGGAGGCCTATAGGTCACACCATAAATGTTGGATTTATCAGTTTAAGGGTGTAAAGATGGTGGATGATTTTTGAAATCAAAATCGTAGTCCAAGTGGAAGATTGAAAGATATGGACTAAGATTTTGTACTAATTAGATTAGTATAAGATATATTAATTAGATTAATATATCTTCTAGATTAGTATACTAATAAGAATAGTGTAGAATATATTAATTGAATTAATATCTATTTGGTAATATATTAATAATTGGATTATTAATTAATGAAACTGATATGGAAATAAATAAAGTTCAAATCTTATTAGGTAAGATTTGAGATTCCCCTCTATATATTAGAGGTAAAACACACGTTATTTTCTAAGAGAGAAAATAAATAATTTGTTTCCTGCGTAGTTCATATCAAATACACAAAAACCTAGGGTTTTGAGTTCTACATCTCGATAATTCTCTCTGAGAATTCCTAGCGTTCCTGGTTTGAATATGCACTGTGAATTGGATTATGCACCTGATTGATTCGACACGTGGATACCTTTAGTAGTAGATTCGCGCTCCAGGACAAGTCAGAATCTCTTGTATTCTACAAAAGAAACTGTAAGTTTTTCCCTTTCAATCCACGTTAAATCTCTACGCATGATATTAATTATAAATCTAGATATATTTTTTGATAATTAATTTTATTGCACTTATTGGATGAACTCAATGAAATCCAACATATTGAACGCACAAAATATTTTGATCACTTAGAATCGTGAATTGAGAATTAAAGGACAAAGTTGATAGCTTATTGTATTATTTTGGTAAAGAAGATTGAATATTAAATAACTACTAATGAAATTATGTGACCAACATCGGCCTTAAGATTTTGAAAGCACTGTACAAACAAGAAAAATAGTGTTTTTTTTAAAAAAATATTTCCTCCGTTCTGATTTAATTGTTTTGGTTTGACCAAACATAATAGTCAAGGACTGTGAGTGTAAAATAAGTTGAGAGAAATTAATATTTTATTATTGAATGTGAAGAAGTTATAGTAATAGGAATAATGAAGTGAAACAAACAAAAAAAAGAAAGTGAAACAATTAAACCGAGACGGATGGAGTATATAAATAAAAATATTAATGTAGTGGTCGAAGCAGCTTCCCTGAGACTGAGAGATCATAAGTTTGATGGAATATTTGAGTGTGTTTAATTAATGTATTACTTTTAAAAAAAAAACTGACAAGTTCACATGTTTCCATTTTATTTAATTACTTTTTTTTATTTTCATGATAATTTAATTGCTTTGATTTAATCTATCTAGTTTTTTTTTATTACTTGTGTTGTTTCATGTTATCGTTATTTATATAATTGATGCGACTTGATTTTATCTAATCACCTAATAATTTATAGTAACTTTTATTATTTCAATCCTAGTTAGTATTTTTGTTAATGGGTGATTATGAATAAAACTTATCAAAATTATTATGGTTTAGTTGTGTGATAATTGACAATATAGAAGAGTTAAATTAATTAAATATTAAAGTAAGTAACTTATTTGTTTTTTATTAGTAATACATTAATTTGAATTTAAATGCCTAGATATTCTTGAATAAGCTCACACTCATGACTTATTTATCACATATAACATGTTTATTTATCTTTTCACTGCTATTACGAGCAAAGGAGTGCTACATTCTAATATTTATTTGATGTTTTATAACTACTAGTCCCGAAATAATTTTAGGGTGATTCTAAATGCTGTCACACTTTTATTCCACACAACCCCTTTAAAATTAATAAATTAAAATATTATATAATATTATAATTTTACCCTTATAACTTATAATTTAAAATTTTCATAACCACAACTTATCAATAAAATAAAAATTAAAGCCTCCAACTTATGCGTTTTTAGAGATGATGTTAAATCGGATACTCCTCGCTCCCTTCCTTCGCCCAGGACTCGCATGGCTTTCCCCCATCTCTTCCTCCACCGCAACCCCATTTAGCACTATCTCCAACATCTTCCTCTTCCTACTACTCGATGATTTCACACAAAGAGTTGTTTAATCACTGGTCTTCTTGCCCTTAAGCTTCAACGGTATTGACATAATGATGTATTTCTTTGTTATAAATAATGTAATTTTTAAAAATAAAATGATATATTTAACTTATTAAAATGATGTATTTAAGTTCATCTCACAACAAAAAAAAAATAATGGGATTGTCCATAATATATAAGCCGTGATAACAGAGTAGTGATTTAAGAAAGGAGAAAAGTTTTACCAAGCTTTTCAAGAAAGCTCTTTCTTATTTATTCCATTATTACATTACACTGATTGCAAATTCTCTCTCTCCATCGCCACAAACAGTAACGTTTTAAAGAAAAGACAGCGAAAAGTGAAGCACGATTTCTATCAGAATTCCAATTCCCCCTTTCCTTTTCCCAAAAATCGCTACCCAATCAGACCCATACACTTCACGAATCAGGTCCCGCCACGTCCTCCATTTACATATTGGACGCGTTTAGGATTTTTGTCCTTGCGTGTATGAATTATCTTCCTTTCTTTTTTTTCCAATATTAGTATTATTTCTAATATATTTTAATAGGGAAAACTATGAAAAATACCCCATAGTATTGGTCAACTATGAAAAATACCCTAATGTTTGCTTTTCCTTGAATTATACCCTAAAGTTTCATTTTTCCCACTAAAAATACCCTTTATTATGAAATATATCATAAAGTTTCTCATATCATTGAATTATACCCTAATGTTTGCTTCTATCAATTAAAAATACCCTACGTCGCTAACGGTGTTAAAATTAGTAGGGATGTCAATTTAGCCCGAAACCCGCGGGTTGGCCCGATTAACCCAAGCTAAAATACGGGTTAGGGTCAAAATATTTTAGCCCGAAAAAAATTAGCCCGAATAGCCTGAGACTAAATAACCCAAAGCCCGAAACCCGATGGGTTGGCCCGATTAACCCGGTTACTTTTTATTAATATATCTATCATAATTATAGTACTAAAATCTATTTGATATTTAAGATCATATATATTAATTAAATTTTAAGTTAGAAAATTGTATTTAGGTCAAATAGTATTTAATACAGAGTTAAGTTTATTTACTTACGAATTTAAAATATATTTAAATATTGCTAAAATTAAAAATAATATATTTTAATAGTTAAATTTATCATTATACTCTCTCCGTCCCATTAGATTAGTCCATTTTTGAACCGGATCGATTAACCCGCTCCTATAGGACAGACCCGAAACCCGACAGGTTAGCCCGATGGACATCCCTAAATATTAGGGCATAATTCAATGATAAAGAAAACATTGGGGTTTTTTTTTATAGTTGAGGGTATTTTTAATTGACAAAATGAAACATTAGGGTATAATTCAAGGAAGGAAAAACAATAGGGTATTTTTCATAGTTTTCCCTATTTTAATATTAAACCATCTTTTTTAACAATAATATTAATCATCATAGTTAGTTAGTATTGAATGATTAATTAAGAATCCATAATGAATATATACACCCAAAAAGAACATAAAACGATGCACGTTTAATAAACAGCTTAAATGCTTAATTAGGGTATATTTGGGATAACATTATTGAGAAATTAGTTTTTTCTTTCTTTCTTTCTAGAAAAACATTTCAATATCGAGGAAAATAATGGACAGGTGGAATTCATGGAATGACATTCTTGTAATTGTCAATTCCTTTTTCTAATATATCGACGACTTTGGAGTTTTCTCATTATTATATTTTTGCATGATTGTGCGTATAATTATTTAGTGTTGCAGAATCGTTTCGTAAATGAATAACTTAATTTAATAGCAAATTATTGGTGGTATCTCGATAGATTGATTATCCCAAATAGAATTTTTGTGGGTTAAGGTTTATTACCAAATAAACTGAGATATTTACCCACTTTTCAGTTAAACCTTTTCGCGATTCTTTTTAATTAATGCCTTAATCTAATTTTCTTCGAGTGAACAAAACTTGTTTTTCATGTGTAGTTAAAATATTTGTATTTTTGGAGACATTCCTTAGATAAATATTCTATACGTAAAAAAATTGATAATTTTAGGTATTCATATGTATAAAGTGCAAAACTATTAAAAGACTTGAGGTCAGTAACTTTACGGTGTATCAAATTTTTTTATACATGTTTATTTAAAAAATTATAATTCTAACATATCGAACCCTTAGAATTAGGGTCGAGCCTCTACATTACTCAAACTCTCCCCACCCTTGGGGTGATCATATTATAATTAATTAGGGTGTGCTAACAATAAACAAAGTCTCTACCTTTTTATTTTAATAGATGAATGATTATGATTTTAATTTTATTAAGTATTATATATTTACTATTAATAAATTAAATATAATAATACCGGATCTATTTCCGAATATGTTGATCCAACTTGCGCAACTTGTGAAAGTGTCCTTGAAGCTGGATTTACATGTTATTACCCCCATGACATTACATTACATCATGTTATAGACAAATATTTTTAGATAATGAAAATATAAAAAATTTATGTCATTTAATATACTTGAAATATACAAACTATGGTAAATTATATCTTATGTTAATTTTTTTAGTGGAATTAATATATAAAATAAATGGTCATTTAAAAAAAATATTCAAAAAATCTTTATATTTTTATAATTTGGCAAGCTGCCAAGAGAATCTGAATGGAGGATATACCTAATCTATGCCTCTAATAGGGGATGTACGTGCCCTCATTGTGTGCATTTGAATTTATTCCAAACCTCTTCTTTTTCTTCATTTTTTTTTTATATGCATTATCCTGTCTCTCAATTTATGGATTCTTTTATTGGCGGATTTACTTAAAAGGTTGTGGTAGGCTTCAGTCCCCAATTTTTAATTTTTTTTTCCTATTTAGTAACAAAATATTATAATATTTTCATGAGATATTTTTTCACCGACATATTATTAAGGAGAGGAGGGTTGAGAAAAAAAAAAAAAAAGTAGTGTGAGTGGTTGAGGATTAAAATGAGCTGAAATCTTTTCTCGTTAGTAGTAAGTTGTAAAAATTGTTAGGCAAGACCTGAACGTTTTTTAGGTGGAAATTAATCGATAAATTAATGTTTTATATTTAATATTATATTAACATTATTAATAGATAAAAATTAAAATTATATAAAATTTAATTATTTAAAAAAACATTAAAAATGGGCCGCCTAAATCGAGTATACGACACATAACTTGCTTAGTCGGCCATTTAAATCAGTGCCTAGGCGGATTAAGTGGCCTTCGTAGTAGCTAAGCGCCGATAACTCTTTAAACCGACTAGACACGGGAATTTAAGGGTATTGTTTCAGTTAGGTATCGCCTAACGCCTATGCAGATATTTTTACAATAATACTAATAAGTCTTTAAATTTATATATAATATTAAAATGAATTTTAATTTTTTTATATATTTTATCACTACTATAAATTGAAGTTTTTATGTAATTATAATTTTTTTAACGTAAAAAAGTCATAATTAGAGCAACTTAACAAATGTTTCTGGCGCGTACTGGATAAGGATTCTTCCTAACAAGGAGAATTGTCGATCTAGGACCCAAAAGATAGTTAAATTGTCAATTCAGGACCTGAAAGATGATTTGTCAATCCAGGACCCGAAAGATCACACAATTCTCAATCCAAGACCTCATATTGAGGCCCTGGATTGAGAATTTTTGTGATCTTTCAGGTCCTGAATTGACAATTAATCTTTCGGGTCCTAAATTGACAATTAAATTATCTTTCGGGTCCTGAATCGATAAAACTCCTCATAACAACTATCTATTTTTTATTTAGTCATTTTCCCCAACTCGATTTTTTTGTAGTTTTTTATTTTTCATTTTTTATTTGCAAGTTAATTTAGTAGGTACAGCTTCTTGGGGAATCTAGATCTAATCTAGAATATGAAATTTATTGTTTTCTTTCAATGGAAATACAAGTATTGAATTCTGGAAACAAATTTACAATTTAGTTTTTTTTAATATTATTATTATTATATATTTTTTAAAATATATTTAACATGACGGTGTGGTCCCTTGTTCTATAGTCATACACGTCAGCCACTATAAATTGCACGAGAATCAATTATACTAATTTAATTTCTAATAATTATTCACTTCAAAGATATTTTTTAAATAGTAAATTAATTTCTAAGTTAATTTATTTTATAATTTCATTTTGAGAATTTATAATTTAATTCATAACAATTTTTTAGTATTTACAATTTAGTTCCTAATGTTTACAAGGTTGTATTCTAATTTCCAATTTTTGTTATCGAATTCATAACTTTTTCAATATTGCGATGTAATTTCTATTGTTTACCAATCTTATAAAAGTGAACTAACATTTATGTTAGTTCCAATTTTTTAGAGTAAATAATTGTTTTACGGTAAGCGTGTACTTATCCAAACGAATGGTGATATGTCAGTTTGGTTTGTAAAATCTTAATTTAGGTACTTAAATTCAAGTATACCTAGAGGCTTAGAGTTAGTTTCAGTTCATATACTCTAATACTCGAGTGTTGAGTTTTAAAAATGAGTAAGCTGATAAAATACTGAAAGCAATAAACAAGACATAGGTTATAGTGGTTCGGACACTAAAGGTCTTGCGTGCACTCTTCAGACTCGAAGTATGGAAATCCACTAAGATTAGGATTACACAGGTGCTCATGCGATCTATCGCTTGTCGGTGAATGTCTCCTCCATCGGTCTACAATCTCACTCGCCTGGTCCTTGCTCGTCCTTCTCTTCGCAGCTTATTGGAGTGTGGGCACACCATGCAGCCTCCTCATCGCCGGAATGGAGTGTTTAGATTTTCTAAAAAACTATCAGCTTGGCGGCAATAAAGCGCGCAAGAATCAAAGTACTAGGGCTACTTGACTATTGTAATCTTTCTTGGAGAAAAATATTGCCAATATATAACTCAAGAACTCGGAAGTTATGAGTCTCGTGCTCACTAGAGTGACACACGGAAAATCTTTAACAACCTCGAACATTGAGTAAAAATTTTAGCAGCGTTTCAGCTTGTTTGTTAATAGTAAGTTCGGAAAAGTATGAATTATGGAAGTCTTCGACTATTTATAGGTGCAAATCTTCAGACTTGAATCCATATAGGATGTTAGAGAGAGATCAGATCTTGTCCAATTGGAAGTCTCTATTGACTGTTGCAATTGGCGAGTAGGTGGTGCTTTTTCCAGAGATCTTGCACTTACTCCGCTTTTTCTGACATGGACAATGATTGTTCACCTTTTCGTCAGAACGACAATATATCAGTGTGAGGAATCTTGGACTGATAGTCCAAGGTATCAAGACTGAAGTTTTGGGTTTGCAGACTATAAGGAATCTCCAATCCTTAAAGTTTGTACTTGTCAGTACGTTCCTCAGATGATTCACTTGTCTCTTTGCGCCGAATTGAGACTTAGAAACTCATGCTGATGTCATCATACTTGCAAGTCCATGCTGGTGACATCATCAATCAGTATATGCTTGGTATCCAAACTTGTGGGTCCTAGACTGATCAGTCCGAGACTTGTCAGTACCATACTTGGTGTTTCCCAAACTTGTCAGTCCAGAGTCTATGTATATCAGACTTATAAGTTCGGTTTGAACATTAGTTTGTTGAGTTTTGCGCCCCTATATTGATTCATCAATCTAGTCTTTTGATCAGATCCAGTTTACAACTCGATATCAAGCTTATACATGACTTTACATTTTAGATCGTACTGGAAATAATCTAGAGATATATTTGGTTAGATCTAAACACCAATTTTAAAATTTAAATCATCAAAACCAAACATAAAATAAGGAAATTTCTAACAAATTTTCTAACAATTTATAAAATCAAATTTTGACATTGTCAAATTTCATAACTAATTAATTTATAATATTTATAAGGGCTGTCCATTTTCCATTTATAGAATCACCTTTTCCTTTTATTTTCACGTGCTATAAATATAAAAAATTCTATTACGAAAGTGGAAATATTAATTAAAATGTTTTTATTCAAAAAAACTAATTGATACAATTTTACAATGGTTGGGTTAGTTTTTATAGTAATAGAACTATGTTAGAAACTAAATTATAAAAATACACAAAAGCTATGAATTAAGTTTTATAAACGTAAAAGTATGCAAGTGCATGCATTTAACTTATTAAACAACACATTTATTTTGATATTAGATTCTAAAAAATTACATATTCCCATTTAAATATAAGTGAAAAAAAAAAATGAAAGTGGATACCTTCTTGTTTAATTTGGTTCCACATATAATCAATCAATCAATCAATCAATCAAGAGGAAATTGGGATTGGGATTGGGATGCAAAAGGGCAAGAATTGTGTGAGTGCTATTTGTGGAACAACATTTGTGTACCAAGGGAAACGCATAAAGCTAGCTAGGGTTTGAGTTGTGAGATCAAGATGCCCTCCTCTTTCTAGGATAAGATTGATGAATTTTATCTATCCAAATCCTTTCTTGATGTGAACAATTATCCATATAATTATAAACTCTTTGTTTTTTTTCTATTTTTGAAAATTGAATTATGAATATGATCGGTGTGATGTGGATTGCACGTAGGGAATGCACTCAATTTAGCGTTCTAATATTTGATTTAGATTTTATTCCGATATAGGGTAGTAAATGATTTCCTAAAGTCATCCAAATTCCATATATCTTGGGTGAAGAATCAAGATTAAGTTTACTTTCCCTGTTTTATCATAATTTATGAAACCAGTTTGGTTTTATATTTTTACTTAAATCTATCGGTGCATTGCACGGTAAAATTTTATATATTTAGAATATTATTTTTAATAGAATTTATTAATTTAAAGTTTATTCTATCGAGATATTATATTTGTATATCAATCTCATAATTTATTGGACACAAACAAAACACTTTAATCACTTATATCCCAACTTACGAACACATTTAAGATTTTAAGTAGCTCTAAGAATAAACTTATATTCCACTTAGACATCTAAAGGTTTATTTTTAATATAAAGTTAAGTAAATTTAGTTTTTTTTTAAGTTTACGGTATATAATATTCGTCCCCTTACGAATATATTAAGACAAACAAAATTGATTCAAAATAAGTATAAGTAGTTTTAAATATTAATAAATGAAATTGTATAACTGAAAGAAAATATACGCATTCTAATAAATACAATATTAATATATTATAGCTCAAACCATGGATGCATAAGAAATCAATGTGAAAATATAACACTACCAGAAATTCGTGCATTTGCGACGAAAAAATCTGTTGCAAAAGCGTACGGATCCATCGCAAATTGTTATTATGTGACAGATGTTGTCCGTCGCAAAACCTCTCATCGCTAATTTTCTTGCGATGGAATTTGAATTTCCGTCACAAAATATTTTAAAAAAATGTCGCAAATCTGTCTGTAATCTGTCGCAAAATCGCGTCCCTTTTTTTTGCCCGTCGCTATTTTCGTTGCAAATTTGAGATTTTGTAATTCAAATAGAGTGAAAAAAAATATCAAACAATAAATTATCTAATTATTTAGTGATTATGCCTTGCTAAAGTCTTTTAAAGAACCAAAATATTTCTCTTGAAGTCATGCATATTCTTCAAATATATATATATATAAAAGTTCATGGATGTTAGGATTTTTGTTAGAGAAATTATTCCTTTGCTTTTTGTGTTTTGGTGGGTCAAAGATTGTAAAAGCCATCTTAGTCAGCTTTTCAGTTTCTAGAGTTCTAAAATTATAATTCTTGTATAGGATCAATCGAGTTGTAATAGATCTTAGTAGCCGAAGACCGAGCACCAGAAATACTCGAGAACTGAAGAATTGCACGCCTTGAAACTTGGTTTTCACCAAGTATGACCTTGACCGAAACTGAGTTTGGGTACTCAGTATAGGGTCTTCCATACTGACTAGGAGAAGTCAGTATAAGGATTTCCTGTACTGATTAGGAGAAGTCAGATGAGGGCGTTTTCCATACTAACTAGGAGAAGTCAGTATGAGGCCTTTCTATACTGACTAGGAGAAGTCAGTACAAGTGCTTTACCATACTGCCTATGGGAAGTCAGTATGAGGGTTTTCCATACTGACTATGGGAAGTCAGTATAAGAGCCTCTACCTTCAAAACACGAGCTATTCAAAGACATCAAAGCTCGGTCAGACTTCAGCATATTCATGCCTAAGTAAAAGTCAGTACGAGGATATCCAAACTTGGATTCCTCAGACTGAAACTTAGTCTGAAACAAAGTTATTGTGTAGTACACTGACAAAACAGAGCAGACCTACAACATGGGCTATGATTAGATAACATATTTTATGAGTCTAACGACATGATTTATGTGTCTAACAAGCAGAAATTCGAAATGCTCGAGAAAGTCCTCTATCAATAGGATTGCTCATCAACCTTAAATGGTTACAAATTTTGTTACGAATTTTGAACGAATTCTGCTAAAAGAGCATTCTGCTAAGCCATCTCTCTGCTGAAACTCTTTGAGTTTCCGTGTTTCTTTACACGAGACTTAAGTTCTTAACTCATGTTATTACTTTGTGCTACTCTCTCTTAGCATGAGGCTGAAGCTTTGTAGTTGAAGCTATCATTTGGTGAATATAACTAATTTGCAAGATATATTCATAGCAGTCAGTTTCCTACTCTGTGATTCTGATTCTCACAGGCGTATGTCATCCACCTGAGTTCTGGGAAGAATAACAAACATCCAACCACCAGGAAGAAGGCTGCGGGGTGTCGTCCTCACTTCAACCTGAAGACTAAGTCTACAAGGAGTTCCTAGGTGAGTGACCACAACAGACCAAAGGACGGAGGTGCCGACAAGCTGTGTATAGATCGTAAAGAGGCTTGTACATACTTAGTAAATTATCCAGACTCAGGGTCTGAAGAGTGGATGTAGGAATTTAAGATCCGAACCACTATAAAATATCTTGTGTTCTTTACTGGTTTATTTTTATTTCTGTCATGTTTAGTTTCACAAACTGACTTTTAAAACCTTTGATACTTGTCCAAGTATTGAAGAGTATATTCTTTGAAACTTACCTAACAAAGACAGACCTAAGCTTAAGTTTTTTCAAGTACACCAAACTGAGTTCTATTTGTTTAGGAGAACAAGTGCAAGTTTATTATATTTCTACTTCTGCTGCATATACAAACTTCCGCTACACACATATTTGCCCTCTGATTTCGGGACCAATAAGTGATATCACACGCCGAGGTTCTTACAGATCAAGGTTGTGTTGAGTCGCTTAGGACCATATCTTTGTTCCTTGCACTTTGTCTATGTTTGTGTGTATTCAAGCTTAGGTACGCAGAGATGACACAAATTTTGAAACTTCCAAAGTATTCATCAGAAAACTTTGAGATATGGAAGAAACGCTCGTTGATAATGCTGAAGAACGTCCATCTAGAGATGGCTGAGGTTCTATCCACCGGACCACTAAAGATCACCTTAGTAAAAACACAGATCGGAGGAGCAGGAGACCCAGAGAGAGTGAACAAACCTTATGTTGAGTGGACGAATGATGACATAATTCGTTTTCAGCTGGATTCAGTGGTTGTTGGGAAATTTGGCTAAGTTTCCCTTCCCCAGTAGCTACTTGCTTAGATTCTAGTTTGGTGTTTTGGTGGATCAAATCCTAAATCCAACCAGCGTCAGTTTGTCTCTAGAATAGCTCTAGTCTCAAATGTAAAGTCCTGTATAGGTATTTTGAGTTGTAAGTCGCAGCTGATCAAGACTCATGCTGGCTACTGTTCACCAGCATGAGATGTGCTTACCAGTTGAGAGAAGTCTCACCAGCAAGCGGCTGACGAAGACTCATGCTGACTTTGTTCATCAGCATAGAGTTGAGCTATCGACTGGCTACTGTTCACCAGTGGGAAGATTTCATCAGCAGGAGGCTGAGAGATCTTACCAGCAGAATATGTGTTCTGGCTGACACTATTCACCAGCGGTGAAGCCACCAGTCACGGGAGATTCCAAGAGATAACATCAGACGAATTGGTAGACCTTGATTGTGCTAAGGAAAGTCACCAGCAGAGACTGCCAGCACAAAGATCACCAGTATGATCTACCAGTCGGAGGTTATCAGCAGAATTCAAGATTCGCTCTCCCGAAGACTTAGAGACAAAAAGAAGATTCGTCTGAGGAAGTAACTGACAGTGTATAACTTTAAGGAGGATGCCTTAAAGTCTATCAGTTCAAGACACCAGTTGCGATTCCTCGTACTGACGAATAGAGTCGTTCTGACACAAAGAGATCTGTGTCAGATAAAGCGATCAAAGGTATGGCGCTTTCCGGAAATTCCTACCTGCCGCCTGCAGAAGGACATGCGAGGACAGAGACTTTTCCGGATGTGTCCAAACGGCTAGTATTTGAATCTGAATCTCACGTCTATAAATACGTGAGATCCAACAGCATTCAATACTCTTAGCTACTCTTGCCCACTCTTAGCCACTCCTGAACTACCGAAAGCTCAAACGCATTCATATCAGCGTATAAGCAATCTTTCGAGGCTTTTCTTAAAGCTACTCCGTGTGTCAATCATTTGAACACGAGACTCCAAGCTTCTAGCTTGTGAGTTATTGATCTCATTTGGTGTTCTTTCTCATTCCGAGGAAGAACATAGCAGCTCTTGAGCCAGCCAGCTCCAGAGTTATTACGGGCAGTTTTGCCGCCAGCAAGAGTCAAGTTCTTGGGAGAACTAAACACCCACGTCGTCAGTGGTACCGGTGGAGGTTAAAGTGACGTGCTCGCACTCCATCCAGCTGACGAGAGTTGAAGAAGGACAAGGACCGGGAGCGGTTGATCCAGTGGACTGGTAGACAAGGCATCTACCAGCTGGAAATAGATCGTAGGATATCTTGTACCGGATTACTCTCTTTAGTGAATTTCCAGTGCTTCGACTGGAGAGTGGACGTAGATCAGTTGATCGAACCACTATAAAATATCCTTGTTATTTACTGCTTTCAGCATTTGCTTACTGATTTAAAACCCAGCACCCAAGTGCTGGAGTATAACTGAAACCAGTTTATAACTGTGCAAACTCGACTCTAAAATTTTCTAAGTCCTGAGTCATCAGCTGACCAGCCATTTGCCAGTCAGCTGAATACTCAGTTGCCAGTTGACTTACCAGCTGACAAGGTCCCAGTCAGCTGTGTAACCAGCAGAGTGCAAGAAACGAACTTACGTATTTTCCGCTGCCAAAGTATACCCTGATATCCGGGACCAACAGTGGTCATCGAGCTTATTCTTCAATCCCTATCAGAGCCAATGGTTGTCGAAGCTCTTGAGCACGACAACACCAAGAAGATGTGGGAATTCCTTGGCACTCTCTGTCAAGAGAGACCGCATATATGAAGCGAAACAAGCTTAAAAAATGTGTAGATAAGTATGAATCATTTCAAATGCTTTCTGGTGAAAATGTGAAATAAGTGGAAGCTAGATTTAATGATATTATTTGTGAGCTAAAAAACTTGGGGAGAACTTATGAGATTGCAGATATGAACATGAAGATTTTATCCAAGATGCCCAAGGGGGACTGGTTCGTCAAAGCCACTAGCTTGAAGGAGAAGGATCTCTTCAAGATGACGACCAATGACGTGTTCACCCAGCTACAAGCTCACGAGTGGGACATACAAATGACGAACATGAATGAAACAGTGCGGAATGTCAGCACTCATCCCAGGAAGATGCTGCCCTTATCGCAAAAAAGGAGTTCAAGAGAAGACCTCAGGCCCTCAGAAGCCTTACCAAGCTGACAGATCATCCAAAGAGACGTATACTTCAAAGTTAGCGCCAACACCTTCGTACCAGAAGAAGGAGGAAGAGAGCTTGAGGAGAAAATGAGAAAGCTGACGAAGCTCCTTGAAAGGTTCACAACCCAGTGAACAAAAATTCAGCGAAAGACCTCCCAAAGCATGTTTTGAGTGCAACTCTCCAGACCATCTCAAATACGAGTGTACACTTGTATCCAAGGAGGAAAGGGAACGCCTGAAGAGAGTATTCGAGAAGAAGGCTTCCAGAGCAGTTGCAAAGGTCATGCTATCCAGAAGTGAGGTGCCAGACATCTCAGATAACGATGATGACTACTATACATCGGGCGATGAGGCCGTGGAGGAAGCATTCCTGGTGTTGATGGCCAAGCTTGCAAAAGGAGCATTAGAATCAGAATAAGAAGGAACTGAAGCTGAGTCACAAACCCTGGTACACATCTCCAACTCTGTTTCTATTCATATAGCATGCATTGTAGAGTGATAGCGCGTTTCGCAACGCGCTATAGCTGCAAGTGTACAGACCACTCCAGAGGGCAAGTTATAATTTATCGAACACGAAGATTGCAAATTCGAAATACACTAAAGCACTAAAGCACAATTATTTTATTACTCTTTAGACGATCCGAATAAAGAGTTTGGTTTATTTAAAACTAGGCAATAATTGAAACGCAATATTTAGAATGACAAGTACAGAAAATTTATTAAGTTTAGAAAATTTATTGAGGAAATAGGATTCCAGTGCAATCCACATTGAAGAATAATCAAACAATTATTTACGCAATTCAATTCCAATTTTAATTTCCAAAAACGTGAGTTAATCTCAAATATGTTATCAGGTGATCCTCTTGGACTCTAAACCATAACTTGGAAATAAAAGACCTAGTGACTCCTCTCGGATGCGCAAAAAGACTTTTACTCTTGATAAAACCTTAGATTCTTAAAACCCTTCAACAGTTCAATTTCCTATCGGACAATCGTTCTATTAAATCCAATTTATCTGCATCTTAATTGATAACCTAGACCTCTCGGTTCAAAAGCTATCAATTCAAATCACAATCGATGGCCAGTCTCATGTAATTAATTAAAAGCTCAGATAAAATTAGAACGTAGATGGAAAAGGTAAATCGAATCACATAAACAATTAAATGAAATTTATCAAATTTCAAAACCCTAGAATCCACAAAGGGATTTAGCCAATCATGCTAACTCCCACAAAAACAAAGGAATAAAGAGTCATGGAACTGAAGAACATGAAAATCAAAAACCCGAAATCTTCAATCTTCGATCTCCAGTGTGCTCTTCAAGTTTCCTATTGTTTCCTGCGTTCTCCAAGCTTTCTCTATCTTAAAAATATGTGAAGGAAACTTTTTTTGGTCCTGGGAAGTCCTATTTATACATCGGTATCGCCAAATCTTGGAAAGATATGATTTTGGGCTTCAGATTGATCAGAATTCGTCAAAAACGTGTCAAACTCGGCGACCCACATACCCGATCGGCGATCGCCGAGTATGATAATTGGGTCGCCGAATTCGCTTCGAAACCAGCATGAAAACTTCTCAAACTCGGCGACCCATCCACGAAATTGGCGATCGTCGAATGTGTCATTTGGGTCGCCGAGTTCGTGCCGTGGGATGAAAATAGAATTCCCACTTCAGCGACCTATCTACAAACTCGGCGATCGCCGAGTGTGTCATTTGGGTCGCCGATATCATCACGAACGTGAATTCGGCGTGGTCTTCGATATTTTCTGACTTCTTCCTTTTCCCGATGCAAGTTAGCATCGATTGGCCCCAGGGTGCTTGGTTAGATCTCGTTAACAACTCGACTGTGCATGAAATCTGCATAAATAACCACAAACTAAACCAAACGTAATATTTCCTTAAAGAATAAAGATAATGCATGAAAACACCACATAACAATCCAATCTGATGTCAAAAGTGAGCTAATCTATATCAGTAGAATGCACAAAGTGAGTGTTTATCATAGAGCACTCCGAATCTTATTGCTCAAATTCAGAGGATGTTACCCTCGAAGTTCTGAATAGAGAGTTTTCAAAATTTTATGAATTAAAAAATGTTTTGGCCGGTGAGAATACCTTATTGAAACTTAAAGTTTCAAAACTGACTGAAAAGATCCAATGATCAAAGTCAGTAAGTGATGAGTTAGCCAAACTTAGAGTGGAGCATTCTACATTACTTGAATCTTTTAAATCTCTTTCTGAAGAATGTGAATCTTATAAACTGAAAATAGCTAGTGATCAAAAACTTATTTGCTCACTTTACTCTAGCACTAGCAAGGTTTCAGAAGCACTGAGTCTACAAAGAGATCCATCTCATAAGTGAGGACTAGATTTTTCAGAAAACAATTTAAGCAATCATGTATCAACTTCTGAAACTAGAAACATTTCTAATCATCACTTTAAGAATGATTATAGTTTAGAAGTTAAGCTGTTAGGTAGAGGAGTAGTCAATATGGACGGAGACTCCTTAGTGGCCAATCAGGGCAAAATGGGAAAGTCAGTTTCAAAACTGACCCCTGTATCCAAGCTTAAAAACAATTTGACCCATAAGTCAAATAAACCTGAGATGAAGCCCGATATACTTAAGAAGTGGGTGAAGCAAATTGTTCCTAATGCAAGGTGTTGGAGTAGTCTCAATATAACTCGAGGAAGTAGTTCGAGTGGGTCGAGGAGACTAGTCCGGTAAAGTGGGTCGAGCTGTGTAGGTCGAAGAACTCTACTTCGAGTGGGTCGAGGAGACTAGTCCGGTAAAGTGGTTCGAGCTGTGTAGGTCGAGGAACTCGAGGAGCAGCTCGAGTTGGATAGATATGGAAAATATAATGTGTATATCTTGTTTCCTTGTTGGACAAGATTTATCCTTATTGGTATTAGATTTGGATAGGCATAAATCTATTTTAGATAGATTTTGATTTAAATATATATTACCATATCTAGGTTATATATTCCTTATGTGTTTAGGAATATCTCCCTATATATACCCCTGCTCTCCACTAATTGTAATTGTCACATACTTTGTAATTTCTTCACCATAATAAAATCATCACCGAGGAGGCTTGAAGAGTGGACGTAGAGCTTACGCTCGAACCACTATAATTCTTTGTGTTCTTGTATTTTCTGTTAGATATTTGTGTCGCAATCGCTTCAATTCACAACAAATTGGTGCGGTGAACGTGGAGGAGAAAGGATTGCGATGGGTTCAGCCAAGTTCGAGGTGGAGCGCTTCACGGGATCGAATGATTTTGGTTTGTGGAAGTTAAAGATGCAAGCGTTGTTTGTACATCAAGGCTTGGACGGTGCCTTGAAGGGAGAGGCTGGGTTACCTGACACGATGACGGAACAACAGAAGAAAGACACATTGGCGAAGGCGCATAGTGCGCTGATTCTGAGTCTCGGAGATACGGTATTGAGGAAGGTGTCGAAGGAGAAAATGGCAGCGGAAGTATGGACCAAACTGGAATCTTTATATATGAAGAAGTTCCTGGCGAATCGGCTTTATCTTAAACAATCGTTGTATTTGTTTAAGATGCAAGAGGGAAGACCGATCAACGAGCAGCTCGATGAGTTCAATAAGTTGATCCTCGATCTGGCAAATATCGATGTGGCGATAGGAGATGAGGATCAGGCATTGATGTTGTTGAGTGCGCTTCAAAAGAGTTATTCGAACTTCAAGGAAGCCTTAATGTATGGAAGAGAGTCATTAACCATGGATGAGGTTCAGTTTGCTCTAAGTTCGAAGGAGTTAAATGAGAAGAACGAGGAGCGAGAGAACTCTCATGGAGAAGGCTTGGTGGCTAGGGCGGCTCGAGGAAGACCGGAGATGAGAAACTCCAACAGGGGAAGTTCGAGGTCAAGGTCGAGGCCAAAGCCAGGATCACAGCCAAATGTCAAGTGCTTTCTCTGCCAAAAGAAGGGACATATCAAAAGAGATTATCCGGAGAGGCAGACAAAGTAGGAGCAGAAGCAGCAAGCGGATGTAGCTGTTGCTGAGCAGGAATATGACTCTGGAGAGGCATTAGTGATTTCGAATGAGCGCTCGGAGAGGGAATGGATATTGGATTCAGGTTGTACATTCCACATGAAACCTAATAAGTCATGGCTCGAAGGGTTCGAGGTGCAGGAGAACTCGAGTGTTCTTCTGGGTAACAATAAACTATGCAAGGTGGTTGGAATGGGTTCGGTGAGGATTAAGATGCACGATAATACAGAAAGGGTACTTCGAGGTGTAAGGTACGTTTCGGTGCTTAAGAGAAACTTGATCTCTTTGGGGATGCTCGACGAACTGGGTTACACGATCAAGATGAAAGCTGGGACTTTGAAGGTGTGCAAAGGATCTGTGGTCTTGATAAAAGGAGCTCGAAGGAATGGAATATACACTCTGATGGGGAGCACGGTAATCGGGGAGCACGGTGGCACAGACGACTCGATCACGTTAGTGAGAGGGGGCTACAGAAGTTATCGAAGTAAGATCTGTTGCTCGGGGATAATATCAGAGAGCTAGATTTTTGTGAGAATTGCATCTATGGGAAATCTCACCGGGTAAAGTTCGGAGTAAGTCGAGAGAGAGCTTGCGGAACTCTGGATTACATCCACTCAGATCTATGGGGACCTTCAAGGGTCAGTTTGAATGGAGGAGCGAGGTACTTCATGAGCCTCATTGATGATCACTCAAAGAAGGTGTGGGTCTACATCTTGAAGAATAAGAGTGATGCTTTGGAGACCTTCAAGAAGTGGAAAGTGCTGATCGAAAATCAGACTGGAAGGAAGGTGAAGAGGCTGCGAACTGACAATGGCCTTGAGTATTGCTCGAAGGAGTTCGAGAGGTACTGTTCGAAGCACGGCATTGCGAGGCACAATACAGTGGCTGGAACACCTCAGCAGAACGGATTGGCAGAAAGGTACAATTGGACGTTGCTGGAAAGAACGAGGTGCATGCTGTTCGGTGCAAAGTTACCCAAGTCGTTCTGGGCAGAAGCAGTGACTACTGCAACTTATTTGATCAACCGGTGCCCCTCGACTGCACTAGGTTTCAGGACACCGGAAGAAATATGGTCTGGTCATCATCCGAATTTTAGCAACCTTATAGCTTTTGGTTGCGTGGCTTATGCGAACATCAAAGGAGATAAGCTTGGGAGGAGGGCATTGAAATGCATATTCATTGGGTACCCCGAAGGTGTGAAAGGGTACAAGTTATGGTGTCTCGAGCCGGATGTAAGAAAGTGCATCATTAGCAGGGATGTGACGTTCAAGGAGGAGCTGGTAGGAGAACTGGATAAAAGGGCCGGGGAATGGGAAAATATCCTTGAGAAACAAGGTGGTGCTTCGGAGGAACAGTCTGACAAGGTTGAAGGAGATAGATCAGTTGTTGAGATTGAGGTGGAGCCGACCAGTGGGTCGAAGAGAGTACCTCAGGTGGATGGCGAGATCGAGGTGGTTCGAGGGTCAGGTGCACTTCAAGATTATAATCTTACGATATATAGGGAACGAAGGCAGATAAGACCTCCCACTCGATTCGGATATGCTGATGTTGTAGCATATGCCTTTGTTATGGCGGAAGAGGTAGAGCTGGATGATACTGAGCCGAAGAGCTATACCGAGGCCATAACTTGTAAGGAGAGGCTCAAATGGCTCGATGCCATGAAGGAGGAGATGGACTCATTGAAGAAGAATAACACCTGGGAGTGTGTGGATAAGCCGGGGGAGAAGTAATCCATAGTTAGCTGTAAGTGGATCTTCAAGAAGAAACAAGAGGTGTATGGGGTTAGATTCAAGGCTAGACTAGTTGCTCGAGGCTTCACACAACGGGAAGGTGTGGATTATGGAGAGGTGTTTGCGCCGGTGGTGAAACAAAGGTCTATAAGGCTGATATTATCGTTAGTTGCTCGGTACGACATGGAGTTGGAGCAACTGGATGTGAAGACCGTATTTCTGTACGGAGAGCTGAAGGAAAGGATCCTTATGACACAGCCCGAGGGCTTCGAGGAAGCTGGTAGCGGGGAGAAGGTGTGTCTTCTTAAGAAGTCATTGTATGGATTGAAGCAGTCTCCAAGGCAGTGGAATAGGCGGTTCGACAAGTTTATGGTTTAGCAGGACTTTGTTCGATGCAAACATGACCCATGTGTGTATTTTCGAGGTAAAAATATGGAGACTCGAATTTATCTACTGCTGTATGTAGATGATATGCTGATAGCAAGTCGAGATAAGCAAGGGATAGCCGAACTGAAGGAAGCTCTGAGTCAGGAGTTCGAGATGAAGGATCTCGGTTGTGCTCGAAGGATCCTGGGTATGGAAATAGTTCGAGACAGAACTCGAAGAAGACTCACATTATCTCAAGAGGTATACTTGATGAAAGTTCTTGAGAAGCATAGAATGAAGGATGTAAAGCCTGTGCTCACTCCGTTAGCAGCTCACTTCAAGTTGAGTGCAGGTGGGAAACTCGACGAGGAGGAAAGGTAGTTTATGAGAGGTGTTCCTTATGCGAGCGTTGTCGGTTCGTTGATGTATGCTATGGTCTGTACGAGACCGGATCTTGCTTATGCTCTCAGCATGGTTAGTAGGTTCATGGCCGAACCTAGGAAAGAGCATTGGACAGCTCTGAAGTGGGTCCTCATGTATGTTCGAGGGACAGTTGGAAAGGGTCTAGTCTTCGAGGATGATGGTTCGAGCTTGAGGCTCCCAGTCGAAGGGTTTGTGGACTCGGATTATGCAGGATGTATGGATACGAGGAAGTCATTGACCAGTTTTGTGTTCACATCGTACGGAACGACGATTAGTTGGAGAGCAAGTTTGCAGAGGGTTGTTGCCTTATCTTCGACGGAGGCGGAGTACATTGCCTTGACCGAAGCGATTAAGGAAGGTCTGTGGTTGCTCGGATTCATGAATGAACTAGGGATTGATCAAGGAAAAATGAAGATTTCCTGTGATAATCAAGGTGTTTTGCAGTTGACAAAGAATGATGTTCATAATGAGAGAACTAAGCACATCGATGTGAAGTTCCATTTTATTAGAGATGTGGTGGCAGCCGGAGAGGTCGAGCTGCACAAGGTCAATACTCTCGATAATCCGTGGATATGATTACGAAGCCAGTTCCAAGTACTAAGTTTGAGTACTATCTGGAACTGATCAAACTGTTGAAGTCGAACTGAAGAGGAGGTGCCAAGCCGAGGTGATATTGAGCCTAAGGTGGAGAATTGTTGGAGTAGTCTCAATATAACTCGAGGAAGTAGTTCGAGTGGGTCGAGGAGACTAGTCCGGTAAAATGGGTCGAGCTGTGTAGGTCGAGGAACTCGAGGAGCAGCTCGAGTTGGATAGATATGGAAAATATAATGTGTATTTCTTGTTTCCTTGTTGGACAAGATTTATCCTTATTGGTATTAGATTTGGATAGGCATAAATCTATTTTAGATAGATTTAGATTTAAATATATATTACCATATCTAGGTTATATATTCCTTATGTGTTTAGGAATATCTCCCTATATATACCCCTGCTCTCCACCAATTGTAATTGTCACATACTTTGTAATTTCTTCACCATAATAAAATCATCACCGAGGAGGCTTGAAGAGTGGACGTAGAGCTTACGCTCGAACCACTATAATTCTTTGTGTTCTTGTATTTTCTGTTAGTTATTTGTGTCGCAATAGCTTCAATTCACAACACAAGGAAACCCACTTTAGCAGCTAGAACTGAACTTTATAGAAAGTCAGTATCATTTTCGGATTCCAAGAATTCGAGGTTCTCCACTCATAACTCCTATAAGAAGATAACTTATCCGTATAAGAAGAATACCTATACGAGGTCTGAGTCCAATTAAAAGACATATTTAAATAAAAAATAAATAACAATAATAATAATCTATTATAAAAAAATGGCGGGAACAGTTTTAATTTGATTACTTTGTTAATTCAAATTTGTAACTTCAAATGATTATCATTCAAGTAAAAACATTTATGATGTTATATTAAGTCTAACAAATAAATTGTGAACCCTTTAATTTTCAAAAGGCGAGAACAAATTAGTGGGAATAATTTAGTACTAAAACTGAATAATCGTTTGAATATAATTTATGTCCACGTAGGACTGGACATCACTCATAGATTGTCTTATTTGTGGATGAAATGAACTAGATTTATTTTTTTTGTGGATACCTAATTTCCTTTTTTGTTTTTTTCATCCTTTTCTCAGTCTTAACTTTATGACTCATTTTTAAATGACAAAAGATGATGCGCATGGTTGCAAATTGGTCGAGTTTTGTTATGTAACAGTTACTGATTTATTTTTCCAAATGCTGGAAGGCATGGACGGATACAAACATTGAGGATCATGGGACTCGATTATATTTCGGGATCGAAATTATATGTATATATATATATTTTAAATATATGTTATTTTTTTTTGAAAAAAATGTTTGTGGGGCTCCAACCCCATGTGCCTTTAGTACCTCCGCAGGTGCTGGTAGTCAAAGATTTGTGTGGAGAGTGAGATTATAGAGCGAATTTTGAATTGAATCCATTTTTATACGGAAGATTATGTTTGGAACCCACATTCTAAACTGAATTATTGTCTATGCTTTGGATCCAGAGGCGGAGCTACACTAGGGCTAGGGGAGACTCCAGCCCCCCTAGCCAGAATTTTTTAGTGTAATCCGATATTTTATAAGATAACTCCCTTTTGAAGACTTGAAAATGGATGAAAATAATAAAAAATAAGATACACAAGAATTGAAGTTAAAATGAAAAAAAAAATCTCAAGCTACACAAGAATTGAAGTTAAGATGAAAAAAAAAAAAATCTCAAGCCCCTACATAAATTTTCTGGATGAACTATTTTACGAGTTCAACATGGCTATTTTACGAGTTTATTTAATTAATTAGGCGTAGATCGAAGTCTCTAAATAGACTTCTTAAATTCAATAGGAAAACAATATATTATATAATTTATTTTTTATTTAAATTAAATATTGTGTTCATAATTTAAAATAAAAGATAATACTAAATAGTTTTTTATTAAACAATAAATTTTATAATTTATCCAATACGTTTAGCATTATAATCATATAATTTATTTATAATTTTAAAATATAAACATATATTATAAATATTGAATAGAAATAAATAAAATATTCAACTTCAATAAAAAAGTACAACTCCAGAATGGGTAGTGGGGAGACGCCGAAGCCTGACCAGATCTACGAGGGCTTAGGCCCAATAACAGAATAATAAAATTATGAATAATTTAAATTAAATATTAATTCTATACAAGGAAATGCCCAAAATTAAAATTGGCAAAAGATAAAGAGATCGAGTTAGAAGTTAGAACTAGGAAATATTTGTTGTAATTAGGGTACAATTACTCAGATTATAATCGACGAATAGCAATGAGACGGCAAGGCGGGAACTACGGCGGCGATTCGGCCGGCGGCGGAGCATACGGCGGTGGTGGGGTTCAATTACATCAGAACAGCAAGTCCGGGTATTACCAGGGGCGCCACCAAGAGCAGCAGTCGCTCAGGGACAAGGATGGAGCTCAGCATAATAATCAATGGCGGTGGGAAGGAGACGGTCCAGAAGCTAAATTGCCTCAACAGGCTATGTCTCCCACTGCGCCTTTCTCTGAAGGCAAGTTTTCTTTTTATTTTTTTTATAATCTTGTTGTTTTGCTAGCCACTGTATTAATATTGCTCAATATATTCACTGTTAACACCATGCAATAATTTCTTGATCGTAGCTGTTGTATAAATCTTGTCGGATGACGTCGCTAGTTTGTGCGTTCTTTTTTTTTTCTTTTTTTTTTTTTGAAAATCTTGTTTACGGGTTTGAAGTTAATGGATTATGTTGGAAGAGCTGAATTTCTGTGCAAAAATTGAATGAGTCCGACTGAATAAGTTTAGTGTCGATGTTCAAGCTAGTGTGGTTAAGATATTCGAAGTGATGTGGATTAAGTTGAATATTAAAAGTTTTGAATTCGAAAAGGCTTGAATCAGATGTGTCTCGAATCCTATGACTCGTAGTTAAATAGATAATGAATCAATGATTATGTTATAGTTGCATAGTTATTTGTTATCTCTACAAATATGTTCTGCTTAG
This sequence comes from Plectranthus barbatus, assembly GCA_026898455.1. Lineage (NCBI taxonomy): Eukaryota > Viridiplantae > Streptophyta > Magnoliopsida > Lamiales > Lamiaceae > Plectranthus > Plectranthus barbatus. The sequence goes on from JAPKLW010000311.1 coordinate 152,018, forward strand.
AGTTCAGGGAAAAGATATTGAACATAGTTATAAAATTGAAGAATGCTTTCTTTTCAAAGTTTTTGGTATCTTTATGATCAACGATTTTCTCTTATATATCAATTGGTTGTTGCCTTGTGCATCAAGAAGTTGGGAGTTAAGCTAGCTTAAGCTCATTCATAAGCTTTATGAAAACGTAGCCAGATGTCTGAGGCCTGAACCAGATACAGGGCAAGACCAGAACTGTGAAAATTTGTAGAGTTGTATGGTTGAGGGAAAAAATTGACATGTAAGACGAAATGAAGAGGGATAACTGGGAGTCAGATAAAACTTCGCATGTTACTCAACTGTTGGTGAAATTTGAGTTTGTTGGATGGTGTGATTATTGTAGCTTGTATAGTGTTCTTTTTTTTTTTGGTTGAGATTTGTATAGTGTTTTTTTAGCCAGTCTTGTAATTGATAAATCTGGGGTTTTGCAATTGTCTGAAGCAACTTGGTTGGCTCGATTTAGTTGAGGAGTTCTAATTATTTTAGGAGTTTTATTTTGATAAGGAGTCTAAAGTTTTAATTGTCTAGTTTTGAGTTCATTAATATGTTTGTTCATAATAGGAGTCTTAGATTGATTAGGATTCGTTTTCATTTTCTATCGTATCAGGACTCTATTTTAGTTGTTTTTATTTAAGTCAGATTTTCATTGGTTTCTAATTTCTCTATGCTTCAATGAAGTGTCAAATATTGGCCTACGTGACTATGTCTGTGCATTGATAAATTATTTTTATCTTTTATTGTTTTCTTTTATTCTTTCCAGTTTTATGTATATTTTTTAAAATTTATTCAGGAATTGTTAATGCCTTTTAGTTTCTCCCTTCACACTCAGAACCAGCTATGCCATTGCCTAATGCAGGCCCTGGAAAAACCCGAACAGGAGTTTTTGTAAAAAATAAAAAAAAATTCAGTGCACTTTTAGAAATGACTTGATGAATGAATGTAATATCTAGAAGTTATTCACCCACCCCAGGTGACGTTTAGAACCCAACACTCTCGGCCATCACCTCCATGGGCTGTAGCTTGATGATCTAAAAGAAATCGAAAACGGTGAGGACTAAATTACTGGCTCTTGGAAGCACGAAAAAGCTGCATGGTTCAGTGTTAAGAGTCTGTAGTCTTGTAAATTCAGTCTCGGTATTCTTTGTGATGGCTGAACTTGTTCTCGTTTTGGCTCCGCCTTCATGAAAATCAAAGACCACACAAATTCTTCAATCTAAATTCATTACTGTGATATCATTGTTTTTGTTGTTCTCCACCTACAAGAAGAAAAAGGGAAATGGTAAGAACCCAAAAAGAAAATATATACTCCACTCTTCTATCACAAATTGTACTTATTTGTTTTTCTAGGTCAAGGTCGTGACGCACCCAGATCATATTACCAAAGCCAGAGGCTGGATCGCCATATGCCATTGGAGAATCAAGATGGCGGAGATGCTAGATCTCAGTCCCATGAAGAGGATATGGATATAGGATACGAAGATAGTCGTGCCCTTCCAACCTTGGAAGGTCTTGAACAGAGGTTTGTGGATGACCTAATGAAATTGAGCAAAGAACAAACTGATGCAGAGGATGCTGAAAATGCTAGGCATAGGGAGGTATATTCTGGCCCTGCCTTAAATCTGTGAAGTACGTTTTCTGATTCTTAATGGATGTCTTGTTCTTGCTATTTTCAAGAATTTGATATTTTTTGTTCTTCTGGCCCCAAACCTTGCTTCCATATATTGATCATCTTTGGGCCCAAAGTTATATGTTCATCTTTTGGTCATAAATACTGCTTTGTAAGTGATCAGTATTGATCTATAGTAAATTATGTAGAGGATCTGATACTTGATGAGGATTAAAGATGTAGTATTTGTTATGGGAAATCATAAAAAACTGATAACAAGTTTGATTTGCTGAGAGGAGTTATAGTTATTCATATTTTGAGATTTTCCTCTAGTTCTTTGCCTCTTTTAAAGCACCTAAAATTCTTTTGGCTCTAAAGTTCTGTTCTTCACCCTAGTTTTGAGATGCCTATCAAAACCTGGTCCAGTTCGGATAATATATCTCTCCACATCCAATTGCATATGATTACTCTATCTATCTTGCGTTTTCTTCAAAAGTTATTTATACGTATCTAAATCTTAGGTAATTTTAGAATATGATACAACTTTAGGGCAAACATCCACTTACAGCCTGAGCTTTGCCTGGCTATTGAAAAATGGGATAGACCTTTGTAGTTTGCAAAAAGTCTATTCTTTCAAAATTTTCTGAAACTATGGCTGGACAAGAAGTCTAGCACCAGAGTTATGACTAGGCACGCCTAAACACATCATGTAATTATGGGCCCAATTAAACAAACGAGGTGAATTTAATTTTTTTCACCTACCAAAAACGCACACATTTTTTTGCCAATCAACTTCCAACTCCAGTGGCAGTAATATTTCTTTATAATTCAAAATAATGGTGAGGTGAGGTGAGTCAGGTGACAGTTTTAGGAAAAATGTTGAAAGGAGAGGGTTTCATTTATTGCATATTTCAAAGGTTATGACAATTTTGAAGAAGTGTTATAAGTTGATATTTACCCTGTAACTTGTGTATAGACTTTTACCAACTTATGAAGATTATGTTTGCAGATTGTGTACTGTCATTTTAGTTTTCTTTCCATTTCTAAACCGAACTATCTAACTTTTATGGTTAAGTACTAGTATATCTTCAGTCAGAGAGAAACATGCTTTTCCCTTACCAGTGGGTTCATTCTCTACAGAATATAACGTGGGTCCCAGCTTTCTATTAGATGGACGGAAATTGTCTGTTGAAAGCCGTTTTGGTGTGCTCTGTCATTTTACAATAGAATTAAGAAAACAGCAAAATTTTACTCTTGACATATTAGTTTGGCGGAGTCCAATCAGTAAGTCTTATATTTACCAAAGTTGTATGGATGGGCCTGTATCCGTTTTCCAAGAATAAAATTGGAATGTATCCACTGAGTTTTTAAGTGAAGTGTGAAGTCAGTATATTTGATGAGATGTGCAACTTACAATAGAGCATAGAGAAAACGGTGACTTTATTTATTTGCTTTGTTATGGCTGAAATAAGGTTGTTAGCCTAATCATGCTCCTTTCTGTGTAATTTCTCTGCAGAGAATACATGCAATCAATGCGAAATACGAAGAGCAGTTATTTTCACTCCGTTCCCGTCACGCTAGTCGGAGAGACGATTTTCTCCGGAGAGAATCTCAAGCAAGACATCACCAATACCAACAGATTGTCATGGATCAGTATCCCACCGGTGGAACTGACCCCAGTACAGATCCTCGAGGTAACAACTCAGGCGAAGCACACCGCTCTTACAACTCAGACTCGTACAACTCTTACAGAGAAAGAGGCCGATATCCTGGCAATGCTAGGGATCACGGATATGAACCCAAAGTTCCATATCCGAGAGGCCGTGCCTACGACGGGGCCTCACGTTATTATTAGTTAGCTTTTGAGGATCGTGCCGTTGTCTGTGAGGAGTTGCCACCCCAAGATGGCTCTGGTTGAGCTTACTAAATATACATTGGCCTGGCCTTTACATATCTCCATCTCTTTGCATTGTCTGACACTGTGCTGAGACTTGTGTGTTTGTATTGCGGTTTATTTTAAGGCAATTGTAGATGCTGCTGCTGCTGATTTCTCTCATTTTAATTCACTTCATTCATCATCTGGGGTTATTGCTGATTTCCCTCGTTTAAAATATTTATCAGTCCGAAAGTGTTGTAAGCTTGGTGAGTTAGTCATAAGTTATTCTGGTTTTGATTTGATAAAAATTCGTTTAACATCATTTGATAGAGTTTATTACTCCATCCGTCCCGCTTAAGATGTTTTATTTTCCTTTTTCGTCTGTTTTATTTATTTGTTTCATTTACTTTTTTACACTTACCAATAAAATGGAGTATTAATTTTACTACACTCACAAAGATTGGTAACTGTGTGTCAAAATTCAAAAGTAAATGATACTCCTTCCATCTCATAGAACTAGTTTTATTTTCTTTTTTTGACTGTCCTAGCTAATTGTCCTATTTCCTAAAATGACAAGTTTTTTCATACTCATCAATAAAATATTAATTTCACTACACTCACAAAATATTAATAATTGTGCTAGGAAAAAATGGGACCACCCCTGCGGAACGGAGGGAATATATTTTAAGCCGGACAGAAGGAGTAAGTTAAATTGAGAAGGAGTAAGTTAAATTGAACTTATTAGTATTTGATTCCCTAACAAACTTGTTAAAAATAATAAGTGCTTAATTAATTTTGTTTGTCATAAGAAAATATGAATTTGAGCAAATGTGATTTTCTTAATCAAAAAATGATTCGTAACCAAAAAAAAAAAATTAAAAGTTAAGGTATACTACAAAATCGCGTTATCAATCGTTTATTGCATACATATTTTGAATTTATCAAGTGCGACACATATTTGTGATGTATAGTTTGTTATTTAATATTTATATCACAAGCCAAGATGTACTCGTTACTACTATAGAACTTTAAAAAATTCAAACTTTGGATAAAATGATTATGCTTGAATCAAGTACTACTTTCTAGCTGTATCAAATTTGGAAAAAAAAAAAGGAATAAAAATAAATAGAAGCTACCTCATTTCTCATTTATTTCTGGAATAAACTTATAAAAAAGATTTCGTTTATTTTTTTACTTAAAAAAAAGGTAATAATATAGTCAGATGATATTAGACGTTAATATTTAGACAGAGCAAGAGCAGCACCAGCAAAGCACCTTTCTTCGTATATACCTCTTAATTTAATATTATAAATAAAAAAATTAATTCGAAAGAAAATATGTACATAATTTACAAAATCAAGGAAGAAAAATGAAAAGAAAAGATTTTAACAGCTATGATTTAGTAAATAAATATATTAGATTTTTGTTTATGCAGGTAATAGTTTCTCTGCAAATCCGGCAATCTCTCTTTCCTAGTTTCCTTATTCTCTCTCTAAAAATTATGTGCGCTTCTGCAAATCTCCTCCGCCATTGCTGAGCCCGTGTCTTTCTCATTCTATAAATACATTTTGTCACACAATAAAATCAATGGATCATAATGATTCCGCAGCCGAGGTTTCTTCCAACTCTTTGCATTTGGAGGCGCGGCAACAAGAGGAAAAGGAAGAAGAGACCCTGCCTTTGGATGAAGATCAGAGTCTGTATTTAGTTCCATTCAGGTAAACGCATTATCGAATCCAGCTTTTGCGAATCTCCGTTTCCTGTTGTGTGGGGGAACTGTTGGAGGAATTACTGGGAAATAGTGAAGTAGCTAATATATCTGAGTCTTAGGAGGAACAAATAAGGGAGTTATGATTTGTGAAATTACGTGAGGAGGAGCTTGGGGCGTATTGAAATCATGTCAGCAGGAATTAATTCTTAGTTTGAATAATCAAATCGGGGACGATGTGAGCTACTTGAAATGAATTTACTTGTTCGTGCTTAGTTCCTCTATTTACTTTAAGCTGCTTCTGGATTCACTACGGATTAATTGATGCACTGATCGAATTATTTACTGTAGATGGCTAGTTTGATTTGTTCCTCTTTGTATTTATTTGATTAATTTGATTGTTAGAAGTGTTCATGGGGAACAGGGATTGGTAATCGAGATCTAGTTAGAGTGCTATGACTGCAGAGATTAGTCGAGGCAGTATGGAAGAAATAGGGCTATGCATGCTCTACTTTTACGGAATGCTACTTGTTATACTGTTCAGCTGCTAGAATGATTCAAGTTTTCCTGGTTGTACTTTAGATGGTGGAAGGAGGCACAGGACCCTTCATCATTGGAGGTAAAGAGGGGGATCCCATATTCTGCATCCCCTGCTCCATATGGGGGTCCAATGAAGATTTTTAACTTCTTTAACTCAGATATTGCATTTAACCTAAGGAAAGAGGATGAGTTGTCATGCAACGGGGATACTTGTGAAGCTGGTATATCGGGAAAGGACTATGCTTTGGTCCCTGGAGACATGTGGCTTCAGACACTGAAATGGTGAGTATGTTATTGATTGTGTAGTAGGTCTTGCTTACCTTGATAAATTTTAATTTGAATATTGCGTGAGAACTGCAACATATGCATCCATGCATTGCTGAAAGCGTGAATTAGAAATCTTCTGAAATTACAACGGAGATGGTGACAAAGAAAGTAAGATTTATGGCATAAAGTGGTATTGGAAACTTGATTCGATTTGGCTGCGTGACACGTGTGGCACAGACAACGTGTTACATTTGTCAATAACTTACCATTGAAGGATATGCTAATTTAAACCTGATTCATTATAGCAGTTCTCAGAAATAGTAATTGGAGAATAAATAAGTCACAAAATATATGTAAGTTTTTTCATTAACAGACTAGTCAAAATTAATGACATTGGAGTTCTCTTTTCTTTTGTTTTAGTTATTATTTTATTTTTTGCTTTCATTTTCTGGATTTAACAATGTTTACAAATATATAGACGTGTATACCCTTCCATTAAAAAATCACTTCTTTGCTGTCCAGGCACAGTGATTCTAAGAGTTCAGCAAAGGAAAGGAAAGGGTTCTTAGCTGTTGAAGAAGATATGTCAGATGTCTACCCTTTGCAACTCAGGCTTTCTGTTCTATGCGAAACCAATGTACTATCCGTAAAAATAAGCAAAAAGGTTTGTGATTTCTGAGCTCGTGTCAGATGATGTGCTCGTTTCTACATGTGGTTATAAATGAAATATGAGCTCATATGGCACATTGAGCTATTTTTGTTCACTTTTATTTTCCTTGTCTCTCTTTCAATGTTAGTTATCCTCTCACTTTATAAATCTTGTGTTGATATCCCGACATTTTTTAGGGTGGGGCATTTTTGAAACAGTATGAACATTTAACACTGTGTATCAAGCAACTAAACCATAATTAAAACTTGATGGCCCATCATGTGAATAACAATGTTATAGTGCATTGCTTGTAGTGACTAATAGGGATATTGTATATGATCTAGACAATTTGTTACAGATACTTCATTTATTCTAATGATTTATGATCTTCTCATGCATCAACTACATAATTTCTCAATGAAATCTTTGGACAGTTACTGCTTGTTTCGCGTTCTAAAGGAATAGATGAGCCAAGCACCAACCTACATAAGTAACAATAAATGCCAACAATTCTCAAAGTCTGATTCAGAGATATTGAGCAATTTTTTATTTTCATCTTGAAGCCTCTTGAATTTTCAGGACAATTCAACTGAGTGCTTCAGGAGAGGCTGCAAGATTTTCAATATTGAATCTGAGCCTGTGAGTTTCATTTAAAATTTCTTACGATTATAAGTGTATCTTGTCATGCAAACTAGTGCTAAACTTCATTATACATGTTCTGCAGTTGCGCATTTGGGATTTTTCTGGACAGACCATGCTGCTTTTATTGAATGACAAAAATAGGATCTTAAAAGAGTCTCAGAAGCAAACAGAGCAGGATGTAAGTAATTGATTTTACTTTTAAGAATCACGTGATAATTTACTTCTCATATGTTTTTACGTCTTGAACATATTACTGTTGCACTTGAATTAAGAAAATGCATTTGTTTGAACTCCTTTTTCGGCTGCAATATGATGCTGTTCTATGCACTCTTGTTCTCCTTAAGAATTCAACATCAAACTCCGTTACTGCTATGCAGATATTCTGTATTTGCACCGTAATGAAGGCCACTGTCATCTTTAATTCCTCACTCTTTAATGAAAAGCCAAAGTAAAAGTTCAAGGGACATCTGATTGATTGTTATCCAATTAATGTATTATCTAATTCTTATCAACATTGACTTATTACCTTCTATTAATTTATGCAGTTGCTCCTCGAGTTGCAAGTTTATGGATTATCAGAGTCTTTTAGAAATAGAGGAGCCAGAAAAGATGATAGCGGGCAATATTCTAATGGTACTCTGAATGGTGGTTCTGTCAACTACCTTTCTAATTCTGCTCGCAGCCATTCTTGTAAGCTTCTCGGAAGCTCTTCTGAAGCTGGTACATTAGGCTTAACTGGATTACAGAACCTGGGGAATACTTGCTTCATGAACAGTGCTCTCCAGTGTCTGGCCCATACACCAAAGCTTGTGGACTACTTCCTTGGAGATTACAAGAGCGAAATAAATCCAGAGAACCCATTGGGCATGAAGGTATGTTCCCTTACTTTTTAGGAAACTTTTTCTTTTTCACTTGCAGGGCTTTCCCTTTTGACGTTCACAAATCATGGATGCATTTTTTATCAATTAGATTGCGGTAATATGTTATTCTAGGACGTCAGCTTCATTTTTCTCAGACATTTCTTGTCGACCATTCACTAAATTGTAATTCTGGGCTCTTTAAAAGATTTAACATTAGAGAGAGGTAATGTAGGGTTAGCTGAGGCACTCCATCCAACTGTATGGATTATCTATGCAGTATGTAAAATAGGATTATTTGTAGCATTTAGCTGTTTTTCCTTAATGTTTGTAATATATTAAGTATTTCTTAACAGGATTGCTTAGGCACCAGGCTGCCATTGGTTGGCAATGCCTTTTCATCTCTATCCCTGCCTCGGGCCCCCTTAATCTCACCTAGGTGCTAGGCCTCTGACTGCCTCCCACCTGGCCTTCTGTAGCAGTGATTTTACTGTGATTAATATGTTTGTTTTTTGATAGGGTGAGATTGCTTCTTCTTTTGGAGACCTGATGAAGAAGCTATGGGCTCCTGGAGCTACTCCACTGGCACCACGGACATTCAAATTGAAGCTTGCTCATTTTGCTCCTCAGTTCAGTGGTTTCAATCAACACGACTCTCAAGTATGTACTATTTTAAGTGAAGCTCAATTAATTTTCAGTTCCTCTTACTCTATTTTCTTGTTTTTTGGAATTGATTTATCATCTGTTGGAAGGAATAGGAATACTAATAATTTCACCATATTTGCGTACAATAGGAGCTCCTGGCATTTCTCTTGGACGGTCTACATGAAGATTTGAATCGTGTCAAGTTCAAGCCTTATGTTGAAGCTAAGGATTCTGATGACAGACCAGATGAAATAGTAGCTGATGAATATTGGACGAATCATCTGGCTCGTAATGATTCTATTATAGTTGATATTTGCCAAGTTAGTATACCTTCCCACATTTATTTGTGTTTTGATGTTTCATGTGTAACTCGGGGATTTTCCATTTGAGATAAGTTTGTTTCTTGAATATCTTTTCCGCGCAACCATTCCCTTCGAGATATGATGATCGCCCTAATAGATTTTCCATCTTGTGACTATTTTTTTCTCTTTTCAAGTTTCAATAATATCACATTGATTACTATCATTGCAGGGTCAGTATAGATCCACATTAGTATGCCCAGTTTGTCGAAAGGTGTCTGTTACATTTGACCCATTCATGTATCTCTCATTACCTCTGCCATCAACATCTATGAGGACAATGACATTGACTATTGTGAAAGCTGATGGGACTGATAAGCCATTGCCATATACTGTTACTGTACCGAAGAACGGAAAGCTAGAAGATCTGACTCAAGCTTTAAAAAATGCGTGTTCTCTGAGAGCTGATGAAACTCTGTTGGTGGCTGAGGTAACTGCATCTGATGGCATCGAGATATATCAATGCTTCAAGCCTTTGCTTTTCTATATCATTCCTGTTTTGCTGTGATACTTGTTTTTATTGCTCTAATACTTCAACTGTGTGCAGATATACAACAACCGCATTATAAATTTTTTGAAGGATCCAAACGGTTCATTATCTTTAATTAGAGACAACGATCAACTAGTAGCCTACAGGCTACCAGATACGGAAGATCCTCTGTTTGTCTTTATGCATCAGCAGGTTGAAGAGTAAGTTCAGATATTGCCATTTCTTTCTTGCTACTTGAAGTTCCTTTAGATATTGTTGCATAACTTATATTTCAAGATAGTAACTGAAAGTGAAGATATTGCCCTATAAGATATTTCCATGTTGTAAAAACTTGTAATGTAATTGGTAGTAGAAGTCCACTTGACTGATAGTAATCCATAGTTGATGGTTCCAGAATTTGTCATCAACCAGTAAGACCTTTTTTTTACACAATCTTGTTCAATATCTTGACACATATCTTTCATCCTAACCATCTTAAAACTTTGAATGATGATTACCTTAGTTGAGGTTGAGCCGCAGAACTGCACAAACTCTGTGGCTGTGCTTTGCTAATTGGTCAAACCTGAAGGAAAGGAAATATGGCTGATGACCAACATGACCTCTGTCTCTATGATTTAGAGATGCTACAAAATTAGGCTTTATTGGCTAGTGGAGCATGTCCTGTAGACTCTTCACTGTTTGGTGGTGTTAAGTAAAATTGATGTAATGTTATATGTATACTTTTTAATATTTTTCACTTTCTTTCTGCGGACTGCAAGGATCCTCATTTTGCTAGGCAGATAAATGATTATTGTTCAATTGCATTTCTTGTTAAGTATGACCTGGGTTTTGTATGATACAGTAAGTTGATTAATGGGAAATTAATACCCAATTGGAGGATGTTTGGAGTTCCTCTCGTAGTTCGCCAAAACATTGCCAAAGGATATGAGGTTCATGAAGTTTACAGTAAGTTACTTGCTCCATTCTTTGTACGTGAAGACTTGAATGGCAAAGGTGATGGCTTTGATAAGAGTGGAGATGAAGCAGTCACAGAAATGGACAATGCTAGCAATGCAAGATTAAGTGGTTCCCATGAGACATCTGATAAAGAAGAGCCTAATGCTCATTCTGATGCAGAGTTTCAGTTTTATTTGACGAATGACAAAGTAACAGAGAAGGGCTGCGAGATTGGAATGGGAGAGCTTGTAAAACCTTCACCTGTGCCTGAAACACTATATGTGCTTGTATCTTGGTCACAGAAGATGGTTAAACGATGTGACATACAGCCTCTCAGCTTGCTTCCAGAAGTTTTCAAATCTGCATTCTTCACAAAAAGACCACAGGAGTCTGTGTCTCTGTATAAATGTCTTGAAGCATTCCTCAAGGAGGAGCCCCTGGGACCTGATGATATGTGGTCAGTAAGCTGGTCTTGGTTTCTAAATTATTCTATTATGATTGGTTTGCTTACTAGTAATTCTTATGTCTATATCTCAACTGTTAAAACTTGTGCTTACTATTATATACCTTCCCTAGAATATTTGCACCCATTTTCTTAGAAGCCAGTCTTTGTGCTGCTCCTCTTTTTTACCAACTATATACATTGTGAAACAACATTTTGTATCATTGAAACCTGCTACAGCAAGTAACTTATCTATAAGTGAACCAGTAAATTGTTGTAAGAAACTCCTGAATACTATTATTTCTAATTCTAGTTTGCTACCCAGTTAGTGATCTTTGACCTTTTAGGTAAACTAGCATTGTGATGAAATTTCCAGTTTTCTTATCCGCATTGAGAGCAGTTTGTTCAATTTATCAGGTGTGAATATTTAATTTGCTTTGAGGCAAATCTACCCATTGCACGAGTAGTTCGTAGAAATTTCTAATCATTAAATAATAGCGTGATCTAGCTTTTCCTGCATTATTCTTCTCTATAATATTTATCTCCCCTGTTCACATGTGCATAGCATAATCTCGGATATCAGATTTGGAATGCATACACAGAGTCAAATGACCCATAAATACCCACTGATCTATTTGCTGCATTTTAAATTTGCTTATTCAGCATATTGATGATGTACAGTTAGTAATTCATTTCTTCTTTTTTATGGATATTTCTGGTGTTGGTGTCTCTGAGTTGGAAATTCAGCAACCAGCATTTTTCCTAATATGTTATTATCAATTTCAGGTATTGTCCTGTTTGCAAGAAGCATTGTCAAGCAGGGAAGAAATTGGATCTCTGGAGATTGCCAGAAATATTGGTGATTCACTTGAAAAGATTCTCATACAACTGTTTCCTCAAGAATAAGTTGGAAACTTTTGTTGATTTCCCTATTCGTGATCTTGACCTGTCCACTTACATTGCCCAGAAGGGTGGACAATCTTCGTACCGATACATGCTTTATGCTATTAGTAACCACTACGGGAGTATGGGAGGTGGTCACTACACAGCGTTTGTTCATGTAAGTTCAACTTGTTCTTATTAATGGTGATATTTGTTTTTATTTTATTTTTTTTTAAAGTCCGGAGTCCCTTTTTGCGCACTCTTGGTCCTTATTTACCTTGTACCTCCTGTTTCCCGTCAAAATGCTCTAAAATATTTATGCCCTTACTGAGTTATATCCATTTGAGGAATATGCCACCATATAAACTCTTTTCTTTTGGTGGTGTGAATTTGCAAACCACATAATTTGATCTACTCTTGTCTGATGTAGCAAGGTGGTGACCGGTGGTATGACTTTGACGACAGCCACGTGTCTCCCATCAGTGAGGACAAGATCAAAACTTCGGCTGCCTATGTTTTATTTTATAGAAGGATTGAAGATATCTAACCCAAGATGACTGTAAGTGACTTCGGACATACAACTTAGTTTTTTTAGGTCTGTGATGTGTGGCGCCATTCTTTTGTCCCGAATATCATATATTTTTTGTGGGCAGTCTTTAAAGATGATCACTTTTTAGTATAGGATGATGATACCATCATAACATAGTGATAAAAACTGAGGTGAGAGAGGATTCATATGAAGCAATAACTAGTTGAACAACAACGTTTAGTAGTGGAACCGCTCTTTTGTGTAGACCGTTAGGAACCAAAACAGAATTCTTGTAACCTGTACAATTTGGAAAATCATATTAATCAAATTATTCGTTTTTTTCTGATGGGTTTTAACTTACTAAGGTTGCATTTGTATGCACAGTCCATGTTTAATATTCTTGGTTTACAGAGAGAGAGAGAGAGGGGCACAATTGAACCAATGTGATGATTCTCTTGCCTTGGTAAAGCATTAGTTTGATTGCAAGTTTTAAAGATGTGTTGGCCTAGAAAAGGAAACATTGGTAGAGAATACTCATAATTGTGGTGGACCATAGTCATATTGATTTTTACACTACATTGAAATAGTCCATCTATAGATGATAGGACCACTTTGTGTTGGTCAGGTTACTACTTTGTTAATTTTATAATCTCGTGTAATTCAATATTTAGATCGATAATGTGTGCATTATTAAAAATAATTTTTACGCAAAAAATGCCTGCTATATATATGCATGCAAAAGCAGAGCATTTTGTCTGATCAGATCAGCTAATGCAAATGCTAATGCTGGGGGTGGGGGAAGAAGGAAATGCATGTAATGTGATGTGGAGTAATTCATATCAGTAAAACGACGGCGTATGGGTTTGTGGGATGACATGACATGACATGACAGATGATCATCTAAAGCTGAACAGTCACCTACCCCACATTAAACATGAGCCCAACTACATGATTTGACGTTACAGATTCTCTCTTTAATCATAACTTAATTTGAAGAAAGTTTCTTTATAAAAAGATGAGTGAGAAAAAGAGGCCAAAACCCTTTTTCATGCAGATAAGATCTTCATCCCTTTCTATTCTAACATTCTAGTTTTTGCTGGCTTCGAAGCAAAAAATTAATTTAAACAATTTGAATTAATGGGGATTTTTGTTTTAATCCTTTCCGCCCTACCCAATTTACACACCAAACCAAACCAAACCAATCAATCATCAAAGAAAAAGAAATATAATAAGATGAGATGCAACGGTTAATGTAAAATTGAAATGGGGAGGGTATGATGAATGATGATGCATCTTTTGATATCTTGATTTTGATATAATGCTGCGCCTGCGCCCTCATCATTGAACGTCACTCATCAACACTTGAACAGTCCCATCCCCTCTCTCTCTCTCTCACACACACACACACAGATCACAATAATACCCTGATTTCCATTTCCATATATAATCTTTCTATTATGGGATTAAATCTAGTTTAATACTCTGTTCCTATTTTATTTTTTCTTTTTCCTAACCTTGCAAGTTATTATTAATTTCTTGGTCGGAATCAACAAAACAAGATAAATTCAAACTATATATGATTCGTACACCAATCACCCTCATTCATTGGGAAATAGTTAAAATTCTAGAAATATTTCTTAAACGTTCGGACCATTTAAACAAGATTTGTAGCTCCATCTCGCAATAGGCGAATAATTAAATTTCAAGTATATATATAAGAAATTCCATTAAATTAAGTAAAAAAAAACCATGTGGGGGCATACTGAAAAGAAAGAGAGTCCAATAATAGCTCAAAGTTTGCCTGCATGGGAGACAGATATATGTGTTGGTCACATCCCTTGAATATAGGGCCAATGCTTCTCTTTAGCTTCACTTTATTTATTTATGCATATATCATAAACACACACTTCAACTATAATGTGTCTGTGTGTGTGTTTTATCGTTTTATGGGCATGTGGTCCTAACTCCTACAATTCAAGAAACAGGTACTGATAGTGCTAATCAAATCGTTCTTTTTCTTTTTATTAGATATCGTAGAGAGAGTTGATTTCAATGCCTTTTATTTAAGAGTAAATCTCCTTTGAAACATGTGTTTTTGTGAGATATTTCAAATTAATATCATATAGAATAGATTTACTTCAAAATGAGTTATGCTTACTATTGTGAAAAGATGACAATTTGACATACGAATTAAAGACAAGAAAATATAGAACACAAGATTTACGTGGTTAGGCAATGTGCCTACGTCCACGGCGGAGCAGTCGAATTTTATTAACTCAGTATATCAAATACATCAATAGCATCTGGCTGCCTCCTTTGTCAATATATGAGCCATACTAACAAATCTCCACCTTAGCGAATATATCACCTCCTTAGGAGAACACAACAGCTTGATAGAGCAACTATAGGCTGAGTAGTCGACCTCCAACAAATAGGCCCTCCACCAAAAGTAAAAACATACCCAGTGGTAGATCTCCTATCATCCAAGTCCCCAGCATAATCAGAATCCACATATCCTATAACAAAAGGATCCATCCGCTGATCTCCAAACACAATACCATGCCCCGCTGTACCCTTCAAATATCTAAAAATCCATTTGACTGCCTCCCAATGTTGTTTACCCGGCCTAGACATATACTTGCACACTTGACCAACAACATGAGCTAAATCAGGACGAGTACATACCATGGCATACATCAAACATCCAACAACACTGGCATAAGGTATCTCCACCATATCCTGAGTCTCCTTATCCGACTTAGGGCACTGATCAGAAGACAGCTTGAAGTGGTTTGCCAATGGAGTGCTCACCGGTTTTGATTTATCCATCCCAAACCTCTGCAGCACCTTCTCCACATAACCTTTCTGAGATAACCACAGCTTCTTTGATCCTCTACCATAGCTTCTTTGATCCTCTATCTCTGTGAATCTCCATCCCAAGAATCTTCTTCGCAGCCCCTAAATCCTTCATCTCAAATTCCAGACTCAAAAGGTTTTTCAGATCAACAATATCACGCATATTCTTAGCAGCAATAAGCATGTCATCAACGTAAAGTAACAGAAAAATACAAGAACCATCATCAAGGCTCTAAGTATAAACACAACAATCAAACTCACAACGCTTGTAGCCAATCTTCACCATATACGCATCAAACCGTATATTCCATTGCCTCGATGCTTGCTTCAAGCCATACAAGGATTTCTTCAACCTGCAAAATAAATGTTCCTTCCTCGGTTGAACGAAACCCTCTGGTTGCTGCATGTAAATGGGCTCCACGAGATCACCATGCAAGAAAGCAGTCATCACATCCATCTGCTCCAAGTGCAAATCCCGACTAGCCACCAATGCAAGTACTGCCCTAATCGAAGTATGCCTGACCACAGGGGAGAATGTCTCATCATAGTCAATCCCCTTCTGCTGCGAGTATCCTTTGACCACTAATCGAGCCTTGAACCTTTCCCCTCCTTTTTCTGTTACTGATGACTTCCTTGTGTAAATCCATCTGCATCCAATAACCTTCTTCCCTTTTGGAAGAACATCCAGCTCCCATGTCTGATTCTTGTGCACAGAATTTATCTTTTCTTCCATTGCAGTTTTTCACCTGTCTTTATTCTCACAAGAAACTGCTTCCTGAAAATTATGAGGATCCACACTAGTAACATTAAGAGCAAATGCTACTATATCCTCATAACCAAACCTGACTGGAGCTTGTATATTTGTACGTCTCACTCTATCCCGAGCTAACTTATAGCTCTCCGGTGCATCAGTTGCGCCACCATCATCATGAATAATATCATCAGGTGCAGAACTCGAACTCTCTCCTTTATCAGAAACTGTTGAAATGTGATCCAACTCCACCTCCACCTGCACCTTATCTTCACACGACTGTAGCATCGACTTCTCATCAAACACAGCATCTCTACTGATCACCACCTTCTGCTCAATAGGATCCCAAAACTTGAATCCCTTCACACCTTTCTTATAGCCCAGAAAGATGCACTTCTTCGATTTCGCATCAAGTTTTGACCTCTCATCAGAAGGAATAAGAACATAAGCAGGACAACCAAAAATTTTAAGATGATCAAAAGTAACATCATTACCTGTCCATATTTCTTCTGCAACTTTGCCATCCAAAGATGCATGCGGTGATCTGTTTATCAAGTAGCACGCCATATTCAAAGCCTCTGCCCAAAACTTCTTCGGCAAACCTACATTCAGCCTCAAACATCTTGCCCTCTCATTCAGCGTCCTGTTCATCCTTTCAGCAACGCCATTCTGCTGTGGCGTTTTACGCACTGTAAAGTGCCTCTGAATCCCATGCTCCTCACAAAACTCCTGAAACTTCGTGTCCCTGTACTCAGTACCATTATCAAACCTCAAATACTTGATTTTTCTCCCAGTTTGGTTTTCCGTCTCAGCCTTCCACAACTTGAACTTAGCAAAGACTTCATTCTTATGCCTCATGAAATACACCCAAACTTTCTTCGAAAAATCATCAATAAAGGTCACATAATAAAAGGAACCACCCATGGATGCCACTCTGACAGGTCCCCACACATCTGAATGCACATAGTCGAGAATTCCTTCTGTCTTCCGTTTCCCGGTCCCAAAACTAACTTTTGTCTGCTTGCCCAGAATACAAAACTTGCAAAAATCAAGCTTGCACGTTTTCACACTATGCAGAAGACCTCTTTTATGCAGCGCAACCATACCACTCTCACTCATATGCCCTAGACGCATATGCCACAGCTTCGTGTTATAATCACACGACTCAACAGAATGAGCTTCGCCTACAATTGTATTCCCCAACAGCTTGTAGATATTTCCTGCTGTAATCTTCTCTTTCATCACAGTCAAAGCACCTTTAACTATCTTGATGGTTTCCCCATCTTCATCAGCCTTCATCAGAAAACCATTCTTGTGCAGAGTACCCAAAGAAATCAAATTCTTTTTCAAATCAAGGATATGTCGAACATCACACAACGTCCTCACGGTTTCATCATACATCTTGATTTTCACATCACCAATACCAACAATATTACAGCATCGATCATCACCAAGAAAAACTGAACCCGAGTTACCTGGTTTATATGTTGTAAACCACTCTCTGTTGGGAGTTATGTGATAAGAACATTCAGAATCGAGACTCCAAGAATCAACATACTGCGCAGTCGAAATAGATAACATATCACCATCACTGCCATCCGAATTCTCATTTTGAACCATGTTGACAGACTTCGATGACCCATCATCAGTCTGTTTCTTCCACTTTGGACAATCCCGTTTCAAGTGCCCTCGTTCCTTGCACTTAAAACACGTTACTGATTTCTTCCCCTACGATTTATCCCGCGACTTGGATCTGAAACCCTGATTTCCTGAGTTATCCCTCACCTGCTTTCTTCCACGATCCTGGTTACCCTTAATATACAAACTATCACCATATGACGATTCTCCAGATTTCTGTTTCCGCTGGTTGTGAGCCAGCAACGCTGAAGTAATCTCCTAAGTCTTGATCGTTTCTTTCCCATATGTAAGGGTAGTCACCATATGTTCGTATGAAGAAGGTAACAAACACAGCAAAATCATCGCCTTGTCTTCATCCTCAATCTTGACTTCGAGTGAAGCCAAATCCGTGATAACTTGATTGAATATATTCACATGTTGCCCTAGATCGGACCCCTCCTGCATCTTCAGCCCGTATAACCTTTGCTTTAGATACAGTTTAGTCGTTAGGGTTTTCGACATAAACTGCGATTCCAGTTTCTTCCAGATCTCCTCCGCAGATTTGAGATGCATAACATGATACATAACTTCATCTGCAAGGCACAGCCAAATCGTCCTTGCCGCCCGTTCTTGCAGATCCTGCCAATCATCATCATTCATCCCCGCAGGCTTCTCTGCGCGCAGCCCTTTCTGAATCCCTTGCTGCGCCAATAGATCTTTCACCCTTGTCTGCCATAATCCGAAATTGCCATGACCATCAAACTTCGAAATCTCGAATTTTGATCCTCCCGTCATCTCCGTCGCCCAATCAACCTGGCTCTGATACCAATTGTTGTGAAACAATGACAATTTGGCATACGAATTAAAGACAAGAAAATAAAGAACACAAGATTTACGTGGTTCGGCAATGTGCCTACGTCCACGGCGGAGCAGTCGAATTTTATTAACTCAGTATATCAAATACATCAATACATCATGTATTTATACTAAAACCCTACAAGGTGTAAGATTCCCAAAATATCCTGTACCGTACCGCGGGCTCCTTCCTTTGTCAATATATGAGCCATACTAACACTTACAAATCATAATTTCGATGCAATGTACGTTCCAAATGAAATGCTTTAAGTATAAAACCAATTTCAATAAGAATGTCTCACAAAAAATATAATTGTGAAACCATCTCACACAAGTATTAGTCTTTATTCAAAAGTTTTATATATTTAATATTTTCATTGGAATATCTTCGAGAGACTTCATGTAGTGAGGGTTCAATTTTAAACAACAAACAAATATTTTAATAATTGATCAGCATATGAAACTGTATTGTGCGAAGATCATTTTAATATATTCACCTATCAATACATATTTGAAATAAGAAAATATTATTATCGATTTAGGGTTTGAATTATGAAAGCCTGAAAGGCTGAACCTATCAACCTAAAGCTCACAAAGTTTGGTAGTTTCTTATTAATTTCTACACAACGTTGATGCAGTTATATATTATTAATAACTAAATTGAAAGTATTCTAAAAAATATATAGATAGATATGTTGAGATGCGTGTTTTTTATGTTTTAGATGGAAATTTACTCAACACAGTTTGTGGCTTTTTTTAGCAGAACATGCTATTAGCAAAATTAAAATTGAAAAATTCATTATTATTGAAACAATTGTGTCACTTCTTCAATTCTTCTATCTCCCTGATCATTAAATTCAGGGGAAGGTCTTGGGTTAGACAAGCCTAAACGATTTAAGCGGGTTTTATCCATTAACCCAAACCCAAACCCATATAATATACCCTAATTGGGATTCATAAACCCTAATTGGGATGGGTCAATCCATTAGGGTAGGATAAAACCAGCCTAAACCGTTTAGGCCTGCCTAACGCAAGTTTTTGCCTAAATTCAGACTTTAAAAACTAGGGTCTTGGAATTATGAGAAAAAACAAAATCACATAGACCACAACAATTTACGATCAGGAAGGTCTTGGGTTAGACAGACCTAAACGATTTAGGCGGGTTTTATCCATTAACCCAAGCCCAAACCCATATAATATATCCTAATTGGGGATTAATAAACCCTATTTGGGATGGGTCAACCCATTTGGGTTGGATAAAAGCCGCCTAAACCATTTAGGTCTGCCTAACGCAAGTTTTTGCTTTTACGATCACTACCAAAACATTGCAAATTTACGATGGATTTGCGACAAAAAAAAGGTTGCGATTTAGCGACGGAATAAAATTTTAAATTTTACGATGGAATATTCCGTCGCAAACATGTTGCGACGAATCTCACAAACTTTAGCGATGGAAAATTCCGCCGCAAAATTTCTTTTTTTAATATGTATATTTTTTAGTACGTATAATAAATGAGATTAGTGTTTGGTTCAGCGGTAATATGCGCAACACGCGTGCGGGAGGTGTCGAGTTTGAATTCCCTTGGACGTAAGCCAACAAATTTGATGATTGAACCGACCTGTTCAAAAAAAAATTTAAATTTTATTTGGTTGGTTCTGGAAATATAACCGTTGGAGTAGTTATATCCACCTTCTTCCTAGCAAAAATGTCGAGCTCTGTGTTTTTTTTTTTTTGGGTTAGATTCCAGAAAATTTGTTTCTTCAGTTCTCTAATCACTATCACTGGCGAAGCCAACCTTGGGCTGGGGGCTGCCGGCCGGAAATTTTTTTTATAAATGGGAACTTTTTCTCCAAAAAATCTCTCCTTTGATGTTTTTTTGAGGGGTATTTATAAGAGACGACTTGCTTTAGGGTTTCCGCGCCGTTCTCAAGCTGTTGAGGGCCGAGCCCGCGAATTTCGGGCGGTTCGTTGACGTGGAAGCTTCGGTGATTCAGAAATCCTCGTAAAGTAGTCGTTGATGTATTCGTTGGTCTTCGGTCGCTAAACGGTTGTGGTTGTGGCTCGAGATCTTTATATCGAACCTCTCCTTAGCTCGCTGGAGTGCGAATGACCTTGATCGAACTGCTTTGGATAACTATCGAACTGCTTTCCATTCGTACCACTTTTTCGCAGCAGCAGCTCATGGCTCGAACTAGATCCTTTATCTTTATTGGGCCCAGGGTGCTATTGGGCTTTAGTCTGGCACATTTACTGGGTCGGGTCAGGTTCGCATCTCCAACAGTTATATTTAAAATAAAATTATAAGACTCAATCTAATGTGATATGGTCAAGCCCCTCGGAACTTCGAGTCTACCTCCGCCCCTGATCACCATCAATTGTTTCTCTCCTTCTCACTCTCAACTACGGTTAATTAATAAGAATCTTAGCAATTGCCGTGGATGTAGCTAATTTTGGTGAACCACGTACATCGTGTCTTGTTTGTGCTGTTTTGTTTCTTGTTGATGTTTTCGTTTGTCGATCGCATAACAAATATCATAATAATAAATGTGCAAATTAAAATACTCCTTCCGTCCAATTAGATTAATCCAGTTTGATTTCGGCACAGAAACTAATATTTGTGAGTGTAGTGGAATTAATATTTTATTGATGTGAGAATATCTTTTTCCATTTTAGAAAAATGGACTAATCTGGTGGGACAGACGAAAATGGAAATATGGATCGGAACGGAGGGAGTATGTCTTACACACACCTGAGCATATATTGTAAATTGAAGAATTGAATCCCATAAAAGGAAAATCGTTAATAACAACGATGAACACGTACATGCTTAATTAGACATACCATATTATTTATTATCTTCAAACATCGGAAATTCTCAACTAAATTTATTTTTCAGGAAAAAAAAAAACATTTTTGCATCCCTAGAGTTGAAGATACATGCCATATAGACCCCTCTCTCATCATGACTCAGTCACTTTTTAACTGAATCAATTTATAGAATCTCATAATATATAAGAGGGATCAAAATGCCACAGCCTTCATACTTTTTGGGATGGAAAAATGCTATTTTTCTTAACCCTTATTTTGCAAAGTTAATGTTACTATAAACCAAGAGACTTTTGAGGTGTGGTTTCTCCTGCAACTGGATGATCCAGCTTTGCTTGCTTGTTGCCTTCCACTTTTAATCCAAAATGAATGTGAGGAAAATGTGCCCACTGCATGCATATATAACCTCATGATCACAATCCCGTGTATTATGCAAAACACTAAGCGCAGTACTCTTAGATCAATGATCGATCTCTTTTCCTTTCATTCTTCAACATATATACCAAATTAAGTATGTATTACTACATAACTTACATTCTTTGCGGCCGTGCTAAAGGCTTCACGATGGCTGATCTCGGGATTGCTCGCCTTTATTCTCTGAATCTCCTCCCTGTAAATCTAACCATTAACTTACAGCAGCTTCAGATTTCTCTCCTAGTCAAAATATTTATGGCCATTTCTTTTAGTTTCTTCTCAACAAAAAAATGCGATACTGCTTACTTTATGAAACGATTGTATGCTGATGGTACACGCTGTCTTTTCTCTGGAGCTGTAGACCCAAAAAAAAGAATTTATGAGATTTTAAGATTATATATGTTTAATATTTGCAATTGAAATAATAGTGTGTTGGTAGCATATGAATAAAGAGGTATTGGCTGATACATATAGAGGGTGGTGCTGTTTGATTGGGGATGAGTTGTATGCAAATGTAATGTCACAATCATAACATAACAGGTCATATATGATTCAAGAAAAATAGGGCAGATTCTCTCTCTCCAGCTAGCATTCATCAAATTAACTTTAGGACAAAGATGATTATGTCCAATGTTGGTGGGTGAAGAAGAAAGAAAATTAGAGCTTGGAACTCACGGCGTATTGGAGCCATCTTGGGCTGGTGATCAGTACTGTCAACAAGTCTGCTGCGATTTGAGGCCGACCCGCTCTCTCCACCACCACCCATCATCGACTGTTGTTTCTGCTGGCCCTTCATTTTTTATAGATATATATCTGAATTAATGTTGGAGACAAGACAAGACAAGGAAGAATGTGGTCTCTCACCTGGAAATCTTGGAGGTGAAGAGAAGCTCCCATGTTTACTGACAGCAGATTGGCGCAATGCCCACATCTCACAGTAACAATTGTAAACATGCTCCCAAATGGAACACTAACCTGCTCCAGCTCCACCATCACATTCTCAATATTAATATCCATCAACAATTAAATTTCACCCAAACCCTAGATATTATTCAAACCCTTCTGCTATGCAATGTGCTTAATTTAGAAAAAAAAAAAGCACAATTCCAGAAGAAATTACATACGATGTATGTATGTATGTTTCTAACATTAATTAAAATCATGCATTCACCAGTTTCTATATATTGTGCAAAATGACTCTAGTGTATGCATATTTGTTTTCCAGAAATGGTAATTATATTCTTGAAATTGAAAAGGGACGATAAATCTCAATTTGAGTCTCTCCTTTATATGCCTTTAATTTGCGATCTTAAAACTTAAAATCTCTCTTTCCTTTCAGTGCTTCTTCTGACTTTTCTGCATCTCTGCCAACATCACTGATCACTGCGTGTGTGTGTGTGTGTCTGTGTCTGCTTGAGAGAGAGAGAGAGAGGAAAACAACGTGACTGGAACGGAATTCATCGAAAAGACAGTAATCGAAGAGGAAGGAGCGAGCCAAAGTTATTTCCAATCACACAAAATATCCACCGTGATTTCACACAAGAACTGAAATCTGTATATATATATATATATGGAGAGAGAGAGAGAGAGACCTACATATGCTTTAATTTGATGAGAAAAATTAAAGAAAAAAAAGGAAAGCACTTTCTTTCTGTATCATGATTTTATTTTGGCAGCTCTCATGAAAGTTGAAGAATTGAATCCCACATCACAAATACACAAATTAAACATGATCAGTTAAAAGTTGAGGCCAAAAAAAAAAGAAAAAAGAAAAAGGGTATGAACAGAACAGAACAGAAACACCCAATTTCAGCACACGGTAGTATTTAGTGGTACGAACAAGAAATGGTTTCAGGAGAGAAAGAGAGATGAGATATTAATTGTGGTACTTAAATTAAATATGTTCAAGGACATCCAAAATTAAAATCAACATTTCTATACAATACAGCCAAGATCCCTAAATAACCATCAGATCATAGGGTTACACATCATCAAAATATAGATGAATAGGGTTTTCCTTATTGTGATAGGTGCAAGAAAAAGTAGATTTCTTTCTGGGTTTCTGAGATTTCGAATTCTGGACTCATAAATTCTCTTTTACCCCCCCTTAAACATACAAAACATCAAATTTAACATTTGGACAAAACACATATTCACGATCTATTTTCGACATAAAATATCAACTTGGGAATATAACCATGATTTGCTTTCTTCTTTCTCATCAAAATTCTTCATCCGGCAGTTTTAATCGGCATAAAATAATACCATACTATATATAGGAAAAAACGACAGCAACCGAGTATTTTCTCCACTGAACCCACAATTCTCAACCTGCATTCTTCTTCAGGAAAAATGAAAAATGTTTCTTGATTAAGCAACAATATTCTTAAATAGCGCCTAAATTTTGGAAAAATGAAATCTTTTTTTTCTTTTGATGACAACCCTAAAGTTTGTTTAGCAGAATGTGAAATTCACGAGTTGATTTGGTTGAAGAAGTGATCAGTACATGCAAGTTAAGGTTAAAGAAGATATACCGCTAAAATGGTGTTGCAGTAGTTGCAGTTAACATAACAAACACGTTCGGAGCTCAATTCCATTGACATCTTAGCCGGAGATGAAAACCACAAAAAAGGAGAGAAAATAAAATACAAGGGCTCAGAGTAATTGAGCTGAATTGCACCAAGAAAACGAAGATGAAGCAGATCAAGGAGTGAAGAATAATAAATTCAGCTAAAGCTTCAAGAGCTCAAGACAAGGGGGAGAGAGAGAGAGAGAGATAATTAATATATGTATGTGTGTATATGTTATAAGTGAGGTCGAGCGATATGTTAATAAATGTGTATGTATTTGTATGGTAGGCGATGAAGGGGAGAAGAGAAGGAAAAATAGATGAGAGAGATGGGAGTGGTCAGGTCGGTGAGTACAATTTCACTTTAGCAGCTAGTGGTATATTTTGTTAAATTTCAAGAAAAAGAGAGAGAGAGAAGCTGGGGTTAATTATGATTCAAATCATGAGTGGGTGGGATTCATCTGGGTTTCTGTATTCACATCTGCAGCGGAATAGGGGGGCGAGATACTTCAGAATTTAGGGATTAGAGAGTCACCTCCATACATACATTTTACTCAATTAGAAGCCCTAAATTTTATTATTATTACTCCCTCCGCAAACCAAAATGACATAATAACCAATATGTAGTGAAATTAATATTGTATTGGTGAGTGTGAAAATTTTTGTCATTTTAGGAAAGATGACTAATAAATGGGACAGAAAGTGAGACTAATAAATTGGGACAGATGGAGTATTTTTTTTTATCATTATACATTTCTATGTTTGGGTACTTCAAGTCTTCAATAACTAATGACAACATATATTTTGATTAGAAGATTAATTGCACTCATATATAAATCAAGATTCTTGATTAAAAAATATATATATGTCGGTAGGCGAACAACCCAACACAAACATGTAGAAAAGAATGAATGGATAGATATTTAATTTGTGAATATATATATATATATACAAATGAATTCCATTTGATTAACGAAGATGGTTTTTACGAAAATAGCAAAAGTAGAGATTGAGACGCTAACTTAAATAAGAATTAACCTAACCTCACATCTCACATACAATATGGATGTCGTTTGTCCCATCATTTTTCTTATTGTTGGTGATAATGATGCATCAATATTGAAGTAATTAATTATATATTTTTTTTTCCTAGCTAAATAATAAAAAGAATGCAAAATGATAAGTGGAGATAATTGACTTTTAAAAACAAGAGACGAGATGAACTTTATGAAACGAGCATAAAAAATGTACGACAATGTGTCAAATAGCAAAGAAATGTGCAGACATGACAGATGAGACGCAACTGCACAGCATTCTTAAGATTTGACACCACGTGATATGTTTATTTTTTTCACTCCTAATTACTATTAACTTCTTGATTTTATTAATTACCGCCTCATTATATCATGATCATATTCCAAAACCTCCTCTTCATATATATATGTACATGGTGGCATCGCTAGTAGGAGTAATATAGTTGCCATTTTGAGAGATTATGATCATGAATTAACATTATGTCTCTTGTTCGAAGTGTAATGGTGAAAGCACTTTACTTATGATCAAGAGATTATAACTTCGAGTTTCCATAAAAATGTATAAGGTGTGTGTGTTTAAATTATTGTGAAAAAAAATAACTTACTATTATTTACTGTACATTTATATCATCGATTGTAGAAATAGAAAAAGTACAAATAGAGTGAAGTTATTTGTTCTTGGTTAATTACTTTGTAGATCTTATTGGGGTGTAGGTTTCTCTTAATAAAATAGAGTGGTTTCATAGAATTGATTAAAAAAGAATTATCCAATTATAATAAGCTAGTTCATGTCGTTTTAATCAATTAATAAGAAATATTTAACTGATCATTTATGCACATTATGAAATTTTTGTTTTTTTTTTTGAGGGGATGAAATTATTATAATTTTGAGTACCTATCATTATAGTTAGATTGATCTGACATCATATTATTTGATTTGTTTGATAAATTAATTTTTGTTCTCATTATTGTAAATTGATTTATATCACTTTAATTAGTTAAATGGAAAATATATTTAAGAGCGACTATGTTTCCAATCAATTTGCTTTTGCTAGATTCTATGTATGTGGTCCGACTTTTTGCATATAGATTGATTGCATCGGAGTTTTTTTAACAATAAAATAGTAAATCCAATAATTATTGACATCACATTTAAAGAAATAAAAAAATTGTTGTATTAATATTGTTTACAATTGTTTTCATCAGGCGGAATTGTGTTTTTATTTAGGTGAAAAACTTTCATTTAACCAAAAATCGAAAGTGACATCATATCCAAAAAAATCAGATGAAATGATGATATGTAGTTAATGCAACTATTAAAATTAGTGCATTTATATTTATATTGAGTGTCCCTTAAGTTTCATTAAATTAATCTATTTTACATATCTAAGAGACATTTTTATAAATTAAATAGGAAAAAGTTGAACTTGATCATAAATAAAAGGATTAATTACAATTTAATTTCTAATGTTTGCTCATTTTTATGAAAATTATCTAATATTTACAAAATTATAATTTAATTTTCAATATTTATCTACTTTTGCAATTTAATTCATAATGTTTCAAATATACAATTTGATTCCTATGGTTAATCCATTTTTGCAATTTAATTCCCAATATTTACAAATTTATATTTTAATTATTAACATTTACTAAATTACTTTTTAAGCACTAACATCTATCAACTTTTAAACTTAATTAGAAAATAACTTAATATTTTACATTTAAATTTCTAATTTATTTTTTATATTTCTTGCAAAAAAAAAACTAAGTCTTAAAATTGATTCAATTTTATATTTTAATTTCTAATAATTGTCTATTTTCTTATAATTCAACTCGTAAATATTAAAAATAAAAAAATGAAATTATAAAAATTAGTTATTTTGCAAAAATATGGACATATGTTATAATGAAGATACAAATATTTTTAAAAAATATATTAATATTAGGAATTAAATGGCATAAACCAAAAACATAATGAATTATAATATTATTTTATTTCTTAATATTTATTATTATGAATTAATGATAAAAAAAATTAAATATAAAAATGAACAAATTTCATGAACATATGTAGATGTGGGGAATTAAAAATGCAAATCTTGTATGTTGGACATTAACCAGTAAAAATAATAAACGTTAGGAATTAAATTGTAATTTTATAAACTTGAAATTATCTTTGCAAACATTATAAATTAAATTATAATCTATATCTATATCTATATCTATATATACTTTTGTAACTCCCTCAACTAACCTTCTCTAATTTGAGGACTCGTTACATTGATGATCAGGTTTTTCCAAACATTTTCTCAATCAAAATCAGTGGAAGACTTAAATAAATTAATGATCAATTGAAAATAGCATTTAAATTCCAAAACATCGAGTCTAGAGTCTCACAAAGTTAAACATCAAGTTACACAAAATATTTTCTGAATTTTGGAAGGAATTAACAGAGTGTGTAGCAACGGGTGTGTGTGCAGCGTAGTGGAGATATGCATATGAAGATGCATATCTCAGGATCTTTAAATCTGATACTCTTCACCTCGCCTGTTTACACCCCTTGTACTCCAATCCTCGCTGCTCAACCTGCGTATTTTAGAAATAATACGAGGGGCTGAGTACTAATGTACCCAATGGAAAACATGCCCGAAAACATACATTTATATAAGGATGATATGAAACTCACACAGATGTACACGGGGTTTTGTTGAAAAGAACTGTGTAATCCAAAACATTTTCTTTTGCACGCGTGCTATTTTACATGATATTATATCTGTTTTATGTGGTGTAACTGAAAGCTGGCCAACTTTCAAGTTATGATGAACAGTTAGGAATGAATACACACTCAACCTACTGTCATCTAAAGTGCACTAGTCTCAGAATTTACCTTTGAGACCCGATCATTTAATAAACCAACACCCTGGATCCATAAACATGTGGGGGCTTTTCACCCCACTTCATAAATACGTGGGGGTTGTACACCCCACTTCACAATATGTGGGGGCTGTTCACCCCACTTCACAATTTGTGGGGGCTTTTCACCCCACTTCAAACTAAATGAGTTCTAGCACAACACAATCCTGATTCTAAACTCATTAGTATAACTCTCTGTCGATGGGAATCGACAAAGGACAGATATAATAGCACAAATCATGCATAGCATCTCATTTAAAAGTAAAACATTTTAACACGTTTTGAAAAGGAAACACATTTTTGCTTTTATACTCAAATAGTTTCCCACCTGGTGTTTAGGCTCTCGGTAAAATAGATGCTTTCCCGCTAACTGTGTGTATGAGCTTATCCTTTCTAACTTTCAATCTCCTACAGTAATCAGGGATAACCAAATTAGGACGGTCGGTCTAGGACAACGACAACTCAATCAATTTCAATAACACTACGCATGCTTTTACTCTTAAATTGTTATGCTAGAACCTCACATGCTCCATAATCCAATTTCTAATGAATCAACTCGATTTCTAATGTTCGATATCAATAACTAACACTTCTTCATGCTCATAACATGTTTCTCTAGTCATGTATTAAACTCAGACATTGAATACGACTTAAATCAAACAAGAACGGAACGAAAGAACATGAATCATCCTCTCTACTTGCTGCATCGATCGACGCAGCTCACGTCGATCGACGGCAAGGTGCATCGATCGACATGAAGCTTAGACGACCAACGACTCAGCTGGACGCACCCCAGAGTCGATGAACTCGACGTCGATCGACGGGCTCCCACGTCGATCGACGAACTCAACGTCGATCAACGGCTTCCCACGTTGATCGACAGGCTCACGTTGATCAACGGCAAAGCTGCGTCGATTGACGTGAGTCGTCTTCTCTGGCGACTCGCGATCGGCTGACCTGCAACTCCCAATTTCCTCCGATCTAGCCATCCAAACTAACATGCAATCATATATTTAAGGTCCCTAGACATCCTAGAACACGATTCAAGCCTCCAAACACGAAAAACACGCAAGAAACAAAGGTGTAGAGAGAGCTCACCGGAAAATGAGGTTGACGACGGTGTTGGCGATTTCCGGCGACAAAACTCACGTTCAACGGTACCAAAATGATCCCTATGAGATAAGGAACACAAAAACAACGTCCATCCTTGGATTAAACTCCGATTCAAAGAGTTGAATCATCAAAATTGAAAAAGAAGGAACAAGGAGGTGACCTACCTTCTCTCCTCTGTTTCTCAGTCGATACTCGTCCTCACGGGTGCTACCTTAGCTCAAAACGAAGCCTGAAGAACGATCTCTCCAATGGTGGTGGTGGCTTGGCTTGGGGTGGCCGGAGTCGGCCGAAATCTTGCCAGGAATGGGGCTGACGAGGTGGGGGGGTTTGGAAAGGGGTAGTTCTCTCTCTCTCTCTCTAGCTTAGGGAATTGGTACTGGAAATGGAGTAATATCACTCCTATATATTTGATAAAATATTGTTCTCCATATATATATATAATGAGTTGCGTTCATTTCTGAACTATATGTCCTGAATGAACAGTGGCCTAAGATCTGAGCGTCCATTTTATTGATCTGATGGTTGAATTAATGACACGTGGCAGGTAAATTTTTTATTTATTTAATTGAAAGGGTGTTATGGGAAGAAAATATTATGTTAATGTTTGGTAGATTTTATATAATATGCAGTTACCTAATTTCATGCTAAATCAAATATTAAACATATCTTTCCAAATTATTTTTATTTATTAAATTCTTGCTACGTGAATTAAACAAAAAACCATTCTCATCATTCCAAATCCTCTCTCCTGCAAAGAAGAAACGAAATCCCTTCCACGACTTGCTACTATATTCACGCCATAGCACCCCAATCAAACGCTGCAACGCCGAGACAGAACGTCGGACGGAATCGGATAGCAGCGGGGACCGAGATGGAGGCAGACGGTGGTCGGTGGTCGCCCAATTCAGTGTCGGCTACCCACAGCGATGCAACCCTCTCGTTGCCCCCTTCTTCTCTGTCACCCAGCCCCTCGCCGGTGAGTATGGATGAAGAGAAATATAGTGAGATGGAGGATCATCGCGAGTGAAGAAATACGATGGGAATTGATATGGTGAAATATGATGGGAATTAATATGGTGAGATTCAGAGGCAGAATTGGAGGTCATCAATGGAGGATTGGTTGAGTGCGGTGCCGGTGGGTGCGTGTGTGTAATGTATTATTTTTTAATTTTCTATTGTTTTTATCCTTAGGATTAAAGTGTTTTTCATTATTTTTGTGTCATATGCGATTATCATTTTTATTTTATGTGAGTGTCATTATTTATGAATAAATGTATCATTCTTCGAATCCGGCTGAC
>JAPKLW010000311.1:199752-256772 GCA_026898455.1 Plectranthus barbatus
TATAAGGTAGAGCTACTTACATGTTGATTTGTAGCCTCCATTTCTAAATCTTGCTTTTATTTCTTACTTTTTTTTTCAATTCCACCACTCTCCCACTCTATCTCTAGCCGCCTCTACTTACATGTTGATTTGTTTGTAGCCTCCAATTTCTAAAGCTTGCTTTTATTTCTTACTTTTATATATATATATATATATATATATATATATTTATATTAAGATCCTGTTCCAGTTCCACCACTCTATCTCTAGCCGGCTAATTGCAATTGTACTGTAAAATCCAATAACGCCAACAGCCAGGCGTCCAACCGTGGCAAACAAGTGATGATCGTGCATTAATGGTGGAAATAAATCGAGTGCGACAAAGTCAGTCAAGAGATAGAGCTGTGCAGTGCAGCTGGGTGGCCTGGGTGGTTGGTTGCAATTTAATTTGATTCATTTCTCCACGTTAACTATATTCACTCTTCTGCCAATTGTTAGGTAGCTAACGCTTCATAAAATCCCTTGCATTTTTACACTCTTTAGTCCCCAACATACCCTAAAATCTCTCTGAATTATGACGCCATTCGGGATATTCGCCGGTTTTGTTGTCTTGCTGGCGGTTTACTGCGCCCTCGACCCTTTCGGCCACTCCGCCATATCCGGGTTCCCCGATTTCGAGGCGGTTAAGATCGACATGCCGCCGTGGACTGCCCTTCCTGTTGAGAGGGACCGCGATAACTTGCTCCAGAAATCGGAAGTTAGGTTTTTGAACCAGGTGCAGGGCCCCGAGAGCATTGCGTTTGACCCTATGGGCCGGGGGCCCTACACCGGTGTCGCTGATGGCCGTGTTGTTTTCTGGGACGGCCACAATTGGACTGATTTTGCCTACACTTCAGCCAACCGGTGATTCTTTTATTTATTTGATTGTTTATTATTACTATTATAGAGATTGGTGCTTCGACTGTGTCTGCGTCCATTGCAAATGTGTTCATTTTATTTCAGAATCAATTTCCGGATTTAATTTGAAATCCTCCTGAGCTGTGAGTATCTGGAGTTAGAGTGCTGTTTAACAAGTAGGCGTTAGTCCATCAATGCTTTGAAAATGAACTGTGTTTTAGGTTTTTGAAGGTATCGGCTTTCGTTGGTTAATTAATGGTTATGATTGTGTGAAGGTCCGGCCTATGCGATCCGAAGCCAACAACGCTGAGCTACGTGAAGAATGAACACATATGTGGCAGGCCTTTGGGGCTGAGATTTGAGAAGAAGAGCGGGGATCTTTACATTGCTGATGCATATTTCGGGCTGATGAAGGTCGGGCCTGAGGGTGGTTTAGCAACAAGCATCACCAGTGAGGCTGAAGGTGTTCCTCTGGGATTTACAAACGACTTGGACATTGATGATGAAGGGAATATATATTTCACTGACAGCAGCACAAAATACAAAAGAAGGTAACCTAGGATTTTGCTGATCAGCAACTGATTTGTTTCTCTAATCTGTATTCTCATGAAGTTGCTTGCTTGCTTGCTTCAGGAACTTTCTCCAGTTGGTCTTCTCTAGCGAAGATAGTGGAAGGGTGCTGAAATACAATCCCATAACAAAAGAAACCACCGTACTTATCCGAAACCTTCAATTTCCCAACGGCCTTTCCTTGAGCAAGGATGGTTCCTTCTTTGTCTTCTGTGAGGGTCAAATTGGCAGGTACCTCCATTCCTCCTCTTATATTTGAGGGAAGTTTGTATCTGTGCAGGACTTGAAACTTGAGGATTTATACATTTGTATACCATGATGGGGAACACCTAGAAGAGAGAAAGCATTATTCTTGACAGCATCATGAGCTAGATAAGATCATGAAATTTAGTAGACCTTTGCTAACTGTGTATGCAGTGATGTCTAGAAACGAAATTCTGTTGCTGGCCGATAGATTGTTAATTTGCTATTAATGCAAGTGTAGAGGAGATGATGAAATAAAAGTGAGAAAAAAAGGATGATCTTTGAATGTGCCTTCACTCTACATTTCCATGCTTAATAATTGTAATCTTGATCTGTTATGTAAATTACGTAGGTTGTCTAGATACTGGTTGAAAGGTGAGAAGGCGGGGACATGGGAGCCGCTAGCGGTGCTGCCGGGATTCCCGGACAATGTCCGGACAAATGAGAAGGGGGATTTCTGGGTGGCAATCCATTGTCGCAGAAGCATATACTCCCACATCCTAGGACTCTACCCAAAACTCCGGCACGCTTGGCTGAAACTCCCGATTTCCGCAAAGATTCATTATCTGATGCAAATAGGAGGGCGGCCTCATGCGGTGGTGGTGAAGTATAGCCCAGAGGGTAAGCTTTTAGAGATTCTGGAGGATAGACAGGGGAAAGTAGTGAAAGCAGTGAGTGAAGTAGAGGAGAAAGATGGGAAGCTGTGGATAGGGAGTGTGTTGATGTCCTTCATTGCAGTTTACCAGTTAGATTAGAAAGAATAGCAATTTCGTGTTTTAGTTTCCCCCTACCGTCGCCCGCTCCATCCATTCTTGCAGGAAGGAATAGCTTCTTTTTTATGGAACTCTCTCTTCTCTCTTCATGGATGATTTATATGTACTGGGCTCCTAGATTCTTATGTTGTTGGAGATGAGTGATGACATTTCCCTTTTGTTTTACTATTTTTTTTTTTTTAACTATCTCCAAAGGGATTTTAGTGGCCTTTTTATAGTATTCGGTTTGATTTGATGCTTGAAATAAAAAGATTAGTACCTTGTTCGGCTGTAATGGTAAAAGCATCAATAGATTATGGATTTGAGTTTTTATAATAGATTATGGATTTGAGTTTTTATGAGGATATGCGGGTGTGTATTTAATTAATATTTAAAATTGTTCACTTTTTTACTTTCATCAATATAAACATTCATTTTACCACCACTCATATATATTAGTTATCGTGTTTGGTTAAAATGTGATGATTTAACTGAAATGGAGGGATAATAAATAAAAACATTTATAAAAATAAAAAGAATCAAAAAAATCAGCCAGAATAAAGAAAATTCATTAAATTTCTTGTTAAAGTTATTTTTTAAAAAAAGGAATAATAATATTATTATGCTTAATTCATCTCTCATAATCTGTGATGTCATATGGACATAATTGTCGGAGATTTTTATTTTTTTCTCAATCTATAGTTTTACTGTGTAATTATAACCCCTTTTTTCACCACATTTCATCACTTCTAATCACATGTTATTAAAATGAATTTACGAGATTAAAGTGAATATATTTATAAAAAAATTTAAACGATGTTTATGAAAATATTAACAGAAAAAATGAAAGGTGCCATTTTTTCTATGATGTCAAAAAGGTGTTTATTTAAGATGAAAAAGTAGCATTTTCAACGTGGCAATAGAGCACTGGTTTACTGCCTGCCCTCTTTCGTAGGCTCGAAGCACAGAATTGCTACTCTCATCAAAATCCTTTTTTTTTTCCTTTTTTTTTTGGAGAGGCATCCGAAATTTTTTTAATTGCTGTGCATTATTATATCTGAACTCGCCCAAAACCAGATCAATCGCTACAACGCAGAGAAAATGAGCGAAACTCAGGAATCGGGAAGAAGCTTCTTGCATTCTATTAAAAAGAGTTTTCATCTCGACGATTATTCCAAAATTCTTAATCCAGATAAACCTCTTCCCACTCGGAATAGCGCTGCTGTTCAAGAATTCATCGCATCCGATCCTGTCCACGGGCCTGTTGTATGTTCCGCTTTCAATCCCTATGTGTTTTCAATTTTCTTATGTTTTGGTGATTTTAAAGTTTGAATTTGGCTTAATAATTAGATTTTGGCTCTATTTCTCGCTTTTTGATGTGATTACTTTCTGCTTGAATCTTAATTGGTTCCTAGTTGGAATGGAAAACCCTACTGATTAATCTCCTTGAATTTTCTTGAATGTGTGAACTTTCCTTTGTTTTTTCATCGTTTGTCCTACTCAATGAAGTCGAATTAGGTTAAGAAATATTTGTTGCAATGCGTGGAATCAATTTACCAATGAATTTGGTGTTTTGTAGCTATTTCTTCTTGTACAATGAATCATTTTCCTCATTAAGAACAATGCTGCGTTCAGTAAAAACTTTGAAGGTAGTCGTTATGGAGTGAGATGAGCCGGATTAAATGTTACTAATTTCTCACAAGTGTTCGATCTACTTAGGCTTTTGTGGATTTTTTATTCTTCAATCTCCACTCCTTTTTTCTTTTATTATTTGGAAATCAAACTTCATATTCAATAGTGCATGCATTGTTTGTTCTGCCGCAACATGGGATAATTCAATTTCTGAGCCTTGTGGATCATGTCATTTGTTTGAGAAAGAGTATTGTTACTGTTGTATGGCTTCTAGTTTTTGACTTCTATAATGTCGAATCTTTTTCATTCATGGAATTGGAATGTTCAAGTTCTGTTCTTTTTCTTTGGGTTGGGCAGTAAGGTTCTTTCTATATTTGTTTTTCTTGACACTGGCTTTATGGATGACTGGATGTTGATATAGCTGAGATTCTGGATTTTTCTTTTAAATTCAAAAATTGAAGGGTTTTTTTGGCTCCTGTTTCCTGTTTTTATGTGGAAAAAAGTGGAGTTTTACTTTCTTTGAATTAAATTTCATTTTCCAGTCTTGATATGTGAGCATTTCTCCTCTAACTCTCTGGTTTTCCGTGGCTCTTGTTTGCCTCGTATTGCAGCTGAAGACTGCAGGTGAAGCAGCCAACTTTGCTTATGTAGGTGCTGCTGTTGGAGCGATTACAACTGGCGGAAATGCTTGGAGGTGGTCAAAGAGTCCTCATGGTATGTTACGCTTTTTTGTGTAACTAAAACTTTTACTTTGGCTATTTTTTGAATCGTTACGAATCAACATTTGTTTGGACTTCAGCAAGTATTTTTCACGACCCTTAATAAACATTCATCCATATACTTCTAACCACTGTTCAATTTTTTTCTGTGAAAACTCTACTCATAAAGTACTTTTTGATGAATTGGGTAATTCTAGGGTTGATTTGAGATGAAGAGAAGATCTCTATTATTTCTTTGGTAGTGTATATAATATATTTTTCATTAGGTCTTGACACTTGTTAGATGATTAAGGTTGATATTTTTTTCATCCTTACTACAAGAGCATGATCAGTTGAATTATTACACATCCCTTGTTTGTTTGGGACTATACGCTTGTAGGTTAACTTTTTTCTCCCATCCCTTTTTTATTTTGTTGATTTTCATTCTTGTTTTCTCTCCCATCCATCTGTTGAATGAGTTTCATGACTTACAATATTTTTCTAACTCTTGCATTATCATTCTGTATTTATGGAATAATAGGTAATGTCTATTTCTTTCGTTCTCAGTGTGGCGGTACTTGGATAAATTGGATCAGATAAGATTTATGTAATAAAATGTATTGATTTGGCAGGGACCGTATTGTCTTTGGCTTTTGGAGCTGTAGTGGGGTTCAGCTTGGGAGCTGAAGTTGCTAACCACTGGTACCAGTTATATAGGCTGGATACAGTGGGAGCGCAGGTTAAATTCAATGAGTGGTTGCAGAAGAGAGGCTGAATTTGGCTTCTATTGAGACGCACCCCTTTCAGCAATAATAATAATAATAGCTCATCTTGATCTTGATAATGGAGTTTCACAGTCATTCGTCTCTCTATCTTAACTCTCTTGCTATTTCTTCTTTGCTTTTGCCGTAAGGATTTTGAAGATGTTCAGAGATTGAATGATTTGTGGATAGTGTTTCTTCATGTTATGTTCGTCTGCGTTCCGAGCTTTCAATTGTGATTATTAATTAATTATTCTGTTTCTTCCTTCTACGTTCATCTGCGTTCCGAGCTTTTAATTGTGATTATTAACTTACCAGACTTGATGAATTGGTGCTTTATAATGGATAAAAGCCAAGCTCTCTCTAATTGATTTTTATCAAGATTTTAAAATATATATATATATGGAGTGGATCCAGTGAGAAAACTCTTAACGTGAGAAAGTGAGAAAGATGTTTGATTGCATTCACGGCATTGCTTGATTGTATTCAGGTCGTTGCTTGATTGCAATGTTGCTTGATTGTGCTTTAGTTGTTGCTTGATTGCATTTTAGTTATTGTTTGATACAATATTAACCATTGATTTTTTTTAAATCTGATGGACATGGTTCATTCTTTTTTCTCACATGAGAATTTTTTTTACATGATCCCTCCTCTATATATATATATAGAGAGAGAGTAGTGATTATATAATAATAGTTTTTCTCATGCTAAATGAGAAAGAATTGGATCCTTTATTTTGTTGACCCAATGGTTGTGATAATTCATGATTTATTGAATAAATAAGGTAATTAGGTATCTTAATAATTTAGCCTTTAAGTTTAAATAATTGTATTATCTATCTTTCCTAATTTTCTATTTCCTCCCATTATAATCAAACAATTATATCTTTCTCGATTTAAATTTATTTTTTACGAATCATATATCGAATTAAACATATTTTTACGACGATTCATATGATATCCATATTGAATATGTTAAATTTAGAAGATTCGCATGAAAATTATGATTTTATATTAAGCTGGTATATGTTTTTCATTATAGTTACGTTCAGGGTAAAAAAAAAATGCATCAATTACACATAAAAAATGTTCCCAAATATCTGCATTTTTTGGCATCAAATGATGCATTCTTAACTTGGATAAGATGCATTTTTATTCTAAAGCATATACATTTTTGTATTCATATTGAGTGCATTTTTTGCATTGATTATATGTCGCAGTTTTATGCCTAAAATATTGCATTTTTTACATTGAATATATGCATATTATGTTTTATGAATTGCACGAAATGGAATTTTTGAATATATATTTTTCACATTTTTACCCTTTTGTGCATTGACTATGTGCAAAAAATGCACCGAAAATTGGACAGAATTTGTTTAATCTGAGTCATCGATTGCAATATTTAATGGTTCAGATTCTTTCTCATTTAGCACGGGAAATCATATTATCACCTAATCACTACCATATATATATATATATATATATATATATATATATATATATATATAATTATGAAATAATCAATTGTAATAATAAAATATTGATTAAATAGTATTCTCCCCATTTTAATTATATGGTCCATATTACTATTTTAGGGTGTTCTAATTATTTAGTTTAATTTTCTTATTTGGTAGTATTACTTTTCTGTAGTAATTTACAATTATACCTTGAATAACTTTGAGAAATGAAGTTATTTATACTAATACTAAAACAAACAAATCATCAATAAATTTTTTCGTTCCGTATAAAATGCTCAATATATTTTTAGTCAAACCAAACCATATATATCTTCCACTCTCCCACAAATGTTGTACTCCACTCAATTTTTAATTAATTATAAAAAAACATCAATATTAAAATGTTAAACGTCATCTATATTACAATCTCATCAATTTTATTGCAAATATGTTATTTTTTTTAAACAATAAAAAAAATCATCAAAACCATAAATACAACTGCCCACTATAATTGTTGTGGAACCAAAAATAAAAATCGTCAATCATTTAAATTTAATGACAAACAACACATACTCAATATGAACGATTTAACACAAATAAAAAATAAATGATATAATCACTAATTAAAATTATAGTCATCAAAAATTTAAAAAGTTTGAGTGTTATACGCATTTTTATTAATTAAAATTGTAGTACAAGTAATTTCAATTAAAAAATTATCACATTAAATATTTTAAAAAGAATTAAAACTCCCATAAAAAACGATCACTATTTTTAATTAAATCAAGAAACAATTATAAATCATATATATCTCTCACTTTCCTATTACTATTGTTTTATAAGAAATAATTAAAAATTCATCAATATTAAAACTCAAAAATCTTAACCTTTATCTTTATCATACCCACATCAATTTTATTGCAAAGATGTGTATTTTTTAAGCAATTAAAAAATCATCAATATTAAAGATTCAACCGCCCACTATAATTGTAGTGGAACCAATAACAAAAACCGTTGATCATTTAAAGTTAACAGCAGACAAAAAACCAACCAAATATTAATGATTCAGCGCAATTAAAAAAATAGATGTAAAAACCGTTGATATACAGAAAATCTCGTATATTTATATATATAACACTGTTAATTTTCATTTACCATTCACAATCATCTTTGTAATATGTAAAACATCATCTCCAATTTTTGGTTTATTCATATATTCATGAAAAGTTGTATTTCTCCAACTTTTTTTGTTGATCTAGATATCCATGAAAATTTGTCCTTTTTCAACCATTGAATTACATTTCACTTTTTTTTGTTCCTTTTGTTTTGTTTCAAATACAATATAATTTGAATTAATATAATATATATATATATATATATATATATATATATATATATTGACATATTACTATGGAGTGTTAGAATTCATCAATGTGGTGCAACATTTATGATCGTCATCCTACTAAAATAAAGTCAAAAGCAGCCATACAGCTTCGGTTGGTGCGAATTTACGAGATTACATTAACAAAAAATAAGAAGCAGGTAGTAAGTCTTGAAGCAATAGCTCATAATACAAAGGTCAGTTTTTTAATCCTAATTTATTTACT
This sequence comes from Plectranthus barbatus, assembly GCA_026898455.1. Classification (NCBI taxonomy): domain Eukaryota; kingdom Viridiplantae; phylum Streptophyta; class Magnoliopsida; order Lamiales; family Lamiaceae; genus Plectranthus; species Plectranthus barbatus. Next base: position 208,351 of record JAPKLW010000311.1, read on the forward strand.
TTAATTTAAAAACTTTATACTTTTTAATGACTAATATTATTTATTTATGTATTAGTGTGATAGAATATCCGTGACAATACCTCATGTATGCATAAAGCAGTGGAAGACAACATTAAAAGAATGATTTCTTTTTTAAATAAAAAAATTTATAGTGATGCACAATTATGGCAAATATAAAATAAGCACGCATGAGTATAAAGTCAAAATTAATTTTGAAACTGATGGGAAAAATAGTAGATGATAAATTCCAAAACAAAGATTTATGTTTAAACTGTATGAGGAGATTCAGAATTGGGAGATGATAAAGGATGGAGAATTATGTGGTGAGTATACTCATCTCAGAATTTCATATTTTGAATATAAGTATGATAACAATGTTAGTTATTTGATTTGATGCTGATGTAATTGAGATTTTGCTCAACAAACCAATGCCTCAAATTAAAAACACCATCAGTGGAGTGCAAAAAAGATTGATAGATCTAATATTGCAAGACATTGAGTAAATTAGATTTTAATTCAAATTAATAATGTTATTATGGAAGCTAACAGTGGTGATTTCTAGAGGAAAGATGATGGTTTGCACATTATGGGATAATTATATTGATGAGTTTTTGGAATCACTTGAAAACTATGAGCAACCATCAATATAATAATTTTGCAACTTGGAATCCCGAATATATATCAACGTATTAACCTAAAGTGTTTTTAATTTAATTTCAATATATTTATTTGTATAACTAGCATTATATAAATATATTAATCTTGCACGTAGAATGAAAATGCAGAGTACGTATTTTGTTAGTAAAGTTTTGGTGAATGCAGATATTAAAGAAGTACACGATTTTAAAGAGAGGTATTAAAATTATCTTATTTATTTTTTATCAATTTTAAATTGTAATAAAATAATTTTCGAAGTTTTCTTAATATTTTTACTTCGATTAACTATTATTTTTATTATTGTGTTAAAGGATTGTGAAATAAGTAAATTACATGGAATATCATTTCGAAAACGTGGATAAAAATCTAAACAATTTTTGTAAGTTTATAGTGTTATTTTTTTACTAAATAAGAATTAATTTTTTCACTACACAATTATTGTATTTGAACTAAAGGAGTGTAATCTTAACTAAATAAACGTAATATTTTAAATTATACACGCATGGATTTTGAGCTAAATAAATATAATATTTAAATTAAATAAACATTAAAAAAATGATTACTAGATGGAACACATAACTAAATTTAACATAAATAGAAAAGAAAAATAATAGAATAAAAAATAATAATCGAGTCACTAGAGAATGTAAACCTACTTTTAAAGAACCATGCAAAAAATTTAGAAATAAATATAACTTAAATAGCCTCACAATTTAAAAATAAGGATATAATTGATTTAATAAGAATATAATTATATAACTTAAAATTTATATACTCTAAATATCATTGCATTCAATTTGTTCCTATTTATTATTTATAATCTTTCGACATAAAATTTGTTCTCATTAATCATTACTATGATCAATTGGTCATAAGATGAGTAAATGAGAGGGACATCCCCTCCCACTTAAATTATGAACACAAATTTTAGATAAAAGAATTTCTCGTTATTATTATATTTATACACGTTCTAATGATTGTGCTATCTTAGTAAAAAAAAAAAAGTGAATACACGCTCTAATAATTGTTATATAAAAAAAAAGATATTATTTTTTACAACATTGAATACAATATATTCTTGCAGTGCACGGGTAAAATTCTAGTAGAAAGTAATATTGAAAAAGATAGGTTAATTAATGTTTTAAATAATAATTAAATATTTAACATTTTTTTTATAATAATTAAAACGGAGGAAGTAATAAGTATTATAAAGGAAGAACCTTATAACTTAACCTCATTCTTACATTATGGAGCTCCGTATAGTTTTAGTTTAATCATTCTAAGAAATAATAGAATGGAGAAGGAATTAAGTAATGTATTGAAATATTTAATATAATTTGCATTTTTGCATAAAATTGTATTCCACTTTATGATAATGTGTTCTGATAAATGTTCCATTATCCGATCAAAATGACATCTTTCAAGTTGCAGTCACAACATAAATATCAATCACAATGAAATCTTTCAAACATAGATTTCATTCGAAGTTCTTAAGCAAATTGTATTCTACTCGAATTTCTTGATCATAGAGAGATCGGTCAACATTCTGTCAATTGCTTCATCATCACGTGTTCGTCCTCTTGTCTACAAAGCAACAAATGCCTCGTTTAGAACCTTCTTTCAATTCTATATAAAACTCATGCGAAAAAAGTGCAAAATAAAGACAAGTTACTCTGATAGCACACATTCACAATAGATGCATAATAAAAAATCAACAGCTAATCGGAATAGATCCTTTTGAAATATTGTTAAGTTTTTCTCTTGCCAACACTCAAGACGCGTAGGGAGTCACCATGTTAGGAAATATCTAGAGATCAATTTTAGGTTGGAAACTTTGGAAGATAAATTTGCATACTAATCTCAGAATATCCAGGTCATCTGGTTAGCAATACTCTGATTCAAGTTCACATATACAGAGTGTTTTACACTAGAGCCATAGGGGAAAGGTACCTTGATGGACGGAACCATGGCGATAGCTTCCTCCACTGTTTCTGGACAAAGATTCCCAAGTACACAGAGCTACAAAACACTTTGTTAAACTAAGAATTCTCCAAATTAAACAGATAATAAGACTCATCAATAGAAGTGAAGTTTACCTCAAACTCAGCCAGTTCATACATGCTAAGAGTTCTGAAACTTGATTTAAGGACTATACTGTCTAAAGAGAGTTGAATCAAGACCTTTCAATTTCATGATACACAGAGAACGTGCAATGACAGTGAAGCTACAAAATCAGCATAGACAAATCTTGATCATAGAGAAATAACTGTACCTACTCCTACCAGTATGTTCACTCTGACTGTGAATGCATTCTTAATTTTATGTAATTCCAATATAGGATGCAGCATAGAAGTTGAAGCAAACAACACTTCCCAACCAGTTCCCATGACACTAGAAAATTCATCAGTAGCTGTCAGCTGCTATGGAGTCGACTAAAAACGCCATGGCTCGCACATAGATTCAGAAAGAATCCAGGACTACAAATCAAGCAACCTAGACATATATAGACACAAATAATATGCAAGGGATTTTTTTCCCCCCATCATCTCAGGCTCAAAACATGACAATTTGCATTCATGAATCATCTGCTATGCAGATAACATTTAGAGTTTCTCACACAAGCAACAATAATTATCAGGTCTGTATGGATGAAGTTAATTGCACTGTTTGAATTTGCTAAATAATAATCTACTGAATAAATGACAAAAGGATACTCTCGAACTTGTTTGACAGCACCAGCAGTCTTGTATCGGCTAAAGCGCTTCACATATTGGAGTGATTTCTCAAACACCCTGTAATGAGAGACAATCATGATCTAGCAACACCACAAAGACTGTGATTAATTACACATGGTAGGTCAGTTGTGTATCCCTATACCAAACTACGTCTCAATTCAACAAAAAGTGCTGCAAACCTAGAGTAGACAGAGAAAACCCAAGTAAACAACAAACAATGGGTATTTTCAAGAAGATGCTTAACCATATCGGGAACAATATGAGTATTTTTCAGGAAGGAGAATAATACACTCCCCAGAGAACTAAATCAAAAACATATGAAAGGTGAAAATTTTACATACTGAGACATTTGAGTCATTGGATCATCGGCCATCTGCTGAAGCTGATCATACTTATGGTCAAGAATTAGGGCAACTTCACAGTTCATTAGACATTTGGCCTTCAAGAATTCTGAACAAACGACTTAATAATTGTCAGTTTGTATATCAAACTGCAATAACCATTGTTGCAAAAAAGAGCTAGTAGAGCAGACCGCATAAGTGTTAAAACAAAATAGAGTCAAAAAGAAGATATACCCCATAGAGTTGCAGAAATATAATGTACATACTGTATCGTCTAAAGGAATAACCAGATTTCTAAAGAAAATCAATCACCCCTTAGTGGGGGAAAAAAAAAGAGAGATTTTTTTTATTGTAGTCAGCTTCATCTTAAACCCAGAACACAATATCCAAAACGAAGAATTGAACGATCTTTCTTTACCCAAAACAACTAATTCCGTCCCAACAAATGAATAAAAAAAAATCAGGGCAGAGTTCTCATAGAGATAAGAACTCCATAAGTTGAGTGAATTAATTGAAGTGTTGCGAATATACTGAAAGTCAATTTACATGAGATGAGTTATGCATTCAAGGATGAATTACAGGCACAGAGATAAATTTGATTCAATAATATAATTTGAAATTACAATCACAGACAATTTCGATTCAACGTAAAACACACTCAATCAGAAATTTAACTACATGGAATTATAGGAAAGAAACCCAAAAATCATATGCACGAACTTTTGGAAAATAAAGCACCGAAATAGCAAATTACCGTCGGGAATTTTGAGCTCCGCAGCGTTTTCCTCTTCTTCTGCCATATGTTTGAATTTGTAAAGAAAAGCTGGAGTTTTTCAGTTGAGAAAGCTAATTTTATGGTTGAGATTTGCTAAACCCTAAATGGTAAACCAGAATCCCAATTACAGTGATGCCCACGGGCGAACCCAATATGTGGAATTTTGATCCGCCTCGCCTATATATCGCCTATATAGCTTTCATCCTACCAATTGAATAAATAATATTTTATATTATAATATATATTTTTCTTGGTTATTAGTCATAGAGTATAATAATTAATGTTTGTAATATAATGAAATTAATATTTTATTAATATTATTTTTAGAAAAATGAGTAATATAATGAAATAAAAAAAATGAAAACAAGACTAATATAATAGGATGGAATGAGTAATTAGTAATATTATATATATTTTTAAATAAATTTTCTTAAAATTTTAGTGTTTTTCCACTTTAATCAATAACACTCTTATGATTTTAATGTAGTAAATAAAATGAATTAGTGAAAATATCATATTTTAAAGAAAAAGTTATAGAAATAATTTTATTAAGATTTGTTATTATTTCTTGTATACATATATGCTATAATGTGAAATATTAGTAATTAATATAAATAAAAATAAAAAATAAATTTAATATTGATGTGATATTTTCTTTTGGAGGATATGTGACAAATGTGAGTTAAAACATTAGTAAAAATTATATCGATGAATAAAAATTAAATTTATTTTAAAATGTTAAAAGAATATACATAAATAAATTTTGAAGGAAACCGTTACCGAAATACTCCCTCCGTCCCGCCTCATTAGTTTCATTTTTTATTTTTGTCTCTCTCGCGGAATTAATCTCATTTCCTAAAATAGTAAAAAATCTCTTTACACCAATAAAATATTAATTTCATTACACTCACAAACATTGATAACTTTGTCAAAAGCAAATGAGATTAATGATCCGGAGACGAGGGAGTAGCATTTTAATCTGACACTCAGTTTCTGAAAGAATAAAATTTAACAATTTCGATGGAAATGCAAAACAGAGTTTACAGAATAAAAGGTCCACAATTGATCATCCTACTTTCCTTCCATTAAAATAAACTCGAAAAAGTGAATTTGTAATCCAGAGTGAAATGAAGCATTTTCTCTTCTAAATATATTCGAAGAAAATCTTAAATAAATTTAAATAAAAATCAGAAACAAACTTCATAAACTGAAAATAAATCATGTAAACAAAAAAGAAAAAGGTATTATGAGCAATGCAATTCTTTACTTTAGTATCCAATAAAAACCGAAATAACGCACAGGTAATCGGAGCATTCATGAATAATGATAGTAAGTATATTTAAAGACCGACTATGATTGCCATTTGAAAATTTATCTACAATGGGTTTATAATCAGAATACATCATTAATGGAGTTGCAGCATAATACAGCAAAAGGCATACTGTATAGATGAATGACTATCAACTCATATCAATTTAAAAATAGTCACCTCTCTATCTCCTCACACACACACACACACACACAATATGAAAATCAAAATTTGTCAAGAAACCAACAGGGTTGAATGATATATATCTGTGAGGGTAGCATTCAAGAATGCAAAACTCATGTTTGCAAATAGTCTCCTCAAACCATAATTTTAATCATTGTGATTCGGATGAATAAAGATAACTTTTCCACATACTGTGGAAGGATAAAAACATCAAGGCAAATAAATACTACAAGCATCCTGAATTCCTCCCTCCACAAACACTTCCATCCTGCCACAGACGTAAATCTTGTTGATTTAACAATATTGAACTCAAATCCTCACTAAGCCACGAAACAGAGATGCAAACTCAACAAAGAGCTACAATGCAACCTTTCTCCAAATGCCTACATAAGTAGTAATAGGAAAATAAAATCATAAATTTCAGCCAAACAAGAAGGCCCAGTGATGTAGATGGAAAAAGAGTCCAAAAAGAATCATACAACCAAACTCTATGAAAAATGTATCATTCAAACAAACCGAGCAAATGCTTTCTCACAGACCAGATACAAGGAAACTCTAATTCAACAAGCAACACGGAATCGAAAAGACCATCACATCTTAAGGATCAACTTTCCATAAAACCGACCTCAGACAGATTTCCGCCATAATTTGTGAATTCATAGAATGTAACAGATAATTGAGAAGAAAACAAACTGAAGAAAGCTCATTGTATTGAATGAATTGTCTCATCTCAGCTGATACATGGCTGTATATATACGAAAATGAGAGAAGAATCTAGATAGAGAATAGTCTAGAAACAATATGTAACAGAAAGATAACTAACTAAAAATATCTTCCTCCTCAATCTGTTATTCTGCATGGTGGTCGTTCGTGTGTGTGCATGCGGATTTGGTACGTGTGCATGTGCTGCTGAAGTGTGGCTTCACACATATAAACCTCAATATAATTCAACAACATCCAGATAGGTTGATGTAGAAAAGGTATAACAATATTCAAATAAAAAAATAGAATCTTGATCGAAGAAATTTATAGTCAGCACCAAAACTAAACGTTATATACTGCTTCAGACACAACCCAATCAAACAATGGCCAACAAATCCAAACTACATTTGCTCTATCCAAGAAAAATCCATTTCAAGAAAGATTGGGACTTACACAAATTTAGACACTCTTGTGACATAAACAGGTTTCAATCATTCAAAGAACATAATCAATATTGAACGGAGACACAGCGGGAAAAATCATTTATTTTTTAAATTTTAAAATACTGGATTGCAAACAGCTAAACAAGAAATTTCATAAAAGCAGGAGAAAAGAAACAAGCAAATAACAATAACATATCGATTAAACAAAATCAAGAATGACCTCAATCAAAGAGCAAAAGACTGAAAGAAAGACACTAGTATTCAGGGCTTACAATCCCCAATAAACTGATCAAATATAACCGCAGACCAAATCAAACAGTGACTGAAGAAGAAAACTATCTAGGTAAAGAAGAAAAAGGCAAACCTGAAAGAGGGAATTCGGGGAAAGAAATTAAAGAATATGTGAATGATGAGACTGCAAAATGCGAATTAGGAAAAATAATGAGTTTTTTTTTTTACCTTTTCTTTTTGTTAGTTTTTGGAGAAGAATTATTTCATCGCAACTCTTTTTCTTGTTAGACTATCCCTAGCAATTAGTAGTTTAAAAAAGCATGTGGCGAGCCGAGGCAATAAGGGTGCGAGGCGCGAGTCGATTTAGGTCGATGCGAGCGCCTCAAGAATCCTTTAAAAATAATATATATAAATTATAGAGGATGGATCATGTAAAAAAAATCTCCCTGTAAGAAAAAAGAATGAATCATGTCCATCAGATCTAAAAAAATCAATGGTTGATATTTAATCAAGCAACAATTAAAACGCAATCAAGCAACAACTAAAGCACAATCAAACAACATTATAATCAAGCAACGACTTGAATGCAATCAAACAATGCCGTGAATGCAATCAAACATCTTTCTCACTTTCTCACGTTAAGATCTTTCTCACTGGATCCGCTCCCTATAAATTATATTTATATATTATTTATGAAAGGGAGCGGATCCAGTGAGAAAACTCTTAACGTGAGAAAGTGAGAAAGATGCTTGATTGCATTCACGGCATTGCTTGATTGTATTCAGGTCGTTGCTTGATTGCAATGTTGCTTGATTGTGCTTCAGTTGTTGCTTGATTATTTTGTTGCTTGATTGCATTTTAGTTGTTGCTTGATTCAATATCAACCATTGATTTTTTTAGATCTGATGGACATGATTCATTCTTTTTTCTCATATGGGGATTTTTTTTTTTTACATGATCCCTCCTCATTTATGAAATATAGTAAACATAATAGATTCAATAATTAAAATTCATGTTTAACATTTCACAAGATCACAATCAAATTAAGAACATTAATCCAAGTCTCAATTCTAAAATCCGAAAATCTAAAATAAAAGAAAAAAATCTAAAAAAAAAACAAGGGTAGGGAATGAGAAGCGACAGTTTAAAAAAATAGAAAATGGTGCGCAGGACTAACCAGCCGCGGCAACGACGCAGGGGCGGCTTCGAGAATGATAAATTATGTTTTGTGAATGTGTCGAGGGTTGGGGCTGGTTGTTCATGGTTATAATTAGGGTTATATTTGTATAGATTTAAATATTATTTTTTAAAAAAAAATAAGAATTGTTGATATTCCATGAGGCGACTGCATCATCGCCTTGGACGCCTCGGGCATGCCTCGAGGTACCTGCGTGCATCACAGTCAGAGAGGCATCCGCCCAGTTTCGAGGCGCACCCGAGGCGCGCTTTTTTTAAACAAAGGCAATGACATCTCACAACCTAACTTGACAATAAAATAATAATTTCTCCCATCCACCTATATAACCCAATTCAATTTCACTCATAGTAATGACATTCACCCAACCTAAAATTTATTTTATTTTTATATTTATACTTCGATATATATTATTTATAATATTTTTTATTAACATTTTAATTATATATATTTATATATAACTATATAATTATAATATTTTTATTACATACACTTAAAAAGTTAATATTTGAATCAATAATAAAATATAAACTACAAAAGTTGAAATAAAAATTAAATACAAATATTAGAACAAACATGAAAATGCAATTACAAACGAATTACATATTTAATTATGGGTACCAAATTTTTGTCATATGTGTTCAATCAAGTCATGTTTAAGCGTCTGATGAGCTTTTCTATTGCGAAGTTCATCTCTATTTACCATATAAGCAGACAAACTGGAAATACGTTGTGTAGAGCAGTTGGGCGATTCAACATCTTCACATTGCACCTCTGTAAGGGTATCCATGAGAAATTTTGTGGGATCATGATAGTTTAAATAGTTTTGGGAGAATGAATAATCTAGTTGGCTTAGATAATTTTGGGAAGAGAATAAATAATTGGGATCATTTGGTCCATAACAAGATATCAAAATGAAGAAATACTAGAGAACATAGAAGTTTTGGATATGAATGAAAATATATCAATATTGAGTTCATTTTATGGAGCAAAAAAATTATAAATTTTAGTATAATTTTTTTATTAAATTTATCGAAAAGATTCGAGTATCCAATCACATGCTGCTATTTAGCAGCATGTGAGTGGATGACACCATGAATTGTCCAGACATACTCAATGTCATGACATTCCCCTTCACAGATTTTCTTTTACATTTTTTTTAATTCACTTTGTTATTATAATATTGATGACGTTTTAACAAATGTCATTGCTATTCCTAATCATTATCGGTTTTTTTTTTTTTTCTCCTTTTACTTTTTTGCAGTGGTGACCGGTGAGTTAGATTAACCAGATTGAGCCCAAAAAACACACATAGACAGCTTTGGAGACGAAAAAAAGTAATGCTTGGTCTCCTCTTCGCCGACTACAGTGATGACACGTGTCCGTTTTATTGATTATTTTATTTTTCTATTAATGTTTATTATCGGGACAAGGGAGTATATCATTATTATGGCAAATCTTACATTAAATCATCAATTATTAATACGATCTTCATTTATGCAACATGATTAAAAATTTGAATTAAATAATTATAACTATTTCATTTTAATTAAGATTTATGAAAATAATACATTAAATTTAAGCAAAATCATACGCTCTAAAATTGACGAAATTATCAATTCTAATTTAAAAATCCAAAATCCATGAAAAATAAAAAATAAAGAAAATATGTACAAAAACTAACCAAGGAAACAAAACAAGCAGCGACAACTCATTCGTCACTTCTCAGCGACGCGCTCCTCCAAAACCCAGCGCCATCGAACCGGTCCCACATCTCAATTTCCCAGTCAACGACGTCGTTTTCCTCCCAGCGATCCTCATCCTCCGTCGACTCCTCCACCTCATCGCCGACGTAGAATCCGAAAGCCTTCAACTTCCGCAGATTCGCCGCCTCCTCCAACGAGTTCATCCGCTTCTTCCTCAGCGGTCTCCTCCGCTTCTTCTTCCTCCACAAACACCTCGGGAGCCGGTAAACGGCGAGGATCAGGAGGTGCACCACTGCGCACGGATAGCAGCAGCACACCGCCGCGCACACCCCCGCCGTCTCCCCTATCCTACTCACCCGCCTGATTTTCCGGCCGCTACAATTCTCGTCGGTGCAGTGAACGGCTGTCGCCGATGACGTCACGACACTCGTCATCTCCGCGCCACGGTCGGTAATTATCGAGAGCTCTTTTTCGACATTCAGGCTGCCGATCGCTCTACATTCGGAATGAAGGAGTATACGCTATGGGAGGCTGCGGTCGATCAAAATCTATAGTAGCTGAGAAACTAATTTATGGAGAGATGAGAAATACGAATGCCAAACGTCGAATTATAGAGGAAAACTGGGATAAACATACACCGGGCGGTTAATTAATTTGGCCGTAATAACATTTACGCCGTTAATTCAATATTAACGACCAGATTTATAGAAGTTTCGCTGCTGTGTGAAATTAATTAATTGGACAAAGTCAAGAAACATAGTACTAATAAAAACTATAATATTAAAGATTTTAAAAAGTTCAATTTAAATGGATTCGGATTTAACCTAATGCGAAAGGCAAAAACTTGCGTTAGGCAGGCCTAAACGGTTTAGGCGGGTTCTATCCTACCCAAATAGGTTTACCCATCCCAAATAGGGTATATTATATGGGTTTGGGTTTGGGTTAATGGATAAAACCCGCTTAAATCTTGGGTTAATGGATAAAACCCGCCTAAATCGTTTAGGCCTGCCTAACCCAAGACCTTCCCAATGCGAAATTGGTATTTATACCGGAATTGGATAGGTTATTTAAGATTTTCATTCTAACTTATATTTTTTTATTGAATCTAATAATATTTATTAGATACTTTTCGAATTTATAAGCATAATTTATGTGTATGTGTGTTAATATGAACTATTCGTTTTAAGTAATGTAATTCAAATACTATATATTCAATATAATTGGAGAGCTTTGCAGACCCTTCATTAATTAATATTGATGATTATTTGCTAGACGAGACACATTAAATCTTTGACGTTACAGGGTTGACCAGAAGCAATAAAAATATGAAACGGGTGATTCTCAACACAGCCACAATATTTCTCCATACAACCCCTTTACAAAAAATAAAATGTGATGTTCTAATTTTACCCTTATACCTTTAATTAAAAATGAGTGATTCTATTCATAGCCCCTGAATTTCTCATTGTAGCCCCAAAATTAATCAAAATAAACAATAATTTAAGATCATTTCATTCTTACAGCCCTAACTATTTAAAATCTATAAAATTAAAATACAGCCATCACTCCATCGTTTTCCTCTTCATTCAAAACTTCAAAGATTGTTGCTTTTAAGTTGACAACACAAATATCTAGAGTGATGTTGTAGGCATCTATAAATCTATTGATCTCCGACAAACCTAACTTTATTACGCAACGATAAACTACGTGAAAACTCTTGCAGCAACTTACCTTCTGATACATGAATCGTTGCATAAAAATTTGAACTCGTTATATGCAGCATCACATATCTGCCCATGAGACTATATATACTTTGCCCTAGTTGAAAATTGTGTTGAATCAAAGTGGGGTTCCCGAAATGAAATGAAATCATAAAAAAATAAGAAATTCTGAAAAATATGAAAAAAGTTCATTTTTCTAAAAATATTAAATTCTTGCTCATGACTATTCCCTCCTGTGGGAAGATAGAGACACGAGTTAATTTTGTTCTAAGAGATGTATCATGGAATTTTCCTTGGGACGAAGATAGAGACGCGAGGCAGCAAGAGGCTTTATTTTATTCTTAGAATTTTATGAGGGTTTAAGAATTAAGGGTAAGAATGTAAATTGAAGTAATATTTTTATTTAATTTAAATGGAGGCTGTAAAGAGAAAAAACAAGGATGTATTTAGAATTACCCATATGAAATTCGGTTGCCTAATAAATGTATTAGTGCTCCCTCATTTCCATTTTAATAATCTTATTTTCCATTCCATACATTCAAATTTAATAGTTATATTTCTAAAAATTATAATTTTTTCACACTCAACAATAATATATTAATTTCACTCAATTCATTCTAAATTCATATTTGTTTAAAACTTATATTGCATGATGTAATAAGTTGGGTAGCAACTATAGATTAAAACTTACAAAATACACATACATAATCAGCAATATTGGTGCCAATTTTAAAGTAGAATCATGTGATTGATTGCAAGACCACCTGCTGCGGTACTAAGACTATCCTCATCAGTGACCGGATCATGACCCAATCATTTATTAAAATATTTATTTATTTACATCCACTAACAATCTACAACCTAATACTATTTATGTCCCACATCAGTGACCCAATGCAACCTAACTATTTAATTAAAATATTATTTTTTATTTCTTTCAATATAATATAAAAATAAATAAAATTATAATTAAAATAAATAAAATACACAACCTAAAATATATTTAAGATTTATATTTGAATTTAATTATTTTAATAAATAAATTATTATGCACTATAATTTTATTATTTATTTGATAAATGAAAATTATAATAATTAATGCAATCTAAATGAAATTATCATAGTTAGTATAAACTTATTTCTCTTCTTATTCTATTTAAGCATAATTTTTTAATATATTTTGATAATTTCCTAAATTTATTTAAGAATATATAAATTTTTTAAAAGTTACAAGTGGCAATTTTTGGAGGCAGAACTTTTGGCGAACAAAAGTTCCTCTGCAGCCCAAAACAGTAATAAGGTCACAAATATTTTAATATTTATACTTTTTTATATTATTTATGTTTTTGTCTTATATGGTGACCACTAAGAGCTGGCCACCATTGTGAGTAGTCTAAACGGGTTGTTGGATTGGATGACGGGTACATCCGATCCGACCATCGAAGGTTCAATTTGAATTTTGATGTGGTAGGTTTATTCTAGCTAGGTCGCTGCATCTGAGTATTAATTAATGTGTACTAAAAAAGATCACCGCAAAAGTATCTGATTCCACAAATTGCAGGCTTGTTCGATTAACTTGAAAGTGCAAGATGATTTTTTCGAGTTGGACTTAAAGTGATGATGATTGAGAATAGTCAAATTGACATTTTAAAGACCGCATGCGTTACGAGGAATGGCTCTTTTTTGAACCGCTTCATCAGAATGTATATGGATGATATTATATGGTATATAGTATGACGTTAAAAGGAGGACATTTGTTAACATTTTTGTTAGAAAAATCATTCCTTACTTTTGATATTTTGGTGGGTCAAAGAATGTAAGTTATCTTAGTCAGTTTTTCCACTTTCTAGAGTTCTAACTTTAATCCTTGTATAGGATCGATCGAGTTGTAATAGAACTTAGGCTGAAGACCGAGCAATGAAGAATGCTCAAGAACTGACTATCATCACGCCTAGCCTTAACCAAAAACTGAGTTGGAACACTCAGTTTTAGGTCTATCCATACTGGCAAGGAGAAGTCAGTATGAAGGTTTTCTCAGACTAACTAAGGAGAAGTCGGTTTAAGGGATTTCCATATTGATCAGGAGAAACCAGTATGAGGGTGTTTCTCATACTTACTATTAGGGATGTCAATCAGGCTAACCCGTCGGGTTTCGGGCTAACCCTATCGGATTACGGGCTATTCGGTCCGGGCTCAATCGGGCTGGATTTTTTTCGGGTTGAAAAACTCTAACCCTAACCCTAACCCACCGGTTTTCGAGACAACCCGTCGAGCTAGAAAATTTATAACTCTATATTTTCTCATATAATTTTTTTATTATTATGTTGTCCCAATAAATAAAATAAAATGAAAAATAACAAACAAAGATGAAAATAACATACCTTAAAAGCAAAAAATATCCATGTACATATTTGGATAACAAAAAGATCAAGATGAAAATTATCTATGTACACGATTGGATAACAAAAATATGAACAAAAATTATCTAACACTTCCACCATTATGAACAAAAATTATCCAACACTTCCAGCACTTCCAGTCTTCCACCATTATCATCATCTCCAAAAAAGAGATAACATTAGATTTTGACTTCTGAAGAAATAAATTAAATGGAAATTAAGTAAATTTTTATACAACCACATTCTAAGAAATCGAAACACATTCTCCAGCATCTGAATATCTAGCACTTCCATCATTATCATCATCTTCAAACTCTTCATCATCTATATAAAAGAGATAACACTAGAATATAATACAATTAATAATTTCAATATGAATAAGAAATAAATAATATTACCGTTGCAAGTATAACCATGCAACCAGTTACGTGTGCAAAGAAGAGCTTGCACTTTTTGTGGAAGAAGTCTATTTCTGTATTTGTTGAAAACATGAGCTCCAAATACTGAAGTTAGACTCAGATGTTATCGTTGTGATAGGAATACTTAGCACATCACATGCCATCCTAGCAAGTTCTGGTCCATAACATGATTCTTTATGCTTCCAAAAATCAAGTACAATGATATTCTTATTCTCATTTGATTTATCTTCCTCCAAATACTTATCCAAAGGTGATTTCATGTCATTGCCAACCCCTCTTATTTTATAACTCTTAAAATCCTGGAAAATAGTGTACAAGTTAAGAAACAAATAAATATATGTAAATATAGATTCATAAATAAATTTTAAAATTAAGAGAATAACTTACACTAAAATCAAAAGGACTCAAATCTAGTCCTCTTTCATTTCCTCTTTTGTCTGTTGCTCCTAAAATATCTGCTTCCCCTAATTGAGAACTAAGAGAAGTAGAAAAAGATGAAGCAGCAAATCTCTTTTTATATTCATCAAACAGCAGGTGCATCTTTATCTTCAAGTTCTCAATTTTTTTCATGGCTCGAGGTAGCATCAAGTTTAGAATAACAATATTCCAGCATTGTCAACTTCATCCTTGGATCAAAAATAGCCCCCATGACAAGTATTTCACTGTACTGTTCCCAGTATTTGTTGAACATTTCTTTCATACTACAACTCATTTCCCTAATCACTTTATCATCTGACAATGAATTCTTATCCAACAAACATTGAATCTTCCAAACCTCCATAAAATATAAATTAGATGTTGGATAACTTGAACCAGAAATCAAATTGGTTATCACATAAAATGGGCGCAAGAAGTGACTCATCTTTTCTCCTCTTTCCCATTCATCATCAGTTGGACAGTGCTTGAAAGCCAAATCATCAAAAGCAAGCATACCAAAAATACTACGTTACTTAATTGCACTAGAAAGCATCAAATACGTAGAATTCCAACGAGTAGGCACATCTAAAGAAACTGAAGAACCAATTTCAATGCCAACTTTTTGAGCAGATTCTCGAAACTTAACCATTCTTGCTTCAGATCCTTTTACATATTTGACACAACCTCTAATCTTATCCAAAACATCATTAGAGACTTTTAATCCATCTTGAACTATAAGATTCAGAATATGTGCACAACATCGGACATGAAAGTAATCACCATTAGACAACAAAGAGTTCTGCAACAAAAGTCTGGACTTCAATATATTCAGCATGCTATATTTGCATAAGCATTATCTAGAGTTAAAGAGAACACCTTTGTATCCATCCCCCAATCTACTAAGCAATCATAGATCTTATGAGCCAACTCACGACCAGAATGTGGTGGAGTCATAGAACAAAATGCAAGCAATTTGTTATTCAACTTCCAATTTGAATCCACAAAATGTGCAGTCACACAGATATAACCAACATTAGTGCAAGCAGTCCAAACGTCAGAAGTTAAACACACCATACCAGGAACATTTTTCAATATTGACTTCAACTTATCCTTCTCAATTTCATACATCTTTAAAACATCAGAAGGGACAATGTTTCTGGTAACAAATTGAATACCTGGATTTAGATATTTCAGGAATCCCCTCATAGTTTTATACTCTATCCATTTTAGTGGAAGATCGTGTGCAATTGAAACCTTGGTTATCCAATCTCGACATATATTTTGATCAATACTCTTGCCCCTCACCCTCATTTTCCCTTCATGATCCAAAAACATAGCACTCACATCATTTAACTTGGGTTTCTTCTTGCATTTTCCTAAATGACGGCTCAAAGTAGAAGTCCCATATTTACTTCCCTCATATGAATAAACTTTATCACAATGGGTACACTTTGCAATAGACTTACCATAATTTCTTTTGTCGATTGAAAAATAATTCCACACATCTGATGATTTTCTCCTTTTAGGAGAAGATTGGGATTCAACTAAAATCTCACCATCATTTGTATCAACATTTCCAGTAGCTGCCATTTATACCTAGAAGTAAAAAGGAAAAATTACATGAGTACAACAATGAATTTCTTTCAGTAATCCAAAAACACAAAATTTGAGAAAAGGAAAACAAAATACTAACCCAAATAGTTCTTCAAAATTAGAGCAGAGGTGTAGATGCGACTCAGGGCAGCGCCATCGACTACAGGCGCATATGTTTGTCGGAGCTACAGAGAGGTGCAGAAGTGACTATAATATGTCCAGTCGGGACAATGACAGGGAAGGAAAACAACGAATTGGGGCTACGGCGGGGTGGGAAAGAGAGAGCAGGGGCAGCAGCTAGGTGGGAAGAAGGTGTGGGGGTGAAAAATGATTTAGGGCAAATATGCCATATAGGAGAAATATTATTATAATATTATAAAATTAGCTAGAGAAATATTATTATATTATAAAATTAACCAGGACCGACAGGCTGGCCCGCGAGCCCAACGGGTCCAGCCCGATCGGTTAAAAAAAATTGGGTTCAAATTTTTTGACCCTAACCCGAATTTTAACCCATCGGTTTTGGGCCAACCCATCGATTTCGGGCTTAATTGACATCCCTACTGACTATGGACAGTCAATATGAGGAAATATCATACTGACCGTGAGAAGTTAGTATGAGGGCTAAACTGACTCTCAAAAGTCAGTATAAGAGCCTCAGTCAGACTCAAGCATTCGCATATGCCTAAGTCAGTACGAGGTTATCCAAACTGAGTTCCTCGAGATGCAAAGGAGTCTGACCTAAAGTTAGTGTATAGTACACTGAAAAAGGGCAGAGCAGAAAGGAGACCTAAGGCATGAGCTACGATTGGACAATATAATCCATGAGTCTAACGTCTGGATTTATGTGTCTAACAGATAGAAATTCAAATTGTCATAGGTTCTCCTCTATATAAAGACCTGCCCTCTCAACCTTAAACGGTTACTTGAACATAATTTAATATCTACTAGTCTAAAGAGACAAAGGGCATTTTTAGGTCATCTCTCCCACTAAGACTCTCTCTGAATTTTCGTGTTTTAACACGAGACTTGAGTCTCCGACTCAAGTTACCCACCATGCTAACTTCTCCTAGCACGAGGCTGAAGCTTTAAGCTAAAACTCTATTTGGTGAATATATATTTCTGAGATATATTCATAGCACTCAGTTTCCTAGTATTGGATTCTGATTCTCACGGGTGTATGCCAGCCACCTGAACCTTTAAACATCCAACAATTCTGGGAAGAATTAGTAAACATCCAACCACCAGGAAGGAGGCTGGGGGGTGCATCCCCACTTCAACCTGAAGACTGAGTCTATAAGGAGTTCCTAGGCGAGTGTCACAGCTGACGGGAGGACGGAGGTGCCACGGACTGTGTATAGATCGTAATGAGGCTTGTATTTACTTAGTGAATTATCCGACCTTGAGTCTGAAGAGTGGATGTAGGATATTGAAATCTGAATCACTATAAATCTTTGTGTGCTACTTTAGTGCTTTCTTTTATACTTGCTCTGTTTTTCTGTTTCACAAACTGACTCTTAAACCTTCAATACTTGTCCAAGTATTGAAGCGTATACACTGTGAAACTTACTTAAGACAAAACAGAGACTTAAGCTTAAACTGTCAACACACAAAATTGATTGTACTTTGTTCGAACAAACTAGTGCACGTGTTTATCTTTACTTCCGCTGCTTACACAAAATCTTCCGCTGCACAGTTTGCACTCTGATTTCGAGACCAACAAGTGGTATCACACGCCAAGGTTCTTACACACTACGATTGTGTTGAGTCACTTGGGACCAGATCTCTGTTTTTCTGCACTCGGTCCTGCTTTTCTGCACTTGGTTTCTTTTTTGTGTGTTTAAGCTTAGGTACATAGAGATGGCTCAGATTACAAAGCTTCCAAAGTACTCATCAGAAGATTTTGAGAGATGGAAGAAACACTCGTTGATCATGCTGAAGAATGTTCATCTAGAAATAACATAGGTTCTATCTATCGGACCAATAAAGATCACTAAGGTGAATACTCAGCTCGGATGAATAGAAGGTCAGGAGATAGTGGAGAAGCCTTATGCAGAATGGACAAACAACGACATAGTTCGTTTTCAGCTGGATGCAGTGGCCATGGAGCTCATCTTACAATCTTTACCAGCGCCACTGGTTGTTGAAGCCTTAGAGCACAACAATGCCAAAAAAAATGTGAGAATTTCTTGGCTCACTTAGTCAAGAAATAGCTCAGATGAAGCGAAATAAGCTTCAAAATTGTGTGGATAAGTATGAATCTTTTCAAATGTTTCCTGGTGAAAATGTCAAATCAATGGAAGCAAGATTCTATGCAATTATCTGCGAGATGAAAAACTTGGGGAGAACATACAAAATTGCTGATATGAATGCAAAAATTCTCTCCAAGACGCCCAAGGAGGACTGGCTCATCAAAGCCACCAGCTTGAAGAAGAAGGACATCTCCAAGATGACGACCAAGGATGTGTTCGCCCAACTTCAAGCCCACGAATGGGATATCCAAATGGCGAACAGAAACGAAGCAGTGCAAAGTGTCAGCACACATCCAGAAGGAGATGATGCCTTTTTCGCAAAAAGGGAGTTCAAGAGAAGACCTCAAAAGCCTTACCAAGCTGACAGATCTTCTAGACAGACGCCCACATCAAAGTCAGCACCAACACCTTCCTACCAGAAAAAGGAGGAAGAGAGCTCACTTGAAGAGCTTGAAGAGCAAATGAGGAAGCTGACTAGACTTCTTGAGATAGCCAAATCCAAAAAGGAAGGTTCACAGTCAAGTGAACTGAAGTTCAGCGACAGAACTCCCAGAGGTTGCTTTGAATTCTCTAGATCATCTCAAGTACGAGTGCCCATTAGTTTCCAAGGAGGAAAGGGAGCGCTTGAAGAGGGTGTTCGAGAAGAAAGCCTCCAGAGCGGTTGCTAAGGCCATGCTTACCAGAACTGAGGTGCCAAACATCTCAGACAACGACGATGGCTATTACACATCAAATGATGAGGCAATAGAAGAAACCTTTCTGGTGTTGATGGCAAAACTCGGAGAAGAGTAAGAAACTAAAGCAGAGTCTAATACCCCGGTACACATTTCTAACTCAGTTTCTATTCCCATAGCATGCATAGAAGATAACTCTGAATCCTATTGCTCAGATTTAGAGGATGTTACTCTTGAAAGTTTTAATAGGGAATTTGCTAAGTTTTATGAGTTAAAAAATGTCTTGGCATGTGAAAACGCTCCATTGAAATTGAAAGTTTTAAAACTGATTGAAGAGGCCCAAGGATCAAAGTCAGTAAGTGAAGACTTATCTAAACTTAGAGAAGAGCAATCTATATTACTTGAATCGTTTAGATCTATTTCTGTAGAATGCGCATCTCATAAACTGAAAATTGCTAGTGATCAAAAACTTATATGTTCACTCTACTATAGTACTAGCAAAGTTTCAGAAGCTCTAAGTTTACAAAGACATTCCTCTGATAGGTCAGGATAAGGCTTTACAGAGAATAACTTGAGCAATTAGTCTTTTACTTCTGAAACTGGGAATGTCTCGAATCATCACTTTAGGAAGAATTCCAATTTATAAGTCAAGTTGTTAGGTAAATGAGTAGTCAGTATGGACGAGAACTCCTTAGAGGCTAATTAGGAAATAAGGGGTCAGTCAGTTTCAAAACTGACTTCAACACCCAAGATTAGAAAAGATTTGACTTTTAAGTCAAACAAGCCTGACATGAAGCCCATCATACTTAGAAAGTGGGGTAAGCAAAATGCTCATAACTTTAGATAATCCACCTCAACAACTAAAACTGAACTTTACAGAAAGTCAATTTTATTTCCGGACTCTAGAAATCTGAGGTTCCCAACTCATAAATCATATAAGAAGAGAACTCATCAAGTGTTCTTCAAATTGATGAAGTTTTATTTTAAACTATTCAACATTTGTGTTATTTTCTATCTTTTAATGACATTCTTATTGTTAGAATATTGTCTCAATTGACTAAAAAAATGAAGAAGCTACTGACAACATTGACAGATATGAGCAATACAATAGACAATATAAAAAACGAAAATATTTCAATAATAAAATTACGATTTAAATACTAAAATAAATAATTTGACATTGTAGTGCCAATTGAGCAGACACTTGTGAGTTGTGACTTAAAATATTGTGATTAGAAATGATCCTAAATGGAAGAGAATTAATATTAATATTTTTCATTTAGTGTTTTTTAATACATATTAACCATTATGATATTTCTAAAGAAATGACAAAAAAAACTATATTTGTTTAAAATTGTCAAAAATCCATTAAATAATTAAAATATTTATTGATGCGTATGTATTTAAAATATTTATCAGCAAAAATTACTGCCAAAATAGTGCATAAGCAAAAAATAACCATGTAGCTTAAATTATTGTTCTCTAAAGGAGACGCCCATTAATGAATTTGGTAAGTAAACATTCAAATGAGACGGTTGTGAGTTTTTATTACTTATCTATTAACTTTTTTTATTTATGTAAAAGTGCATATAATTTTATGAGTATACAAATATTTGTTGTCCTAACCATAATCCATAGGGGAGACATAATTTATGGAGTTGGCAAGTCTGAAATCGTTTTACTTGTTTATTTAATATTTGAGTTTCATTTTAGGGAAAACTATAAATTTTATTACAAACTATTCAAGCTTTCTTAAATATATTACAAACTATGCATATTATCAAAAAATATTACAAACGATCAATTTTGTCTCAAATCTATGACGGGAGCGGATTTCTGGCAACGGAAAATTGACATGGCACGCCGGAAGACACGTCAACGCTTGTAAAATTACACGTCAACATATAAAGTTTCTCAAATATATTACAAACTATTGTTATTTTCTCTATTATATCACAACTTGTTAATATATATATCAAAAAAATGCTCAAACTCTCAAGTTTTTAAGAAAACATATTTTTATATATTTTAAACATTTAAATAAATATATAATTGATCATAAAGTATTTAAATATTTTTTGATAAATTAATAAAATAAAAATGACAAAAAAATGAGCACACTTGCAATATTTAATGGCAAAGAAATGGAAAATTGTTATTTAATTATATTTAAATGTAAATTATATTTAATTATTATTTTTCTTTGGCTATTTCATATTTTTAAATATAATTTAATGGAGTAATAATTTTCCATTTCTTTGCCATGAAATATTGCAAGTAAACGACGAGAGCGCAAGTTTTCAATTTTGTAGCCATTTTTTATTTTATTTTATTCTTTTTTTTAAAAAAAAAAATATTTTAATATTTTAATTACAATTATATTTTATTTAAATATTTAAAACTTTAAAATATATAAAAATATATTTTCTTAAAACTTGATAGTTTTAGCATATATATATATATATATATATATATTAATAAGTTGTAATATAATTGAGAAAAAAACAATAGTTTGTAATATATTTGAGAAATTTTATACGCTGACGTGTAATTTTACAAGCACTGGCGTGTCTTCCGGCGTGCCATGTAAATTTTTCGTTGCCGTAAATTCGCTCCCGTCATAGATTTGAGACAAAATTGATAGTTTGTAATATTTTTCGATAATATGCATAGTTTGTAATATATTTGAGAAAGCTTGAAAGTTTGTAATAAAATTGATAGTTTTCCTTTCATTTTATTTATCAAATTCTCCGTCAACTTATATTATTACCATAATTGAAATTAAACCAATTTTCTGGAAAACCAATTTCAACCAATGTTTATGATTTTGATCGGCAGATTTAGAAATAAAATAATTCTAAATAATGGTAAGTTTCATTTTAAACATTTTTATGTTCTATACCCTCTTGTTAGGGAGAGATCTAACAGCTCAAGCCCAATCAACAATTTGAAGGTTCAGTCGGTCCAAGGTCCAAGATTTGCAGATCTAGCCGGTAGCCAAGATAGGACGAGTCGTCTATGTCACGAGATCAACACCGACCTCAGTTTGTGCTCGGTGTCGAGACGACACGAGCTCGCCATCGAGTAGATTAGTTAGTAACTCGGAGACCTGCGGCGCAAAATCGTTAAAAACCCTAAACCAATCCCGAGAATTCTAGGCGGTTCTGAGAATTTCAGCTACCACAAGCTCATCAACGGTTATGGTTAGAACTACGATTTTTCTCTTATTTTTCATCAAAAAATAGGGTTCAAAAACCCATTTTTTTTTATCAATTATTATTCTCCTAAGTCGTACCAAAACTCTGCTGAAACTCCTACATAACTTTTGCCTTTACGCTTCCCGATGTTTTAGAGTTTGATTTATCGTTTTATTTATTTCGCATTGTTATTATAGAATCGATATCTAGCATTATCTCGTGTCTACTATTATTTATCATTTTTTCATTCTATAAATCGAACCTCAACACCCTCAAATTTCTTTTACAATTATCTCATTAATTAAAAATACTATAATAAGAATCTTATATTGAAAATATTTTTATAATTAAAATATTATAATAATACTATTTAATTATTCTTCGTTTTATTATTATTTCAAGTTTTATAAATGTTGGTCCCGGATTATCAGGGTATAACTTGGCAGCGGAAAATGTGATTAATCGTTTCTTGCACTCTGCTGGTTACTCAGCTGACTGGGACCTTGTCAGCTGGTAAGTCAACTTGCACTCTGCGTACTCAGCTGACTGGCGACTGGCTCGTCAGCTGGTAGCTCAAGACTTAGAATATTTTTAGCCTTGTTTGCACAGTTATATCAGTTTTCAGATATACACCAGCACTTGGGTGCTGGGTTTTAAATCAGTATGAAATGCAGAAAGCTGATAAAAGACAAAGGATTTATAGTGGTTCGATCAACTGATCTACGTCCACTCTCCAGTCGTAGCACTGGAAATTTCACTAAGAGTAATCGGGTACAAGCGTCCTACGATCTATCTCTAGCTGGTGAATGCCTCGTCCACCAGTTCACTAGATCAACCGCTCCCGGCCTTGTCCTTCTTCTACTCTGATCAGCTGGTGGAGTGCGAGCACGTCACTTCAACCTCCACAGCTTCACTGGGTGTTTAGTTCTCCCAAGAACGTATCTTCTCAATACGGCAAAAGCCCGTAATAACTCAAGTGCTGGCTGGCACAAGAGCTGCTGTGAACTTCCTCGGAAGAGAAAGAACACCAAAGAGATCAATAACTTACAAGCTGGAAGCTTGAAGTCTCGTGTTTGAATAAATCAACACACGGATAGCCTTTAGAAAGGCCTCGAAAGAGTTTTGCTTCTACTTGCTTGAGCGTAATAAATTTGCAGACTTTCGGTAGGTAAAGAGTATTGAATGTCAGGAAGCAAGCTAGCCAGCGTCTTAAATGTTGGTAGTTCCGACCTATTTATAGACGCGGGATCCCATTCAAATCTTCTAGCCGTTTGGACACATCCGGAAAAGGTCAGACCTCGGATGTCCTTCTGACGGCGGCAGGTATGCTTTTCTGGAGAAAGGCCATACCTAAGACCGCTTTATCTGACACAGATCTCTTTGTGTCAGAACGGCTCTATTCGTCAGTACGAGGAATCGGAACTGGTGTCTTGAACTGATAGACTTTAAGGTATCCTCCCTTAAAGTCATACTCTGTCAGTTAATTCCTCGACGAATCTTCTTTTTGTCTCTAAGACTCTGGGAGAGAGAATCTGGAATTCTGCTGGTAACATCCGACTGGTAGATCATTCTGGTGATCTTGTGCTGGCAGTCTCTGCTGGTGACTTGTGCTGGCACAATCTAAGTCTACCAATATGTCTGATGTTAACCCTTTCTTGGAATCTCCCATGACTGGTGGCTTCACCGCTGGTGAATAGTGTCAGTGAGAACACGTATTCTGCTGGTAGGATTTGTCAGCCGCCTGCTGGTGAAATCCTTCCCAACTGGTGAACAGTAACCAGTCATTAGCTCTTACTCATGCTGATGAACAGTGTCAGCACGAGTCTTTGTCAGCCGCCTTCGGATGAGACTTTCCCAACTGGTGAACAGTAGCCAGTGGTAAGCACTTCTCATGCTGGTGAACAGTGCCAGCATGAGTCTTGATCAGCTGCGACTTACAACTCAAAAGACCTAAACAGGACTTTACATTTGAGACTAGAGCTATTCTAGAGACAAACTGACGCTGGTAGGACTTAGGATTTGATCCACCAAAACACCAAAACTAGATTCTAAACAAGTAGCTACTGGGGAAAGGAAACTTAGCCAAATTTCCCAACAATAAAAATAAGATTTTAGGTTAATTTAAGAATATTTTATTTATGATATTCATAATCATTTCATTAATCTTACTATTTCAATGTAAAAGTAGTGAATAGTTAAATTAAATAATAATTGCTTTATTTTATTTAATTCTCAAGTTTTTAGTATTTTTATACATTCTTAAACCCATACGCTTGACATATTAAACATCAGAATTTAAATCCAAATCCAATTTGTAAGTTAAATGTTTAGATTGAAACTAGTTTGCCTCCCGCGCGATGCGCGGCGCGTATATATTATTTTTAGTAATTTATCAATAATAAATATATAAAATATTTTTCTGAATGTCATATATACATATTCCATTAAACTGGGTACAATAATCAAGGAGTGTGAGTGTAAAGTAAGTTGAGTGGAATTAATATTTTATTGTTGAGTGTGAAAAAATTATCTTTTTAAGTAACGGAACAATTGAAGTGGGACGGACGAAAAATGAAAGTGGGACAATTGAAGTGGGACGGAAGAAGTATAACTTATTAAATAAAATAAAATTATAATTATTTCTTCCTGTGATCAAATATATTACTCCCTCCGTCCCAAACGAGTAGTCCCTTTTCTTTTCGGCACGGAGATTAAGAGTTGTGAGTGTAGTTGAATTAATATTTTATTGGTGAGTGTGAAAAAGTTTGCTATTTTAGGAAAGTGGGACTAATTTATGGGACAAACAAAAATGGGAAATGAGACTACTTCAACGGGACGGAGGGAGTATAAAATTGATATTTTGAAAAGAGTTATATTAATTTTATATATTAAAGCATTAGAATTTTATTGTTGGCACATATATAAGAATGAGGTAAATTTGTACCTAATCTTTTTTTAACTTTTAATTTATAATAAAAAGATATAAAATGTTGAAGTTTAAATGCACAAGAATCTAAATTTTATATTAGTATTATAGCTTAAAAAATTCATTTTAATACAACAAAATCTCATAAAAACTTTCTTGTTGACCATTTAAAGGTAATATTATATTTAGAAAAAGATTCAATGCTAAAGGATAAATAAAAATGAATCAACTATAATCATCTAGAAAATTCGATTATTTGCCCCCTGTTTAGAGTAGTAGTGAAAATATTTTACATATGACAAATAAGTCATGAGTCTGAGTTTCACAGAGATATCTAAGTGTGTAAGTTTAAATAAATGCATTATTAAAAATTAATTAATTATTCGTCCACTACTTGAGTGTAGTGGTGTAAACACACTACTTGTGATAGGGGTGAGCAAAAAAAACCTTTCAGGTGTCTGGTGGGTTTGAAAAATATATGCGATTTTGATTCGGGTTGAAATGTTAGAAAATTTCTGGTTATCAGTTTGTTTAGTTTGGGTCCGATTATAACTGAAATGAACCGCAATTCATATATATATATTAAATATTTTGTATTTATTTTTTATTATATATTCAATATCTAAATAAATTATAATTTTTATTTTTATTTTTATTTTTTACAAATAAGTTAAATGTTTAGATTGAAATTACTAAACCATACTCGTTCATTTTATATTCTATCCAACAAAATTTGCAGGTGATTTCCATCACAAACAACAATAAAACTTGAGATTTTTAAAACAAGATTCCTGTATTTATTCCCTTCTCCCTTATCACAAGACACACACTATTGGTATGACTTCACTCTACCCGCTGTCGAAATCTCATTTTCAGCCCTCTCTCAAATTAATTAATTTCTCGCATTATATTACCTCAAGGAAAAAAAAAAAAACTCGTATCTTAAAGAAAACTCGAATTATATTTGATACAGAGATATTAATAAAATTTAAATTTAAATTATTTTTAATATAAATTATCTGGTCACAATTTCCAATTTCCATTACCGAAGCGTAAGTTTCATAAAATTAGATCAATTACACGACCACCATCTTATCAGTTATCAGTATTCCCAAATTCAAAATCACACAATTTCCCTCTTTTTCTTTTTTGGTCTACGCATTCACTCAATCATCCTGCTCAACTCTGCAAATTGAGGAAATCACAAAACCCTAATCCTCTCTCTTTGCGGAATCAATTTCTCCGCACCCTCTCCGTTTTTCCCCACGCACGCATACGCATGAACACAGAGAGAGAGGGAGAGCGGTGTACATGCAATCTTTCTAATTCATGCACTTCTTTGATTCAAAAGGTATTTGAAGGAGCCGCTAGAATCTATATTCATCCTAGCACCCGGAATTCATCAATTCTCTTTTAACTTTTTTTCCCTCCCTTTTCTTCCAGTTCTTGTAGCTACTCCTTTGTGTGCAATGAATTAAAATAGTAGAAGTTAAAGAAATATTTCGTCCTCAATCGACCAAATTTGATCCAGAATTTACTTCAATCCCATTAGTCAAATAATGTCAGATGACTTGATTTTGCATTTTTCCAATTCTTCAAACCAATCGGATCAATCTTCCAAAATAGCGAAACTCGAAGCCAGATTGGTGGGCAAGACCTCATCTTCAGTATCCGCACAATCCCAAGTGCAGATGCAACTGAAGTCATGCTCCACGCCTGCCAAGTTTGGAGGTGTATCGGATGGTCTGCTCGACTCTTTAGTTGATACCGACGATTCTGATGACGATGACGTGAGTATTTTGATTCGTTGCTATGTTATAGTGATCAGTTATGCTATTAGATACATTATCTGAAGAGAAAACCTTAAATTCACAAGTTTCCGGTTCTTGAATGTTTATATAGGTGAAGAATGTGTGGCTATTAAAGCTTAATTTTCATGGTTTACTGGTGAATGTTTTTTGTGTTTGAATGGTTGAAGTAAGAATAAGAAATAACGTATGATGCTTCTTGATATGATTGTCTGTCCGTGCTTATGCTGTCTTATAAATTGTTGGTAGTTTCATGCCATACATTACAGGTGATTATTTATTTTCCGGAAATGAATATTTTCTTTGGGAAGCATATTCATTTTGATCCTGATCTGGTAGGTACTGATTCGAAAGCACACAGAACCCAACAATTTTGGTAGACATAGATGGAGCCTTTGCTAGTGCAAGAATTAGTAGAAGAATCCATTTCTTAATGACTAATGTTTGTCTAGACATTCATATATTGACTAAGATGTTGGATCATTTAATAACCTAACCTTTTTTTCAGTTACACACAGTTTCAATTTCTTATGTTGATGAGATGTTTACTATGTAATGATTTATTTCATTCGTTTGAGGATGAATCTTTGTTTGCTATTCTTGAGTTATGATTTTATCAAGTATGGATCCTTGACATATCACTGTGGAGTTGGGCTATTCTTTCGGCACAAGAACTTTTGTCCACAAGAGTCAGATTAGTCTCATCTATCTTGGCCACATCTAGCTTAGACTCCTTCCTGCTTCATGGGCACTAAGTTTGGTAATGACAGATAGTGTATTTTTGTCTCTTTTGAGAACCTTATTCTCACATTAAAGTCTTAGTATGTTGAACTTATTTTGGGCTTTAAAGTGGGCCGAAATGAAATAGCTTGTTACGTGTGATGTGGAAAAAGTTATAGCCGGAATGCAGTTTCTGTAGTAATTTGAGTTTGATAAATGTTCTGCAACTTATATGGCTATTGAAGATTTTTTACTTACTTCATTCTTTACTTGTTGTTTCTGTCATGTTCATCCTTTCCTATCTGTTTGACTTGTCCATATCATGTGGCAGAATGGAGGAGCCTATCTCATTCAAGCAAACACTCAAAAGCGGCGGAAGGTTGGTGAAGAATGTAGCTCACATTCTGTCGGACATATTGAGGTGAATACAATTTTCTTGTTTGAGTTGACCTAATATGCTTTGCTGCTTGAGAACTTCTAATAGTGTTATTTGTTCATTTGTCCAAATCTTCTAGGATGGTGATATTTCAGGAAGTGCGCAGCAGGTAGCAGCTGATGCTCGGCACAAGATCACAGAACCATCAGACAATGACAAGCTAGGTGGTGATGTTTATAAAAGAAAACAA
Organism: Plectranthus barbatus; assembly: GCA_026898455.1. Classification (NCBI taxonomy): domain Eukaryota; kingdom Viridiplantae; phylum Streptophyta; class Magnoliopsida; order Lamiales; family Lamiaceae; genus Plectranthus; species Plectranthus barbatus. The sequence goes on from JAPKLW010000311.1 coordinate 237,380, forward strand.
AGCCGTGGTCGGGCAACTACCCCTTCAGGTAGGGGTCGGGGTTCCCGTGTTAGTGATCAGGCAAGAAATCAATCAAATAGCCAGGTCGAAAACTCTTATAATAAGGTGTGTATTACATTATTTTCTTCATTTGCGTGTTAGCTTTTGCCATTGCTTATCAATAAAATCATTTCCATGAACAACACAACAAACATTATGTTTACTTATCCTCCTTTAACCATTCTTCTTTTGGAAGTAAGAACATACAGCGTGGGTTTAGAGTTTGTGAACAGGGAAAATGGGTCAAACAATTTATATGATATTATTTTCAGCTGCTCAATTAACCACTTGATGTTGTCGATTTAAATTATGCATGTGTTAACTTTTGTTTGACTGAATATGCAGGATGGTTTCTTCAAAGAGCAGCTCCAGCATGACGGTCAACCCTCAAGAGAGGTTTGTAAATTGTGTTAAATATTTCTACCTTTTAGAAATTCTATGTCCAATTTCATTTTTTTACCTAAGATTTCCATTCGTTATTAAAATGACTTCTCTTTAGATATTTTGTATTGAAGAATTTAGATGGTATAAACATATATAAGTATTTTTTTTGATAATTTAATTTTATCATGGGTTTCAAAAACGTAAGGATGAAGGGGTTTTACGTGCAAAGGTTGCAACATTGGAGGAAGAGCTGAAAAAATTGCGTGAAGAGGTCTCTGATTCCCACAATAAATGTGAACGAGTAGAGAAGGTTGTAGGTGATTTCTCGCTATTATTTGTACTGAAATGTCCAACGTTGAAGTTATGATTCTCATATTGCTATTAATAATGGAAGTTTCATCCTTCAAAGCAGAATATCTTCTTTAGTCTTTACTTATTTTGTTGTTCCTTAACTTGCACAGGAGCTAAAGGATATCAAAGATTATGAACAACAGATGAAGCCAAAGGTATGTCTACTCTAATTTGCACGGAATTGGCTAGATATTTAATTGTCTTCTGTTTTCTTTTTACACTTAACTACTTGAAAAAGTAAAAGATTGAATCTCACAGAATAAAATATTGGTAATTGTGTAAGATCTGGCTGTGATTCCAAGCATATGAATTACTGTTACAGTTATATTTTGATCCTTTTGCTTAAGTTTTTTTGAAAAGGTCTAATATTCATAGTTCTTTCCAACCTTCATTTTTCTGTAGCCACAAATTAGTAAATGTTATATAAACTAAACATGAAAAGTCCTAGTTCTTTCTTTCCTATCTTCATTTTCTACAGATCTGCTCGGCATAGGAGATATAGCTGATCTTGGACACTGGATTAGTATTTCAATCTAGTAGTTATTTTTTTCTCTTTTCCCAACACAGAGAATAAAAGTGACATCTGATTTATTGATATCTGTATCAAACGCTGAGAGACAAGAGGCAAGGATGAGAGTACGCCAGGATTCCTTGAGACTTGGCAATGTAGGGGTGATCAGGTATTTTTAATTTAACCAGTCAGGTTTTGCTTGCAAAAATCAGGCTGGGTCAGTGACCTTGTCAGAATTGGCGTTCATGACATAATAGTTCCAACTTCAGATAATCTATATTGAGCATTTGTATTGTATTGTTTACTTATGCACATGGGAATAATGTGATCCGATCTGAATGGTCAATACGTAGACGTCTTACTTGTGCTCACAGAATTTCAAAGATTAGAAGTACAACTGGAACTTTTATTTCCTTCTAACTCCTAGTGATCAGTTTGTTCTTTATCAAACATTGCTGAAAAATCTCCTTTCTTCTAGTTTCTACTTTCTCATTGCTTTTAACTTACACTAACTTTTTCCTTTTTTCTAAGCGGTTCCAAAGCACCAAAAACTATTAAACTCGATCTCTTTCAGAAAATCGTTTTAGTCTCTTGGGGATAACCACCCCCCACCCTGTTTTCCTCAATATCCTGTTTTGTTTGTATTTGGTGGGAGATTTAGGACTTTCAGAGGGTTATAACGTCTGCCAAGAGTTTTGACAAATTTGCTTCTAGTTGTAAAATTGTAAATATATTAAGCTTGAAATGATGCTGAGTATAATATATAAATATGACAATATTCGTGAAAAGCTCTTCATATTAAGGTCTTATTTGTGCTCAATAGTTAATATTGTCATCTCAGTATAATTCAAAAACCTGAACAACTTCTCTGCTACAGCCCCTTGGCAGTTTTTTTATCAACTCTTATTTGAGAATCTGTATCTTCTTATTGTTTATGTCCATTTATTTCTTTTTTCTGCTAGAGCTGGGACAGTCATATCTGAAGCGTGGGAGGATGGACAAGCCCTGAAAGATATCAATGCCCAACTTGTATGCTCTTCCAATCTTTAACCCAATTTTTTTTTCCGCTTGTGCTGCAGCTAATTGTGGGCCCATATACCAAAACACTTATCCCAGACCCTCCGTGGTTCCTGTAAAGAATTTTGCTTGTGCTGCATTTGTTAATTGCAGAGGGGTTTGCTGGAAATGAAGGAGGCAATCGAGAGGCAGAGAAAATCCATGAAGAAACGTCAGTCAGGTAAAAAAATCAAATCTTATGTAACTCTACTTCTGGATGAATGAAGATATCTTGGTAGATATGTAAATCTATGAGTTTGTTTTGCCCAACCTTTGATATGGTAAACATGGTTGTGATATTGAATTGGATCTAGGTTGTAACTAGATGTGCTTAATGGTCTGGTAAGCCTTGTTCAAAGGTAGGATGCACTCGACGACACATACTATATTCTTGGTTTTAGGGAAAAAATATTGAACGTTCCTCTATCTGTTTTCCCGTCAGTTGTACAGATTTATAAGTGCTGTATCTCTGTGACCAGCTTAAACCCTACTTGCACTGTTTATAAGCTATTTTTTAGTTTCCTTCATGGACCCCATTGCTATGCAAATTATTTTTTGTACTAAAAATGTTAAGATACTGAAATTGAATTTTAATCAATCCATTGTGAACCTATATTTCTGTATATCATCAAGGATGTAACAGTTTTTTTTAAAGTATTTTTTTTATGCCTTCCTCTGTACTTATTGTCTGAGAGTTGTCTTTGATCTTTTTCGCCAACGTAATGAAAACAATGTGCATTTTGATCTGTTCAAGATAAGGGTGAGGTAGCTGAATCAGAGGGTGGGGCTCAGGAAGAAGATTATCTCATGCAGGATGAAATTTTCAAGTCTCGTCTAGCTAGCATCAAACGCGTAAGCTTGTTTATTCTCTTAGTTCTTCTCTTTGTTTTTTCTTCATGTTTTCATTTTTTGCATCCAAACTGTATTTAGGAGGAGGAATCTTTAATGCGTGAAAGAGACCGCTATGAGATAGAAAAAGGAAAGCTAATACGTGAAATGAAACGTATAAGGGATGAAGATGGTTCTCGTTTTAACAACTTTCAGATATTGAATCATCGTTATGCTCTCTTAAACCTTTTGGGCAAAGGAGGATTTAGTGAAGTTTATAAGGTCAGGAGATTGTATGATTGATTTCATGTTATACTTTTAAAATCCAAATGCATGCAGTTTTATTTTAGAGACATTCTGAACTTTATAGACTAGTAAATGATATTGGCAGGCTTTTGACTTGGTGGAACATAGATATGTTGCCTGTAAGCTACATGGTTTGAATGCTCAATGGAGTGAAGAGAAGAAGCAAAGCTATATACGGCATGCGATCAGGGAATACAATATTCATAAAACATTGGTTCACCGTCACATAGTTCGGCTGTGGGACATTTTCGAGATTGATCATAACACATTCTGCACAGTGTTGGAGTATTGCAGTGGTATGATTATTTATATCACCCTTGAAAAAAAAATTCCCTGGATAGGGATAAATATTTAAGAGACAGTAGTATCGCACTGAGAGTAGTTCATAATCTACCATAATGTGAAAGAATAGGCCTAATAGTAAAACCAAAGTCGAAAACTCAATTTTGCATTTGGACAAATCTTTTATAATTTTCATTTTAGTTCTGATTTTTTCAATTGAGTGAAATTGTAGCCAATACGTTATTTTTTTGATTAAATCTTCTTCTGTCCAAAAAGAAATGATGAATTTTTTGCTTATACAACTCATTAATGTCAAATTCAGTCATGCAAGAAAATTTAAAAATCATGGCTAAAATGGCAATCTTGAAAGAATTGCCAAAAGGTTAAAATGTTGCTAAGGTTTTACCTTTTTCGGTTGTTAAGTGAACCAATGAGAATTAACTGCCGTCCTGCACAAGATTGCACATTCAATACCTTTCTTATAATGATTGGTACTTGCTGTAGTGCACTTTACTTACTTTAATAGTGATGGTAACTGTTGGTTTTTTCTCTACTATCCAGGCAAGGATCTTGATGCCGTTCTTAAAGCAACTCCAATACTACCAGAGAGAGAAGCAAGAATAATTATTGTGCAGATCTTTCAGGGCCTTGTTTACCTTAATAAGAGATCACAAAGAATCATTCATTATGATTTGAAACCTGGAAATGTTCTATTTGATGAATTTGGTGTTGCTAAAGTTACAGATTTTGGTCTCAGCAAAATTGTGGAGGATAATGTTGGATCCCAAGGCATGGAACTAACATCCCAGGGAGCTGGTACATATTGGTGAGTCTGGATTATTTAGCATTTTACTCATTCCAATATTTGCTCTTGTGCTTCAGGTGCGAATACATTTGTCAATAGATGATGTGGCTACCGAGCATCTTGATTCGTTTAAGTTCTTGTCCATTTGAGATTTCTTTTTATTTTTTCCTTAAATACTTTTACAGTTTTTCTCTCAATGAGACTGTAGTTACCCTTCTTTTTTCCAATTCTGTTAAGTAACCTTGTTTTGTCGGAGTTCAAAATGTCCAATTTGAATTATGTGCAGATAGTGTGAACTTCAAGTGTTAATTTTCTCTTCCTTTTTCTGATTTTTTCCTCAAAGATATCTAACATCGACGATTCCAGGTATCTGCCTCCGGAATGTTTTGAGCTGAGTAGAACACCTCTCATTTCCTCAAAGGTCAGTCAAAATTGAGATTTTTCTTTGCTGGTGTATAGTTTTGTATTCTGCTTAAACTTTTGTAGTATAGTGAAAGAACTCAAAACTGATCTCAACCATTTTTAGGAAGATCTGGATGACCTAAATTAGCTTAGCAATGCGAGGTGATTTTGTAAATATCAACAACTTTATTTGAAGCAACCACAATGCAGGAAAGTAATAAACCGGTGGGAAATAATAGCTAACATAGTGCAAAATAGTTGGCACAACGGTGCAGAATAAAGTTGTGCAAAATAGTTGCAACCATGGTACATAACTACCACCACTTTTATTTAGTGTAATCTAAATCATACATATCTTTCTAATCAACCATTGAGATCAGTTCTTGATTCTTTTACCAAAATCTACTTTCCTACAAGTATACAAATGGATTCAGTTCACTAGCATAGTTTTCATTGCTCAAAACAGGTTGATGTGTGGTCGCTGGGTGTACTATTTTACCAAATGGTGTTTGGGCGACGCCCTTTTGGGCATGATCAGAGTCAAGAGAGAATTCTTCGGGAAGACACAATTATTAAAGCCCGTAAAGTTGAATTCCCTTCGAGGCCATCTGTATCTAATGAGGCCAAGGTAACTCCTTCCTACTTTCTTGTAAGTCCTAGCTCAGTGTTATAGTTGCGTCCAAAGTGACAAATCTCCTTTCTTTTTATGTGTCTTTTTTTTTCTAACAAGTAGTATCAGTGGTCAGATACGTTTGATTGGTCTTGGTTTTTCGATAAATCACAAGAACCAGATTATTTTGTAGCCGTGTTTGTATCTAGCATATTTTACAAAAAATGTGTTGTTGGCACAGGATTTTATACGCCGTTGCCTAACGTATGATCAAGCAGATAGACCTGAGGTTTTAGCCATTGCACAAGACCCATACCTCGTTTACACAAAGAAATGACAAACAGGGCAATGTCTGTGAGCAAAGCTAAACAATTTTGTATATTGGTAAATCCTATGTGCTTATATTTTTTGTTTATTTACTTGCTATTTTTGGGGGGGGGTTGTACCCTGTTGCTTCTAAGGTGTCCCTTTAGGCTTTCTTCACAGATCATTTCCTTTTCAATTGTATGTGATGGAACCACATGTTTTTGCATTACTGAAAGCATGAAAAGAGAAGAAGAAATTGAGTTAGCAGATGTATATGTTGCCAGGTCACTCTCTCTCCCTAGAAAATTTGCATGAGAAATAGCATCATTTGGTTTTTAATGAAAATGGTACCCTTTTGAAAAGGAATACAGTAATCAATTCAATATTCTAGCAACTCAAATTATTTTTTCTTAGTAACTTAGGCAACCATAATTCTTTTAAGCCATTACACAATCCCATTTGCACTATTCTCAAGTAGAAGAAATCAAACTGGTGGTGACACTTTCTTTCCCCAAGTAATGCCACTCCTGTACAAAATCATACATATGGAGGTGACATGAAATCATAGGGAAAAAACACAAGAGTATCAACCAACCAGCAAAGAATTAGTTTGGACCAAATGAATCTAATGTGATGCTTTCACCACATTAGGACTAGTTGTCAGTCCATAGCCAAATGGAAACAGAGGATCATAGTGTGGATCTCCAACATTCATCGGCAGCTGATCGACAGTCTTGAACCACGTGCGGGCGAGCTTGCCCGTGAAACCATACTCTCCAAACAGAACATCAGCAATGCCTTGACCCTCTGTCCCTGGGAGCCAGGCAGCAACCAATGCATCAATCTTTCCAAGATAAGGTTCTATGACTACCGGGCGCCCGGTGATGAGCACCACCACACATCTGACGGTTTCACAGACATTGGTGATCGTGGTGTAGCCAGGCTCAGCTATGGTCAGAGTCTTGCTGTCACCAGAGGTTTCTACATAAGGCAGCTCGCCCACGGCCACTATTGCGTAGGAGAAGTTATTGGCCTTCAGAAATTCTTTATCAGGGTTCTCATTGTAGACTACTTCTGTTTCAGGATCGACAGAGTTCCTCACTGCTGTCAAAATTGTGGTGCCTGAAAAGAGTAGTGTGCATCTATAAGTAGCAGCTGCAAGAATCCTAACATCTAAACAGTGGCAAAAATTGTTAGAAATTAATGTTTCACTAAACTGAGGTTTCAAACTTACCAACAGTGATGTTTCCTGACAGTCCTCCCCACTCAATGGTCCATCCACCACATTGATTGCCAATGTTGTCGGCATGGCTTCCAGCCACAAGTATCCTCTTGGAGGTAGTTGGCAGTGGAATCAAGGGTTCATCTCCATCCTTACCGTTCTTCAACAAAACAAGTGATTTCCTCACAGCTTCCCTAGCCAATTCTCTATGCTCCTGTTACAAGAATATTTGTTCGAGCAAAAAACAGACTCGAACTGTCAAAAAACAGAAGAAGAAGAAGAAGAAGAAGAGGAGGAGGCACGATCTTTCAAAGGTGGGTTAGTGATAGACCTGGCTTCCTAGATATTTAGCAAAACTATAATCAGCAAATGGACTGTCAAACAGTCCCATTATGAATTTAATCCTCAAAATCCTCCTCACTGCATCGTTGATTCTGCTAATTGGGATAACATTCTTCTTCACCAGTAGTGTTAGATCATTGATGAACTCCTCATACAGATCCGGAACCATAATCTATGAAAATTCAAGTCAAGAACTTTGAGTTTATACATGACCACTGACAAGGAGCTGAAATGTTGCATCTTTGGGCCTTACCATGTCGATTCCAGCATGAATACCGAGTTGAACAGAGTAAGTGTAGTTTGCATGAGGTGGATCGGTCAGTTTATCAATACCGCGCATATCAGAGATGACGAAGCCCTGAAGTTTGAAACAAAGAAAATGATTAAACCTTTGATTCTTGGGCTACTTTTGGAGAAATGAAACAACAATGTGCAGCATGTTTACTTCGAATTTGAGAGTGTTCTTGAGGTATCCAGTAATGAGATCATAGTTAGCATGCATCTTCACTCCATTCCAGCTCGAGAAAGATATCATTACAGTGGCGATGCCCTTTCTGATCGAGTCCAAATAAGCAGGCATATGAATGTTTTTCAGCTCATTCCAGTCTATGATTGTGTCATACTCATTGATACCATCAACAGTGCCCCCATCTCCTACAAAATGCTTTGCACATCCAGCAACCTTTTCCCTTTAACCACAAGGATAGGGATTAGACAGTTCGAATCAGACATGATGGTAGGTAGCATTGTTAGAATCAGACCATATATGTACCTTGGATAGACATATGGGAAGTTGTTTGGATAATTTGATGGAACATCTCCTTGTAGACCAGGAATGATCTCAGTCAGCAACTGCACAATCTTATGATCTTCGCTGTAGCTTTCATAACAACGGCCCCATCTCGGGTCCCTGCACACCTGCAAGGATGGCCAACAAGTTCATCGAAACCTAGCAAGATAAGAAAAAAGCTCAATAAAAAGGTAGCATCAACCTCACGTACCGCTACACAAGGAGCAAAACTATAAGGAATCCCCGTTGCTCTTACTTCAAGAGCTGTAGCAGCACCTATCTTCTTGACCAGATCTGGATCCCTAATGATCAATATTCATCAAGTTCAGTCATTGACAGGGATCTATGCAAATTATCCACCAACTAGTTGAATAAGAAAATGGACTTGCCTGGTAACTCCAAGACCAACGTTGTGGGGGAAAATGGTTGCTTTGTATGCATTGTTATTCCCATGAACAGCATCAATCCCATAAATCAATGGTATTCCTAGACGAGTTGAGAGAGCCCCCTTTTGGTATCCGTTCACCATATCGACCCAATCCTCAGCAGAAGCCTGCGGCCGTGGAACACTCCCTCCACCACTCACAACACTCCCTTTTTTTGACAAAGCAATTAATCATACGATAGCTCAAAATCATCTCAAATGAAACAAAATAACAGATTAATGCTGCTGCAGTTTGTTTTATCTTACACCAAGAAGTGAAATACAAGACTTTCAACCAATATTTAACAACATCTACTTTATCAGTAATTGTAAATTAGGGCATTAGGCCTCTTCACGTTCATTCATTCCAAGAATTGAGTGAGCAATTTCATCAACAGTCAACCAAACAAAAAAAGAATCATCATATTGGTAGACATACCAATGAAGAATTTCTCAATAACTTGTGCAGTTGCAACCTCATGCTCAATCTGAGTCATCTGCCCAATCTTTTCTTCAAGAGTCATTCTTCTCATCAAGTCTTTGACTCTCACCTTCAAAGGCTGAGTGGGGTCCTTGTATTTCATGTACTCCGCCGCCACACCCACCATCCACAGCCACAGAACCACCCCCGTCGCCGCCGCAAGCCTTCCCATTTTCATAATCAGCAGTCTCGGCCCTGAAAACCATCAGCCAATTATGTGAAATGAGTTGAAAGAAAGTTCATTTCATTCGTACGAAGCTAAATGCGTTGAAAAATACAAAAAGAAGAATCAATCAGCCACTAACGTTGCTACAAATCCCGCCAGCGAAATCAAAAGGGCATCAAGATTCAAGAATCTCTCTTCCCAGCGAAACTACAGTTTCAAATTTCTTGTAGCTGACTGATTTTGGCGCTGGGAAAAAACACAAAATAAGTAACACCACATGCTCCCTTTTATAATTACAGACTACTATACAAAATTCCCGCAAAAATAAATAAATTATATTTTACAATTTCTTTCCAATTTTATCTCAACATATATTAATAGAAGCCCATATCTCAACAGCGTGGAAAAACGATCGAGCATTGACAGTTAAATCCTATCTTTATTGTTATCCAATAGTTGGCATAATCATTTTATCTTATCCTATTCTTGTAATAATGAACCATATACGTTGCCCATTCTTAAAGAATTCTTAGTTATTTCATAATGAAAGAGATATTAAGCAATTATCCATAAATAAAATCATAAGAATAATCACACACACATACATGTAGTATCTTTAATTCTAGCACTTTCCTCTATCTTATTTCTAAATATTATTCATAAGATACAGTCAAAATTAAGTGGGATCCGATTGCTTGATGAAGGTGAAAAGTGATGATTGACTTTGGAGTGCAATGAATGATGGAGAGGGACAATATTTATCTTTAGAATTTGTTGAAATAGTTGTATATATTAAATTATACTGAATCTAGCTAATATTTATTTCTTATTTGATGATAATAATTGGACAGCCACTTGTGAATTAAAAAATAATGATGATAAATCACTTTAATTTAATTTAATTCTTTTTAAATAATGATATAATAGTTGTCTACATATTGAGCATTATGATTTAAAGATTACAAGCAACTTGGTCGATATTATGAATATTTTAAAACCAATTTGCATATGCCATTCTTTTATGACTGGGATAAAAGCTTTAAAAAACCCATTGGATCCACACCAATTGTACATTTTATATTGAAAAAACATAATTAATTAGGAAGAATATAAAATTAAAAGAGAACAGTATAATATGGCAACAAAAACGTGAAAAATATTTTAAATATATTTATTAATATCAATTGTTAGTTTATGGATAAGTAGTTTAGGTATGAATGATGTATAAAACATGTACATAAAAGTAAGATTCATTAAATTATGGAAACATGAAACTATCCCAAAAATATAATGTAGCTGAACAAGAGGAGGACTAATAACATCAAGTTACAGAAAAGGATATATATATATATATATATATATATATACTCCCTCTGTCCCAATTTATTAGTCTCACTTACTTTTTTTGTTTGTCCCACTTATTAGTCCTCTTTCCTAAAATGACAAATTTTTTCACATTTATTAATAAAATATTAATTCCACTACACTCACAAACATTGATTATTGTGCCATTTTGGTTTGGGACTAATAATTAGGGACGGAGTATTTATCAATTGGAATGATAATATTTCTTAGGGGCGGCAATCTCCAACCCGACACGACAACCCGACACGAACCCAACACGAAAAAAACGGGTTGGGTCAACCCATTTAATTTTTGGGTCAGTTTCAGATCAACCCGTCCAACCCATTTAATTTTCGGGTTGAGTTCGGGTCAATCTCGGGTTGACCCGCGAACCCATTTGACCCACTAATAATATTAATTATTATTATTATTATTTATGAAATATAATTACATAAAAATTTAATAAATAAAATATAGCCTAAAATCAAAATTTTTAAATAGTTAACACAAATTTTTAATTTTTAAAATAATTATCACAATTTATTAATTTTTAAATTAATTAACACATTTTTTTAATTTTTAAAATTAAACAGGTCATTTCGGGTTAGTTTCGGGTCGACCCGAAAATAAACAGGTCGGGTTCGGGTTCAGATTTCTGACCCGCAAAAATATACAGGTCGGATTCGGATTGGCGTGTCGCTTGTTATTATCAGGTCACAACCCAACCCAACCCGCCAACCCGAACCCGACCCATTTGCCACCCTATTATTTCTTTCCATATATGGTGTGGGACTGGGACTGGTAATCAATGATTTTGAGGAGTGATGGGAAGTTGGGGTGGGTTTGGATATATTTGTGTCCCCACATGAATAACGTGCCTTGTTTCAATTAGGAGAATACCTAATTTATTGGACTACTACAAAAAAAAAAAAAAGATTGTATAAGGGTTTTTTTTTTGAAGAAAAAAAAAGATTGTATAAGTTAATTTATCATTATTATTAAACTTCCAATTTTATACGTTTCACACAAAAATCCTCTACATTGTATAGTCTACCTCCATTATTACGCCATATTTTATTTTTAATTCATTAATTATTAATTTAAAATTGGTTTCCTGTGTCAGCTCATGAGTGGTGGTGTAGTAAACATTAAACAATCACGTTATCGAATAAAATCAAGAACAGAAATATTCTATCGTTATAATATTATTAAATTTCTTGAAAGTGGAAGGTTTTGGCTTTGGGGGATGGCGACAGTTGCAATTATTTATTTATTTTAAAAAAAAATGAAATAAGGGTCATTTAGATCGCGGTAGGAACATTTTAGACACTTCCTAATTATTTGGTTCAATTTAGTCTATTAGACTATATTTATTAATAACCAGACAATCACTCAACTATTTTAATATTTTATTAATTTTTCTTTCATCTACATCATCCAACCCAACCACAATATTTTTTACAAAGTTTATCAGCAATCAGATAACCACATCATTTTATTTAATTCTTTTTATTTGATTTTATTTTTAAATTAAAAAATAATTTATAATTAAATTAGAAAAATAAATAACTTATAAAGTGACTAGTAAAATAAAAAAATATTAGAATTATCAAGTGAAAATATTATCCAAAAGATGATATTTGATAATATAACTAAATGTATATTTACACACACACACACACACACACATATATATATATATATATATATATATATATATTCAAAAATAAAAATATCAAGATTAGTCTCTATTTATAGAGTATAAAAAATTATGAATTTTAATATATTACTTATTTTTTTATTATTTAAAAGATATATTAATTTGAATATTATTCTAGTGCAAAAATAATTGACTAATAAAATGAAGACAAATGTCAAAAAATTATTAGTCTATCATTAAAGAATTAGTAAAAATAATAGTGAGACCCTGCGACCTTTGGAGATTGAAATTTTCTCTAGGGAACCTTTGGTCTCTAGAGAAAATTTTGGTCTAAGAGAGAGAAAATTTTTGTATTTTTTAATTTTAAAAAATTGCTGATGTCAGTGATGTGGCAGAGACCACAAGTATTGTGGTCATTGTTATTTATAGTCTTAGAGGTTGAAATGATCTTGGTGGACCTTTGGTCTAGGAGAGAGAAAATTTTGGTTAGGAGAGATTTTTTTTATTTTTTAATTTGAAAAAATTGTTGATGTGGCAGAGACCACAAATTTTGTGGTCATTGTTATTTATGATCTTAAGATTGATTTAATTTTGCCCCTCAACTTTTAAAAATACGATTTTACCCTTATTAATAGAATAATAGTTATTTTATGATTCTAGCTTATTTTATTTTTAAATTTTGTGTATTAATTTAATTATTTTTAGTTTCTATTTTTTATTTGAATAAATAAAAATATTTAATATAATAAGAAATAAAAAATAAATCCAACATAATACAGTTTTCAAGTAATTTTTTTTCTCCTTTTAATTTATTAGAAAAACTTAATATCTTAAGTTTAATTTATTTTCTTTCAATTATCAACCATAAAAAACTATGAATATTGCATATAGATGAATCATGCAAATAATATATTGAGATATTACTTATTATAATATATTTACATAGAAATGAAGATTACCAAAATCGTACGATAATATTTTTTTTCCTAGCGTCAATTCCATCTCGACAACGTTGCTACGAGTAAATCCATGGAGAAATTCCCAAAAAAAATTGGTGAGAATATGAGAATTCATTAACATTGGGCGTCTTTATTAAATTTACGATTTAAGATCTATTCGATAAAAATAAAAAAATTGTTGACAAAAATAAAAATAATAATATAAATTATAAAATATTAATTAATATTAAGATATTAAGTTTACGATATAAATATTAATAGATATTATGGTATAATATGATTATCTTTAACTTTATTTTTTACGGTTGGTAATAATAAATTAAAATAAATAAGATATTAAGTTTGTTCTAATAAATTAAGAGAATAAATTACTACACTTATACAAATTAAAAATATAGGTGCAAAATAATTTACTTAATACGCAAAATAAAAAGTGTAAAATATTTTAAATAACCATTTCCACTAAACACATTGCAAATATACCCAAAACATTAAACATATTTAAGAAATACACACTGCCCCAGTCAGAGTCCGTTAATGCATGGAATCGAGAAAATAATTAGTTAATGATGATCAAATCATTAGCAAATATCAAATCAGGCGTATATTATTCTATCTTTTAAATGAATAAAGTGAATATTAAATTCGGAAAATATGCCGACCAAAAGAATAAGACCGGAAATAAAAAAACAATTATTTCTTACAGTCGGTGGCGAGGTCGGTGTCTTGTGCTTGACACCGACCTCGACACCGACTCAATATATTGATTTAAAAATAGTGGTCGATGCCACGTAGGTCGGTGCCGAGTTGCCATCGAACTCGAGACCGACTGTCGGTGGAATATTTTTTTTATTTTAATTTGAGGTCGGTGCCGAGGTCGGTTCCTTTGTAAAGGCACCGACCCCGACACCGACCTTTTTTTTTAATTTCAAAATTATTACAATTTATGAATAATAATGGGTAGGCTCATGCATGCACTTGAATGTACGAAAATATGAGTAGTTGAAAATAAAATTCTGCTCCAAAATACAGAGGTGCGTAGCTGTACTCATAATTGAGATCGAATTATAAATCTCTTGGTCTTCACTCTTACACTCAAATTCGAAGAGAAACACACGGTCTTCTGTATTTTTTTTCTCCATTTTTACGATATTCTTTCTACTCATTTTCCATTCTTTCAGTTTATATCTTCGTGAAGATGGAGAACTGGTGTTCAATTTTTGTTCACTACAATGGTCAATTGGATGATTCTTGCAACTATATTGGAGGACAAGAACGATTGATTTACGTTCCATCCACCAATATGTCTGTAAATTATTTGAGAAGCAACATCCAACAGATTTTTGATGCTGAATATATATTTGGTGAGTATAATTTGTATTATATGTCTCAAAGCCGCATCGGAAGAATTATAAAATCTTTGTTGACGACTGATTTGGAGTTGCAGCGGCTTTGTGCTCTATATTCGGAGCCCAATATTTTTGTTATTATGAAGGGTGCTGGTGTTGGGACTTCACAGCGACAGCCCTCACCCTACAGACCATTTATATCTTCAATGAGTCCACCACCGAACCAGTATTTTAGTCCAACGGTTAATTTGGGTCTTCGATGTATTTTGGTGCATCTCCGAACACCAATTACGATTCTTATGGTCAAGGTCTCTTTAATACTTTTGTTGATCAAAGTGCAAGCGGTAGTGGCTCACAACTTCCCAACCTAAATGAAGAGGCTCCTGTTAAAGAAAACGAGGAAGAGGAGGAGCATGTGTTTCACACCACGGTGTAACTGCTTCCGTTATCATTACTTTAAATATAACTATGGTTATCCATCGTAGTTCACGGAATTCTCCCGTGTTATACAATAATACTCTCATATCACACACATTACTTAATTAGGTGTTTCACACCACGGTGTAACGGTTTCCGTTACCACTACTTTACGATAAATTAAATTAATAAAAGCTATATATACCTCAATAAGCATCCACAACATAATTAATTTAATAATAGAATAAAATGAAAATTAATAAATGAATTTAATTTGGTTGAATTCAAACTAATCAAGCAACTACAATAAATTAATTAAATAAGACCAAATTATACAAGAATAAACATCCAAAACATAATAAATTTAATTAAAACCAATTAAGCATCTAATAGTACCTAAAATAAAATCTAAGGTTTCGATTATTTGTAATTCACATTAAAATGTTAAATTAAAATTAATTTATATATTAATTTAGCCCTATTTTAATAATTTTCCTAATTAGGTACTAATAAAATAATTTTCCCCAAATCATAATTTAACACTAAATTTTTTTTGCCCTAATTTTTTTGCACCTATCGATTTGACCTAATTTTGCCAGCCTTATATCATCAATTATGTTCAATTATGTTTGGGTACCTAAATTAATCAATCAAAATAAATCTAAATTATGAATTTTTTGCCCTAATTTTTTCCCCAATTCATTTTTTTTACTAAATTTAGCCAAGAATACATCACCAATTATCAATCAACTAAATAATAAGACATTGTTAACCACAATTCAAACAACTCCATGTAATTTATACAATTTCATACATAATTTTCGCAAGTTCCACAACAAAAAATTAATAAAAAATAGCAAGATTAATCGGTTAAAAATGGATGAAAATTGTTGAAAATGTTTACCTCATTATGGGCGGCCATTGGTGCGAAATTTATGCGAAGTGTTGGTCGATTTTGTGAGAATGGCAAGAGGAATTTTTGGTGGAGAAGTCGCCGTCCGGGAGTCGAGGTCGAAGGAATGGAAAGAAATCAAAATTTGGGACCATTTTGTATTTTTTTTTTCAAAGTGGGGGCTGGTTGGTGCCGGGTCGGTGTCAATTATATGACACCGACTTCAACACCGACATACGTGGATTAATGCCACGTCAGTCGGGATCCGCGACGTCGACCTACGTGACGCCGATACCGACTGACGTGGCCATAATTATTATTTTTAAAATCTTGCCACGTTGGTCGGTGTCGGGGGTCGGCGCCTCATCAGTAGACACCGACCAACGTGGCACCGACTTCACCTTCCTTTTTTTAAAATATATTTTTTATTTTTTTATTATTTGTTAGTCGGATCCCGTGTTAATAATTGACCGACAATTTTACTTTTTTATTCAACATGTCTCATTCAACATGTTTTTTTTTTGTGAAAATAAAGACATTTAACTTCTGAAAATTGTCAGATATGTGCAGTGAGTATTTCTTAAAGCAATATAATGTTTTGGGTATTTTTGAAATGTTTATAGTTAAAAGTGAATATTAATAAATCCCACTCAAATAAAAAAGCCTAGAACTATAAAATTGTATTATTATATTAATAAGGGTATAATCATGATTTTAAAAATTAAGGGATTAAATTGAGCCAATTTTAATAGTTAAATGGTTAAATTGGACCAAATAATTAAGAAGTGTTTGAAATGTTTAAATGACCCTTATCCCTAATAATTGCACAATAATCTTAAACAAAAAAACTCTGTTCACACACCCAGAGCTAGTGTGTATGTGTGTTTCGGCACTAAACTAAACCCTAGAATTCTGGGTTAAATTTTTGTTACTGAGTCCTGTATTAGTGGTGAATTTACGCACGCATATGTCTTGTTTTTGAATTGAACTGAGGTGATGGGGGAGCGAAACCCTAGTTCCAGAGGCGGAAAAGCTGATGATCGGTTCCTGTGGTGCCCGCACTGCGCCGGGCCTCTTACGAAGGAGATGGTACGACGCGAATTTTGCTTTTTTTTTTTTTTGATTAAGAGTCGATATAGTTCTGAACTTATGATTCGATTGCAGGAGACGAGCAAATGGACCGTTCCGCCACTCGTTCGAGATAGCTTCTCTATGGTATGGTGCCAATTATGAAATTTATTTCCTTTTTCGTTTTTTGTGTTTTCCATTTTGGCTGATTTTCAATTTTGCATTTTGGTCATATTATTAGATTGGATCGGCGGTTGGCGGGACGGCAGGTGCTTTCTACGGCTTCAACCACAGTATGTTTCTTCTTTATTTTTCTTTGTTGTTTTGGAGTTTGTGACAATCTGGTTAGGCAGAGATGTTAGAATGTTAGTTGATGAAGTTTCATTACATTTTCCTTTTCAATTCTTTTTCATTATCGCTGTATTCTTTTTGTATAGAACATCGCTTTCTAATGTAGGAAGGGTGATTATGTGATGAATAATAAACTCAATCTCACTTTTATTTTTCATACTGCTGCAGCAATGCCACTTGTTAGGAGGTGGATTAAAGGGCCTATGTGGCTGCATTTCTTGATTGGTGTAAGTTCATCAATGCTGCTCTTTTATCCCTTGAAGGCTGCTAAACAGACCTCTGTTTTCAGCCTTGGTTTCCTTTTCTTCTGTTTCTATGTGTTGCTGAGAGGGGGATTAGGTCCGCTTACACTTTAGATTTAGTAATCTAAGGAAAATAATCTTAATTATCATAACTAATTGGAAATATCTTGATTTGGTTTCACTAGAGTGAAAGTACTGTAGTAATTTATACTAGAGTGTGCTTGAGGGCATAGTTTGTAATGCATGATAACCAAACTCTAGAGGTTTTTTTTTTTTTTTTTTTTTTAAATTATAAATTTTCAAAATCTTAAAACAAAATTTCAAACTTCTTAGCTAAATTTACTGTTGCTATGATAGCCATTGATGAATGCCTCAAGACATTTAGCTTTGAATGCTGGTAATTTATCTTCTCTTTGATTTTCAATTGAATGCTACTAGAGTCAAATACAAATAATGCTCTCTATACTTGGGAGAAGTGATTGCTGATCTATATGAGACTTGGAAAAGTTGCCAGCTCTTATTTTGCATCTTGATCATTTATTCCTTCTGCTTTCATTGTTGGGTTTTTATTTTTATAAACCATCTTTCTGGATGCAGGCTCCACCTGTCATTATATTCTCATCAGGATGTGCTGGGCTAGCAGGTGAGATGGCTCCGCAAGGAACTGCTTGTTTCTGTTAACTGAACACATTGTGGATCATGTCGTAATGATATAAAACTATGCAACTTTAATGAATCAACTAATGTCTTTCCATATGGACTTGATATTATTGTGTAGGTGGTTCAATTCCAGCTCTGGCTCAACTTGCATGTTCATCTTATCATGCATTTGTGTCCACCCCACCACCACCACCACCACCACCTCGACCTCCATCCTCTTAGAACCTGGTACTACTGCATCCTCAACCCTTTCCTCTTTGTCACTGCTGCTTGTTTATGGGAGGATCCGGATGGGTTTTCCGGGGAGGAGGATTGTTCTTGTGAAATCACGTGTCTCTCCGGCAATCATCAACCAGTGGGCACGGCACCATATGTGATATCCACGAATGAGGAACATGTACAACGATGGTGTAATATCATTCAAAAAGTCTCTTATACATGTAAAAAAAACATTCAACTTGCTAAAAAATTTTGGGGGTTAATGTTATCCTCTTCTATATGCTACCATTCCTAATTTTCAATGTTGGAATATTCATGACTCCTCAAGAAGCAACTAAATATTTTTATATAAAAAAACAACTAAATATTTAATAAATAAAGTTTTGGACAAGGTTTTTTTTTTTTGTTGATCGTGATTAATAACTTTTAGCAAGGAATATTATTTAAAACTCCCGCGAATTCCCATGTTTTGAAGAATACCATTCCCTGGCCTCCTTCCTTCCCCTTCCCCCTTGGCCCTCTCTCTCAAGATTTCCTATTTTCAAACAATCCCTTTCCCTAACTCCCTCATCAAATCCACCCAAGCAAGGCATGTCATCTCTCACTGCACATATATATGATCTTCATTCCCCACCAGAAAAACAATACCAATCTATTACTTACCTTTCTCAAATCAAACAACAATGGCCTCCGAACAACCTCATGCCGAAGCACCATTGGCACTCTCCAAATATTCGAAAAGGGTCACCCTGAAAACAATCTACGCCCGCCCTGACGGCGGCGTTGGGCTGATCGGACAGAGGGTGGTGGTGGGCGGTTGGGTCAAGTCCTCTCGGGAGTTCCGGAAAGAGACAGCAGCGCCGGCCGCCAACACTAAAGATGTTAGCTGCGTCGAAGTTCTTCAGACAAAGCTCCCATTTTTCCGGT
>JAPKLW010000311.1:257172-337179 GCA_026898455.1 Plectranthus barbatus
TGCCTGAAAGTTGGGATGCTATTGTTACTGCTGTTAGTGCATCGTCGAGTGAAGAAAAGTTAAAACTTGATACTGTTCGAGATTTAATTTTAAGTGAGGAAATTAGAAAAATGCAAATAGGAAGCACGTCTGGGTCAGGTTCTGTATTGAGTACAGAAAGTAGAGGGAGATCTAAAAGTAGAGGAAGAAATTGGGGACGTGGTCGTTCCAAGTCGAAAGGGAATGAGGATTGTTCGTGATAGAAATGTTGGAAAATTGTATCTATCACAGTCCGACTATATTGAGAAGGTTCTGAAAAGATTTAACATGCAAGATGCAAAGCCAGTGAGTACTCCGTTGGGCATTCAATTCAAATTATCCAACAGTGACTCACCAAAGAACATATCAGAACAGACCCTTATGAAGAATACTTCGTACGCGTCTGCAATTGGGAGCATTATGTATGCAATGATTTGCACGCGACCGGACATTGCACATGCAGTGGGAGTTGTAAGTCGGTTTATGAGCAATCCTGGGAAGCAGCATTGGGAAGCAGTAAAATGGATCTTGAGATATCTGAAAGGTACCACTGATAGGGTACTTTGCTTTGGAGGCAAATAATTGATATTAACTGGATATGTTGATGCGGATTTGGCTGGGAGTGATCTTGACAAAAGGAGGAGCACATCTGGCTATGTGTTTACTTATGGAGGTACTGCCTCTAAGTTACAAACGATAGTTGCTCTGTCTACCACAGAAGCTGAATATGTGGCGGTGACAGAAGCAAGTAAAGAAATGGTATGGCTGCAAAATTTCTTGTCTGAACTGGGAAAGAAGCAGACAAAGAGCATACTTTACAGCGATAGTCAGAGTGCAATACACTTGGCCAAAAATCCAGCCTTTCATTCAAGAACCAAGCACATCCAGTTGAAATATCACTACATTCGTCATTTGCTTGAAGCGAATGTTTTGCAGTTAAAGAAGATTGAAGGATGTAAGAATCCAGCTGATATGCTGACTAAGGTTGTTACCTTAGATAAGTTGAAGTTGTGTATGACTTCAACTTGCCTCGAAGCTTGATGAACGAGGAGTTGGCACTACCATGAACCGAAAAGTCTTCAAGTGGGAGATTGTTGAAGTGTGAAGACTTCATCCCACATCGGTGGGATGAGATTGGAGGCCCTTCCCCATTTCCTATAAATAAAGGCCTTAGGCCATTTATTTATATACACCAAAAACAAAAAGAAAAATAGGAGTTAATACATTTTGTGTATTAAGCTCGTAGTGTATTTTTCTTGTCTCCTCTAGTAAATTGTCCTGGCTTGGTAGTGCCCCCAGACGTAGCCATTATTGGTGAACTGGGTAATCAAATTTGTGTCGTTATTGTGTGTGCTTTCGATTGCTTTTGTTGTTAATTTCCTAACAATATACACATATCATTTTTTTTTTGCTCAATCCATTACCAGTGGGTAGCAAGACACGATTCACCAACAGAATTGCCAGAGTAATGTGAAATATATTAGCTTTATGTGTTCATCTTTTCCGACATATATAGATGGCAAAACTAAAAGACTCCTTCCCTTATAATTCATTGTAAAGGGGAAGGAGGAGATATTGCCTTAATAATCCTCAATCTAAACCCATCATCATCATCTTTATTATTATTATTATTATTATTATTATTATTATTATTATTATTATTATTATAATATGAATTCGTGTTGAGTTATTGTACTATTAGACTATCTTTAGTTCCAACCTAAAGATAAAATATTATTTTCTCACTTCCCCACTTACACAACCTACAACCCAACTAAAATTCTTCTCTAGTAATGACATCGATCCAACTTAAATTATATTTTATTTTGAATTAATATTTTAATATGTATTGTTTATAATATTTTTTTATTAAACTTATAAATGTATATTTTTATATATCTATACACATAATTTTAAACATATAATTATAATAAATTATTGAGATTATTTGGATCCATGAAAGAAAAAAATGCTAGAAAAAAAATTATTGAATTTGTGTGTCAAAATATATGAATATTGGGTTCAAATAATAGAGAAAAAGAAATTATGAATTTTGATATAAATTTTAATTTTAAATTTGTAATATTTATGTATAATATTATCAATATCACATATTATAACTAAAAATTAAAGTAACTAATGAAATGCTGCCAAATGGCAGCTTAAAAATGAACAATCTCTCGGTTGTGCAAACAATTGGGTCGTATGACATCTCCAAAAAATTTCATTTTTTTTCCATTTTTTTTAATTCATGTTTTTTTTTGGTTCTGTGCACAACTTATGCTTGGTGTCATTCCTAAAAGTGGTCTTAAGTCGATAATTGTCAATTTGTCACCCCTAATAAATACTCATTTGAGTTTTGGATTAAATAAAATCATATTCAACAACTGGAAAAAATAAATAAATTAATTCTTGGTCTTAGTGATTGATAATATAATTTTGTGTTTAAATAGATTTCATTATTTTAAACTCTTACACTTAAATGTAAAAAGTTGGAACATATAACCTTTCATTTACACTCAAAGAAACACTTCCATCATTGTTAGAAACTGAGTTTCAGTTTACCCTTCTATTTGATGTTTTTGTGTGTTAAAACTGACTTTTAAGTTCCTTAGATTTTTAAGAGCTTTAAATTTGTTTAAATACACATATACATCTCTTTACAATCATAAGTAAAAGTTATAATATACAAATATCCACTCATGCTTGAGTTAGTAACTATCCATTCACAATTATGTGTATCAACTCTAGCATATCTTTGACTTATAATATTTTCCTAAAAAATAATTCATATGACATACATCATATGAGATAAGATTTGTGAGTATCACAAGATTCGAAATTAAATGATATAAGATAGTTTAACTTTCTCAACCTCATTATTCTTTTCTCATTAGTATGATACAATGTCAAAGATCCATGAGCTTATTCATATTATTTAGCTAAGGGCTTTTATTATTGTTATTTAGAATTCCGTGTTTACATTTGAGCAACCATAATCCATTTAATAGGGATGTAATTCAAAATTAGTTTCATTCATTCAAAATGAATAAAATATGTTTCCAAAACTAAAAGAAAAATCACATTCATGTCTAACATGAGAATAAATATAATGATCCTCAATATTAGTCTATTTAAATATAGATCTAATCTATATATCACTATACGATCATCAACAACTGTTGCTTCATTTTTACTTAAGTGACTAACTTTCTTTGTCTCACTTAGCTTCAAACGTTTCTCAAATGTCTAAGCTATAATAGGTATCCAATACCCAATAATGTGAGTTCAAATAGACGCAAGTATCTCTATAATAAACATCCTTAACTTATTGTTTGAACACCTCGTGTCTCAAACTTTACAAAATCTCTGTTTTTGCATCCAATCATTTCACAAGGAAACATGCGCTTATGTCACCTCTACAACTCCCATAGCTATAAAGAAACATGACACATTTAGTCTTAGTGGCATTCTCGTTATGTTTCTTATGACTTGCTTCGTCAAAATTAGCAAAGTCAATAAGTTCGTTATCAGGATGAGACAAATTATTTTGTTTAACACATTATCAATGTGTTCCAGTCTTGGTAACAAACGCAAATAATGGATCTAATCCAAAATTTGACCAAGTCAACTTATTGATTTTCATCAAATATTTCAAAAATAGTTTCGAAATTCTAATCTGATTAGAAAATAATTTAAAAGAAAATCAGAATTGAGTAAACAACATCACATTCACATGATTAATCAAAAATGACTTTTGCTTTGATTAACTCCCACTAATTTTAACATATTTTGTGATCTCAAACACAAAATACGAATTTATATCAAATATAAACTTTAGTGGACCAAGATCCAAGTCAATATTATCACAACATTTGCTAGGGTTGATAACTGCAATAACACCACTTAATAGGCCTCCAAGACAATTGCAAATCTATTTTGCAACTCTTGGCTGATTAATCCAATTAATCTTCATCCTT
This sequence comes from Plectranthus barbatus, assembly GCA_026898455.1. Classification (NCBI taxonomy): domain Eukaryota; kingdom Viridiplantae; phylum Streptophyta; class Magnoliopsida; order Lamiales; family Lamiaceae; genus Plectranthus; species Plectranthus barbatus. The sequence continues at coordinate 261,171 of JAPKLW010000311.1, forward strand.
AAATCATCTTGCACGCTAGGGCGCCAAGATAATTTAAGCTAGTCAACCCCATCACACGATGTCAACAATACATCTATGAGTGAGCCTTGGCCTCGTCGAGTCAGAGCAAATACTAGGGTGTAAATACTCCAGACCGAAGAGGTTTTTGACACTCAAACAATTATGATGGACGATGCATATTTCTAAAATAGACTTACATTTTAATGGGGATATATTATGTGATACTAATTGTTTAAACCATATCAAATATTGGTTCTGATAAAATAATTACTGGGTGCCGCCTACCCATACATACTAATGCGGACCACAAATATTGGGCGCCGTCTACGCAAACATGTAAAACGGACTACAAGTATCGGGCACCACCTATCCAAACATGCATATCGGTCTCTAACTACCATAGTTAAAATATGATAAAATAATATATCAAATTATAAACAATTATCATACCGAGCACATAAAATAAACACGTAATCTCTACAAATAAAATATATTAATCCAATTAATACCTTTTATTATGATTAAATTTATTGGTTAAACTTTATATTAATCTCCAAATTAATATAAAGGTCATGTCCATATTAATTCTAAATAATGAAAGTTTTATGTTAATTCAAAATTAACATAAATGTACAAGTACTCTAAACATTCTCATTATTTCTTAAATAATGAGGTTCATATTAATTCTACATATATACATTTATTCAAGATATTTTTCATTATTTCAAAAATAATGGTAATCATATTAATTCTAAATTAAATGTATATCTGACTTGAAATTCAAAAGCACATATTAATTTCAAATTAATATGCTAAAGAATATGCTAAATATTCTTATTATTTCTATAATAATAATAAATATTTTAATTTCTGAATTTCACTTGTCGTACAAATTAACAACCCAAAGAGAAATCCTTGTAGGTTCTCTTGCAGCAACAAATCAAAACTCTTAAGTTTAATCCATAGAATATCAAATACTCAATCGTTTTAGGCAACAATTGCTTCAAACCAACAAGAGCCAATTTCTCTCACTTATCATCTAGCATCATTATCAACATATAAATGCTTATTATAAATATCACATTATTTCTAAAATAATGTAATTTTATATTAATTCTAAATTAATAATAATTATTATTTCCAAAATAATAATAAGATGAATATTTGAATTTTTATTTAACTTTTTTTTTTCTTCGATGGTTCCAAACCAACTCAGCTCCGGCGCCGTTAACAACAAGTGCGTAACTCCATGATATGATTCAATGGTTAAAAGGAGATATAATAACCAAAAAAACAATTTCATCAACCTATGAGTAATTAAGTTGAAAGCAAGTTCATTAATCCAATTAATGAATTCTCGTTCTACCCCCAATCACCATATGATGATCTCACAAGAAATCACGAATCGAATCGTTATCTTGTTCTAAAAAAAATAAAAAATAGCACCGACAATTAACCCATAAAATTAATCATCACACATATTAATTATAAATCGAACCCTAGGCTCTGATACCACTGTTGGGTTTCGTTAATTTCATCTAATGAACGCAGTGGAATAATTAATCAACGAAGAAATCTAGATTTATAATTAATATCATGCGTAGAGATTCAACGTGAATCAAAAGGGAAAATTTACAGTTTCTTCCGTAGAACACAAGCGCATCTGATTCGTCCTGCAGCGCGAATCCACCACTAAAGGTATCCACGTGTCGAATCAATCAGGTGCAAAATTCAATTCTCGGTGTATATTCAAACCAGGAACGCTAGGAATTCCCAGAGAGAATTATGGAGGCGTAGAAATCAAAACCCTAGACTTTGTGTATTTAATATGAAATGCGTAGGAGACAAAACTATCCCTCTTCTCCTCTATGAGTAACGTGAGTTTCTTATTCTCCAAGAATAAGGGATTCTCAAATCTTATACTCCCTCCGTCCCGGCTGAATTGTCCCGGTGACTTTGGACACAATAACCAAAGTGTGTGAGTGTAAAGTAAGTTGAGTGGAATTAATATCTTATTGTTGAGTGTGAAAAATTGCCTTTTTAAGTAATGTGACAATTGAGGTGGGACGAACGATAAAGGAAAGTGGGACAATTAAGGTGGGACGGAGGGAGTAATAAGATTTGAGCCAGCTTATTTGTTTCCATATCAATTCTATTAATTAATAATTTAATTATTAATATATTACCAATTAGATATTAATTCAATTAATATATTATATACTAATCTTATTAGTATATTATTAATCTATTTAATATATATTATACTAATCTAATTAATACTCCCTCCGTCCCGTTTAAATATGCCCTTTTCATTTTGATACATTAATTTCGGAGCTAGTATTTAGTAGCTAATTGTGGTTAATAATAAAATTGGTAATTCTAATTAACTTATTTAAGACTTAAACAAGTTAATTACGATTGTCAATTTTATTATTAACCATAATTAGCTACTAAATACTAGCTCCGAAATTAATGTATCAAAATGAAAAGGACCTATTTAAGCGGGACTGAGGTAGTACAAAATATTGGTCCATATCTTTCATCATTCCCTTATAATTCATTATAAAGGGGAAGGAAGAGATATTGCCTTAATAATCCTCAATTTAAATCTATTATTATTATTATTATTATTATTATTATTATTATTATTATTATTATATGAATTCCTGTTGAGTTATTGTATTAAGTTGATAATTGTCAATTTGTCACCCTAATAAATGTTCATTTCAGTTTTGGATTAAACAACATCATATTCAACAACTGCAAAAAACTAAATAAATTAATTCTTGGTCTTAGTGATTGATAATATAATTTTGTGTTTAAATAAATTCTATTAATTCAAATTCTCACACTTAAATGTAAGAAGTTGGAACATGTAACCTTTCATTTACACGCAAAGAAGCACTTCCATCACTGTTAGAAACTGAGTTTCGATTCATCTTTTTATTTGATATTTTGGTGCGTTAAAACTGAATTTTAAGTTTCTAGAGTATCTCTTTATGTAATCCTTGTATAGGGTTGATTGAGTTATAATAGAAACTAGAAATTTAGAAGCTGAAGATCGAGCATATAGAAATTCAATCTCTAAGGTGGAAATTAGAGAAGCCAAAACTCAAGTAGTTTGGAAATCAAGTTTCAGAACTTAAGTTTGGAGATATGACAAAACTTGAAATGTCCAGAAAATTAACTGAGTTTTTCACCAAAGAAGAGCGGAAACTTAAAACTGACTTTGGAGAATATCAGTTTTCAGTTTCAGAATTTAACAGCACGTGAAAAGAAAGGAGATCAAAGGAATCTGAATAGGAACTCAAAGTCAAATCCAAGATTCCTTAACGTATCGATCATCATTCAGTACGAGGAAACTTAAATTTGAGTTCCTCAGATTGAAATTGAGTCTGACAAGGGCAGGTGAAAAGTTCACTACCACAGTTAAAAGTAGTTCAGAGCAGAAAAGAATGGGCGATGATTGGACGAGATTCTCTTTGTCTCTAACGGATGAATCTCTGAGCCTAATGGAAAGAATTTTTAATCATCGACCAACCAAGCTATAAATAGGAGTCAATATCGACAGAAATACACACCTGACTCTCGCGAAAAGCATAGCAGAAACTCTGTCGAACTGAAAACTCAAAAAGTTCTCTGAAATCCGTGTTATCTGAACATGAGGCTTAGAATCTTTGCTTAAGCTACTCATTCTTTGTATCTATCTAAGTACACGAGAGTCAAGCTTTTCTACTCTGGAATACTGATTCCGATGGACTTTGCCAACAACCTGAAGTTCTGGGAAGAACATAAAACATCCAACCACCCAGATTGAAGGTTGTGAGGTGGGTCCTCACTTTAAGCTGAAGGAGGAGCAGACCAAGGTTCAGGGCGAGTGACCTAGCAGACCGAATGAGAACTTGTATTCTAAACCTTAGTGGATTCCCGATTAATTTTGGAAAAGTGGACCTAAGACTTGAGGCTCTGAACCACTATAATATCTTGTGTCATTTTATTGATTTATTTAAGTTTATACATTTTAAGTTTACATACTTATTTGAAACTTTCAATACTTTCTAAGTATTGAAGTGTATATCCGAAACTGAAACTTAAACTTACCTTAAACTAAAACTGAGTTTTAAGGAAACTAAAAATTGAGTCTGAAAGTCAATTTTCAGAAGTGCAAGATCATTTTAATACTTCCGTTGCATATAATAAGTGGTATCAGAGCCGGGCTGGTCGTTGTTGAAGTCGCTTATAAGGACCGAATCCATGTTCCTTGCACTTGTTTCTTTGTATTTTTGTATCTTAAGCTAAGGTACATTAAAGATGGCCCACATTATCAAACTTCCCAAGTACTTCACAAAAACCTACAACACATGGAGGAAGAGGTCATTGATCATGCTGAAAAACATCCACCCGGAGATGGCAGACGTAATAACCAACTGACCCCTTAAGATCACCAAAGTCAATACTCAGCTAGAAGGAGCCGACAATCCAGAGATAGTTGACAAGTCGTATGCTGAATGGAAAATCGAAGACAAGGCCCATGCACACCTGGACGCAGTGGCCCACGAGCTAATCTTGGCATTCCTACCAAAGGCTCTGGTTGTAGAAGCTTTAGAGTACGATAATGCCCAACATGTATAGGATTTCCTCGGCACCCTATGCCAGGAAACTGACAAGATGAAGAGGAATATAATGCAAATTTGCGTTGATAAGTATGAATCATTCCAGATGCTTCCTGGAGAGAATATCAAGTCTATGGAAGCTAGATTCAACGTCATTGTTTGCGAATTGAAAATTTTGGGGAGAGAATATACTGTTGCTGATCTTAATGCCAAGATCCTCTCCAAAATGCCCAAAGAGGAATGGTTTATCAAGGTTACCAGTGTAAAAGAGAAGGACCTATCCAAGATGACCACGAAGGATGTATTTGCACAATTGTAAGCCCACGAGAGGGACATCTAGATGGTGAATAAAAATGAAGCTGTCTGAAGTGCGAGTTCACCACCTGAAGAGGATGCAACTTTCTTTGTAAAGAGAGATTTTCAAAGGCGACCCAAGAAGCCTTATCAAGCTGAGAAATCAAGTGACCAATCATCAGCATAGAAAGATGTCCCTGCACCATCATATCCCCAAAAGAAAAAAGAAGATGCTTCAGTTGCACAGATGGAGGTAGGGATGTCAATCAGGCCAACCCGTCGGATTTTGGGCCAGCCCTATCGGGCTGCGGGCTAATCGGTCCGGGTCAAATCGGGCTGAAATTTTTTTGAGCTAAAAAATCTTGACCCTAATCCTAACCCATCGATTTTCGGGCTGGCCCATCGGGCCAATAAATTTATTAATTATTTTTTATTTTTAATATATTTTCACTTTTTTAATATTTTAAATGTTGAAAAATAAACAAAATAATGCTTATCTCTTATAAAAATGGAAAACACATCCAATTTTTTATATAATGATAAATTTAAACATTAAAAATATACTTTTTATTTTAGCAATACTTGAATATGTTTTAAGATCATAAATAAATAAACTTAACTATGTATTGAATACTTATTGAACAAAATACAATTATATAATTTTAAAATTAATTAATATATATAATCTTAAATATTAGAAGTAGATTTTAGCACTATAATTATGAAAAATTTATTAATAAAAATAATAATCGGGTTAATCGGGCCAACCTATCGGGTTTCGGGCTCAACCCTATCGGCCCTCAGCTTATTCGGTGCCGAACTAATCGGACTAAATTTTTTAGGCAAAAATATCTCAACCCTAACCCGCATTTTGGCTCGGGTTAATCGAGCCAACCCGCAAATTTCGGGCTAAATTGACATCCCTAGCTGGAGGAACAGATGAGGACATTGGCCAAGCTGATTGAGAAGGCTAAATCCAAGACCGAAAGCTCTCAATGAGTTGGTGATCATAAGTTCATCGAAAGAGCACCAAAGGCATGCTTTGAGTGCAATTCACCGAACCACCTCAAGTACGAATGCCCTCTTGTTTCTAAAGAAGAGACAGAGCAGCAGAAAATGATTTTCGAGAAGAAGACGTCCAAGGCTGTAGCAAAGGCCATATTGTCCAGAACTGAAGTTCTAGACATCCCAGACAATGATGATGTCTATTATACATCTGGAGATGAGTCTGAGGAGGAAGCCCTCTTAGTGTTCATGGCCAGACTTGAAGAATTGTTTCAGATACTGAAGCTGAAGAACTATAAGATGAAACTGAGAAAATGGTGACTACTTCTAGCCAAGTTTCTAGTTCTTCTGCATGCATTGAAGAGCACACCGAATCTATTTGTTCGAATTCAGATGATATCACTCTTGAAATTCTTTCAAAAGAGTTTTCTAAGTTTTATGAACTGAAAAATGCTTTAGTCGGAGAAAACTCTTCACTGAAATTGAAGTTTCCAATTTGACCAATGAGATTGAAAAAATCTAGGTCACTTAGCAAGGAGCTGACTAAATTGAAAGAAGAACATTCCATTTTACTAAAAAAAAATCAAAATCTCTGAGGAATGTGATTATTTAAAATTAAAAGTTGATAGTGATAAAAAACTGATTTGCTCACTTTATTCGAGCACTAGCAAAGTTACAGAAGCCCTGAGTATTCAAAGAGATCCGAGTGATAAGACAAAGCTAAGCTTTTCAGAAAATGATTTGAGCAATAATGCATCAACTTAAAATATTGGAAAAAAATTAAAGATCATCACTTCAAAGGAAATTCAAGTTTCGAAGTTAAGTTGTTAGACAAACGAGTAATTCAAAACTCCAATTTGGCTGATAAGGGTAAAGGGAAAAATTCAGTTCCAAAACTGAACTTAGTTCCCAAACTTAAAAATAATTTAGTTTCTAAACTGAATAAACCTGAATGTAGGGGTGGCAATTCGTGTGGATCGGATTCTTATCGTGTCAACCCGTTATCGATCCGATCCGTTAAGGTCAAATCCGTATCCGATCCGTTAAGAAAAATCAAAATCCGTATCCGTATCCGATCCGTTAAGCTAAAATCCGTATCCGCACGAATCCGATCAGTATCCGTGAAGGATCCGATAAGTATCCAATCCGAATGATCCGTTATCGATCCGATCCGATAAGAATCCAAATCGAATTTATTCAATAAGAATCTATTTCAATAAAAACAATTACAATCAAATAAAAATCTGATAAGAGAATACAAAATATTTATATTTGATTGTTCAAATCTTGTGTTGGATAAATATATAAAATGACAACTTCATTTAAAACTAAAATCCTCAATAAAATATTCTAAGATACATAGATAAATCTTAAATTCAAATACTAGTGGTCAAACTCGCTCATTTCTAAATACTGATCAATCATTCACCTTAGTCGTCAATACTCCATTTACAATTTTGACGGAGAGAAATATTAATTAAATCTTTAAAATTTATAACAAATAAAATAAATTATAATAAATACCTTTCATCTATCATGGTGAAATTGCAAGAGTTAAAACAATGAATGAGTATTCAGACGAATCTACAATACTTTCATCAACATTTAAATTTAATATCTCATCAGCTAGTTAATCGGTTGATACAACTTAATTGAAAACTTGAAGTTAAGAAAAAAAAAGAAAACAAAGTTATTAAATTTTTATAGTAGAAGAAAATAAATATTACAAAATATGATGAATAGATAAATAAATATATTTTTTGGTGGTGAATTAAAAAAATACACGGACAATCAAAAATTAAGAGATTTGAATTTTTGAAAGAACTATAAATCTAAACTAATATATCAAAATCAATTAATTAATTATTATATTTAATAAATAAATAAATTTTTTTAATTTATTAACGGATATCCGTATCCGATCCATTTATTGAATTATCCAATCCGATCCGTATCCAATCCGAATCCGATCCAAATTTTTCGTGTTTTTATCGTGTAGATCCGATAAAGATCCATATCCAATAAGCCTAAATCCGTATCCATTATTATCGTGCGGATTCGTGTCGGATTATCGGATCGGTTCAAAAATTGCCACCCCAACCTGAAAGGAAGCCAACCATGCCTCAAAAACAGATTAAGCATTTTGTTCCAAATGCGATGAAATATGTTTTGACAACTGAAATTGAGTTTGCTAAATAATCCATTTCACGTCTGAATTTTAAAAATCCGAGGTCCTTTAGTTATATAATTTTTATGCAAAAGGATTCATCCAAGTAAGGAGAATATCTACATGATGTCTGAGCCCAATCAAATTTAAATCAATTAATAAATTTAAATTCCTAAGGTTCATAGATAAAATTCAATCTTTTATATACACGAATCTTCTTTAATTGAAACGAAGTTGGAAATTAAAAGCCAAATCTTGAATTGAAACGAAGTTGGAAACATAATCGGCCGAGACATTGTGGGTTGTGGCTAGATATTACAAATTTTATCTAATACTTACCGATAAAGCCCTAGTTTGTTTTTCAATAAGTAAAACACACCTAGAATTCAAGGATTCTTCTTCCCAGAGCTAGAACTCTCGATCCTCTCCAACTTGTCAAGGCTGGAAGAATTCAAAGGCTGCTGCTCCGAATCAAGAGGGAAGAAGAAGGGATAGAGCTCGTATCGAACGTAGCAGCTGCCGTACAGCACCCGACACCCTCTCTTATCCCCACAAACCGTAGGAAAGTTGCTGATACCAACTGCCAAACACTGCGCGCACCCGATCTCGGAGAGGTCTCTCGTGCACTGCACCAATGCATACAGTCTGATGAATTCCGACACATCGCTCTTTCCCTTCCCCAGTCCTTTGCTCGCGGGCTTCACCGCCTCCGAGTCGATTCGATCCATCAGCGCAGCCAGCTTCTTGTTAAAAACTTGTGGGTCAGTCACGTTCTGCACATTGATCAAGTACACGCCGGAAGTGTCGACTTCTCCGAAGAACTTGTCTGTGCTGTACCTCAGAAAGCAGTAATCGTACCAAATCTTTGCATCTGCTTGGTTCGGACACAGGCTTCGTATCTCCTTGGCTGCATCTTTGATGCAGGAGGAGCAGTCGCTGCTGCTGACGTCGCCCCTGCACTGCGCAAGGCCGTAGACCTGGTCTTTCCCGCCGCCGTAGGAGGTGGCGATGAACCCGTTTTGGATAGTGCCCGATACTAGTTTAGGCAGCAGTGCGTCGATGTTTTTGGATATGGGGCCGTTGGTTTTGCTGTCATCGTTGCAGGAATTAGCAGCTGGGTCTGCAGATTCTGCTTTGAGAATGGAGAGAGAGAAGATGACAAGAAAAGTGGCGGATAGCAGATTCATGGCTGGGTTAATTAAGAAAAACTTGATCATGCTTTTCTATTTAATACTACCACAAGACTACAACAAATCTGTCACATGTAGAGATGCAGCAGATTTTTTTGACATTGTCTCGTTGAGAAGCTTCTTCTTGAGTGGAAAAATTCCTTGAGAAAGATGAATGATCTCGGCCGTTGACGTCGAAGGAGATGGGAGCACCATTAATACCAACTGAGAAACAAAAGTCAACGCAACCCAAAATATCGCCACCACCACTCATCTCTGCCCAATTGTTGGATTTCTAAGTGTGACACTTAATTATTGGTAAATTAAAGATCAAGAAAAGCCAGAAATTCAGTCGAATACATGGTTGTTATTTGAGGGATCAAGATTTGGACAACTCATTACTTCCATTATTGGATGAAAAGGAGACCAAGATTAAGACCACTCATGTAAATATATGTTATAAATTGCAAACTGAAAGACATTTCTCAATATACCATTAGAATTGTTTTTTTTTTGGCACGGAAATTAAAAGTTGTGAGTGTAGAATGAGTTAGTGAGATTAATATTTTATTGTTGAGTGTAAAAAAGTAATCTTTTTAAGAAATGTGACAATTTGGTTAGGACGCCCAATTTAATATGTGTGACAATTCAAGTGGGACGTAGGGAATATTTATTTTTCAATACCAACGACTATCTCGTACTTCAATTTCAAGACGAGAAAATCTTCAACGGGATCGATATACTTACAATTATACACGCATTTTTGTAATGATGTCCTCGCTCCAAGTATAATTATAATGGTAAGGGCATTGTTTATGATCAATTGTCATGGATGCGAAATACAAGAAGACATTTGGGCGGTTGTATGAATTTTAAATTAATGTATTTTATTTTTAAAAATAAATTATATGTACATATAATTCAAATTAGAAAAGTTATTTTTTTTATTTTGCACATTTGACTTTAATTTATTTATTTGACGAAGAAGAATTAAATTATCGAGTTATATTTATGCATAAAATTATCTTATTCAAATATTGTCTTAACTAATCGATTACAGTACTAAATACCTATCTAACAAAAATTAGGTTAGGCGGCCCTCATCAAATTGTAAAATTCAAAACCACCCCTCTAGGCTAAATTTTATTTTTAAAATTGTTAATGCTCGGGTTTGTATAGGTTTAATTGACAAGAATACTTATTAAAATAAATGCGGAAATATGGATAAGCTAATGTAAAATGCTTGATTGAAAATAGAACTTGATTACTTTTGCTTTTATTGCTATGTTTATTGCTTGAGTGTTTTATGTATTTTTGTCAATTAAACCTCTACAAATCCCAGCATTAACAATTGGCGCTAGAAGGAGGGCCTATCAAGAAAGAAAGTTAAGATAATCAAGGAGAACAACAAAGAGATCAATAACAACAACAACCCACCTATTGGGCAAGGAGTCTTCCGAAGTGTTGCAGAGTTCGAGGCCGAACTCAAGCGTCGGGAGGACGAACTTCACAACTTACAGGAAGAAAACAGAAGGGTCACTGTGGAAGCTGAAGCTCTTGGGCAGCAGTTGGCCTTGGCTAGAAGGACAGAGCGAAACCCGCTCAAGGAGCAGAACCCCTCTGCTCACAACTTACCATCTGTGTAGTTCTATGCGCTTTCACTATATATTCCCACATCTCCTTCAAACACTCAATATTTTTCATGGAAAAAAGAGGGAGCGAATTGGCTCTGACCCATTCCGTTGCATGGGCATGGTTCGAGCACCGCTCCAGCTCCAGCAATCCCTCGACACCGGATTTCAACTTTTCAAGAACTAAGTTGGACACAAAACCTTCGAGATACAAGGTGGAAGCCGACAAAGATGTCCAAGAAAATCGAAAATCTATTACAGGAATAATGGACGTGCTACTGGAGCTGGTGAGACTCAGTTGGTTGAGAACGATGGTGCTGCATGGGACGTGAAGAAGATGACTGGGCCTCGTTTTATTTTGTTGTAAATAAGCGTATTTATGCTTTTGTTTGTTATTGCACGTGAGTTGCGCGCGTGTGTGTGTCACGTTTTGTGAGTGAGCTTGCATCTATATACAAGCTCTGTATCTCTTCTGTTGACGATGATGAATAAGATTTTCTACTTTACAAAACATCAACAGGAAGTTACCGTATTGCTGCTGTTCACACAGAAAGAATGCAGGAATTGCAATAGGCAAACACTAAGCACAAGCATTATTACACACGTGGTGAAATTCAGACAACATTCATCACAGCACATCCCTAACAGGCTAACACACACGATCAAACATATCCAAAAAAAAAAAAAGCAAAGTGAGATTATACAGCATCAGAGTCTAACAGCCACCACGCGCTCGTACTTTTCAGAGCTAGAATTGAAGGATTTCTTGGAATCAAGAGGGAAGAAGAAGGGGTAGATCTCGTATCTCACATAGCAGCTACCGTAGAGCACGCGACATCCTCGGCTATCCGCACAGAATGTAGGAATGTTGCCGACAGCAACGGCCAGACACTTAGCACAGTTGATCTCAGGCAGGTCTCTGGTGCACTGCACCAATGCATAAAGTTTGATGAATGCAGAGATAATGGTCCTTCCTTTTCCCAGCCCTTCACTTGCAGGCTGCACAGCCACTGACCTGATCCGACCAAAAAGGGCACCCAACTTCTTGTTGAAACTTTTGGGATCACTCACGTTCTCCACATTGTAGAAGTATGCACCCGAAGTATCAACTTCTCCGAAGAATTTTTTAGTAGAATACCTCAGAAAGCAGTAGTCGTACCAGACTTTTGCATCCGTTTGAGTTGGACAAAGATTTCGTATCTCCTTGGCTGCATTTTTAATGCAGGAGGAGCAGTCGTTGGTGCCGACGTCGCCCCTGCATTGTGCAAGGCCGAAGACTCTGTCTTTCCCTCCGCCGGAGAAGGTGGCAATGAATCTGTTCTGGATAGTGGCTGAGACTAGTTTAGGCAGCAAGGAATTGGTGTTTTTGGATATGGCGGCATTGGTTTGGACGTCGTCATTGCAGGAATTAGCAGAGACATCTTGAGATTCTGCTCTGATAATGAAGAGGGAGAGGATGAGGAAACTAGATAACAGATTCATCATGGGTGTTGCAGTGTGAATTTTAGCCAATTTTGTTGGCTTTTCTCTCTTGGGAATCTTTTAATTTTTTAGTGGAAGAATTGGCACTGTATTGTTACAATTGGCAGTCCTTGTCAATGCAATCCAGTATATCTCCACTACCACTCTCAATTATTGAAGGCGTCTCAAATTCTTTAACGAATTCTATAATTAATAATAAATATTATTGAATCTCACACACCATTGGACACCATCCAATGTGTAATGGCTAAGCTCAAGTCAAATATAGCTGCTATGGAGCAGATTATTATATGATAATAATAATACAAGAATATAGAACCGAAATGGATGGAGCAACTCAACCTTAAGGACAGCAAAAGTATGTTATTATTGAAGATCGAGCAATCAAAATGAAGTAATAGCTGTGAGCAAGGACTGGGCATCATGAGTTTTGGTGGTCACTGAATGAGTCCAGTAGACCTGTAATCCCTCCTTGCATCATCATCATTGACCCCATGCATTCCTGCCAAGTTGGGGCTATATCTTGGTGACGGTAGATTGCAGATAAGCACACTGTTGAGGGATGAGTTACTTCCCATAACTTTAATGGATCCACTTCACTGTGTGACCAATGCATATTCACCAACTCAAATCTCTCATCCCGCAGCTAGACAAGGTGTTTTAATTGATTGCTGTTACCATTTCACATTAACATTCAATTGCTACCTTCAACTTTGTAAAGATACTATGATTAAAAAATGAAACTGAATTTATTACTAGAAAATTGGACTTCCTAGTAGTATTGAACAAACAAGGATACGTATAGCAACGTAACTATTAACCAAAACCAATTGACCAACTTTATGTATAATTAATTAGTATCCCAGAAAAAGAAATGCAGACAACTCAAGGTTGGAGACTAGTCGACATCAGATAAATATTGAGCTATCATCAACACCACAAATCATTTCAATCTGCAAACAACACACCATCATTTATATATCAAACACTTTATTCTTTAATCTGCACATATATATATATAGTTCGGTGCAATCACTAAAGTGTTGTTCTTTTAACGAAACCATAAAAAGTCATTGTCAAAGGTGAAAATACCTATTTTTAACTTCACTACTGCGCATTGGGAGGTGAAAATACCAAACTAAAACAAATTGCCTCAACTGCGGGATAAATGCTCCTTCTCAATCTTGCATCATACCAATAGAAAACAGTAAATATAAGATCACTAAACTCTGTAACCAACCATTGGAGTCAAATTCCGACTTCTTAACTCCATCAGTATATATATATATGGTAGAATAACATCCAATCACCGACGTCATTGCATTAACTATAGCTCGAAAAATATAAAAGACTGAGAGGGCAAAGAAGAGTGTAGGGCCAACTAAATCACGTAATTATCCGGCAATTCGAGATTGAATTAATTACAACATGTCGGTCTAAATTGAATTTAACTTCTAAAAATATTATAATTATGACTAATATTTGAATGATTTGGTAGTTGAGTTACGAGATGCTTGCAATTTAATTTGAATCAATTATTTATAAATTATAATCATATCTGTTAAGTAAACTAATAATAATATAAGATTAAGACAATGTTTAGAAAATGGAGATTATTGGAGGAGATTTTATTACAAAATCTGCACCCATAAATTACGAGATGAATGTCTGCTTACTTCTACTAAACTAGACTACTACTATCTACCACTCCTTCGCATCTCCTCAATAAACAAACAAATTTCTCAACTCTCTCTCTCTTCCACTTCCCTTGCACGCATTTTCACGCACAATCAAGCCATGGCGGAGGAAGGCGGTGGGGAAGAGTATCTTTTCAAGGTAGTTGTGATCGGAGATTCGGCCGTGGGAAAGTCCAACTTGCTCTCCCGCTTCGCCAGAGATGAATTCGACCACAACTCCAAAGCCACTATCGGAGTCGAGTTTCAGACGCAGGTGGTGGATATCGACGGCAAGGAGGTCAAGGCGCAGGTCTGGGACACCGCCGGACAGGAGCGCTTCCGCGCCGTCACCTCCGCCTACTACCGTGGTGCCGTCGGGGCGCTCATTGTCTATGATATTACCAGGAAGACCACTTTCGAGAGTATCAAACGATGGCTGGATGAGCTCAACAGTAAGCCCTTCTTTGCCCTTTTTCGTGTTTACAATCAGTTTATCGAGCTCTCATTGGTAATTTCTTTCTTTGGGGAATTGTGAAGGTTTTTTTTTTTTTTTTAAATTTGCGAATGTGAATCGCTACTTGCTAGTTCTTCACTATGTTTATGTGTTCCATTTTATTTTGGGAGGTATGAAACAGCTTATTAGGTTAATGCTTGGAGGATTCTTGGATTTCAATGTTCAAATGTGTGTTGTTAGTCCTAAAAACTCTTCAGTTAGAAATATATGAAGATTTATACAATGATATATGCTTTCAAATCTTAGTTATGATCCGAAGTTAGATGCATTCTAGGATGAAGAAAGTAGTCAATACTCCTAGAGAGGTTTTCTCCAAGAATTAGTCAAAAATTTATTTGAGCACATTCCTTTAGTTGGCTTAATGTTGACAAAAATATAATAAGAGAGAGACTGCAAATGCAAGACAATCAACAAATTAGTGGAAATTATTTCCATGCTAGAAAGCTTTTGAGGCTCATCATCCCTAAGGGCGATCGATGTAAATTCCTGATTTAGCATCAATGGATGATTTCCCTTCATTGCGTGAAGTAGTTAATGCGTGTGCCTGATTATGTATTAGAAAAAAGCCATGCGCTTTTCGGATCCTTGGAAAAATCTGTGTCCATAGCCCACCCACCTGTCATGATAAATATTAGTTATGATCGATGAGTCTGATCTTGTTGGTAATGCCATTAATACAACTGTTGGGTAGATGAAACAGGGATGTGTTATAAAATTCTTACCTAAAAGCCATAAAAGCCCTTTACGTATGAAATTGACAAAGATATAAACTTGAAGATCATAACTATGAGGCTTCTGATGAGAAATATATATCTTTGTTTTGTTTAAAAAATTGGATTCGAAATCCAGGTTGTGTAAATTTATGGAGGTCGGATGCTTTAGGCCAAAATGTACTTATGTTTCTTGTTTTGCTCCCCAAATATTACATCTAACTTATTTATCATAAAAAATTGTCCTTTTGTTCATCACTTCAGATAATAGTTGTTCAGTTGTTATCAGTCAAAATATACGTGCAGTTATACGCTGAAAGAGCTGAATAGTGAGCATTCTGAGCCAGATTTTGTTAAATGTTTTAGCCATTGATAAATCTAGAAAATTTTAAGGAAACTGGCAATCCAAAGTCATTATGAGATTGATAAAAGTTACTGTTTCAATTTAGGGATTTCAAGGTTTTAGTATTCAGGCTGCATTGCAGTTTACAGACATAGGAACGGATATACAGT
Source organism: Plectranthus barbatus (assembly GCA_026898455.1). Classification (NCBI taxonomy): domain Eukaryota; kingdom Viridiplantae; phylum Streptophyta; class Magnoliopsida; order Lamiales; family Lamiaceae; genus Plectranthus; species Plectranthus barbatus. The sequence goes on from JAPKLW010000311.1 coordinate 276,945, forward strand.
GTACAACTTCGAGCAGAAGCAGATAGAATTAGGCTTGTTCTAAGGTCATCCTAGTCCGACACCTTCTCATTTTCCGGAGTTGGGTACTAGAGAATTTTTAAAGGAGAGAGAGCTCATAGCATTGTATTATCTCCATACATAGCTGAGAGCTTGAATGGTACCTAAATTCGATGGAGAATTTAGAGTTCGACTAATGCGAGAATGCATTGTTTTAGCAGCTTCTTACCTTGATTAGAATGATGTGCAGCTCACTGTGACACTGCCGTTGCGAGGATGCTGGTGGGGAACAAATGCGATTTGGATAACATCCGAGAGGTGAGTGTGGAGGAGGGCAAAAGCCTAGCTGAAGAAGAAGGTTTGTTCTTCATAGAGACTTCTGCCCTCGATTCCACTAATGTGAGAAAAGCCTTCGAGATTGTCATTCGTGAGATCTACGACAAGGTTAGCCGGAAAATCCTCAACTCAGACTCGTACAAGGCGGAGCTGTCCGTCAACCGGGTCAACCTGGCCGATGGCGTCGACTTGTCAAAGCAGGACGGCGTCTTCTCCTGCTGCTCCAGATGAGTTTTCGGTAATCTTTTTTAGCTGCTTGTTACACCCCATTATTCTTCATAAGAATTACTTTTCAATTGTTTTTGTTTAATTTTATATTTTATTGAGTCCGAGTAATCCTATGATATATTGTATGAAATTATTATTATTGAATTCTCATTTTCTGTCGTCTGTTTTTGTTGTTATTCATTTGCATGATTTAAATGCTTTCGTGCATTTATTAGAATGCAATTATCTTCTATGATCGTGATTGTCATGGGGTGTAAATTTTTGTAATAAGATTCAATCTTGTATCAGTTGGTTGCAAGTTTTTAATAATGGAAAATGCTCTTTGCCAGATAGGGGTATAAATATAAATTTATTTTATAGTTAACTAGTATTTGAAAAAAATAACCTTTACCTTTATTAGAGAAATTACAGAGTCCTATTTCTTATAACTCTCCACACTTAAAATAATAATTATGACGTGTTGCATATCCCATAAACTTTTCGAATAAGATATTAATGGTTTGAGACTCTATATTAAACAAATACAAGTAACAACTTTTTTGTAAAATTATTGTGCTAATTCATTAATTCAACAATGGACACATGAAGCATATCATTATGTTAGTATGAAATAGAGTATATAATGGTTTTGTATTTAGTAACAAACATTTTCATAATAAATATTTATGTATTTCTGACTCATTTCATTCTTAAAAAAGAATTTAATTTGCTAACTATGTATTTTTACTATTGTACATATATTGCATGTTAAAACAGTTTTTAGTTTAAGAATAGAGAAGTTACATTAAAGTTATTTTATACTCTATTCGTCCCGTCTAAGTAGTCTCATTTTCCTTTTTGTCTGTTCCATCTAATTGTCTCATTTTCTAAAATGAAATTTTTTTTCAGACTCACCAATAAAATATTAATTTTATTACATCACAAACAATCACAAATATTAGTAACTATGTCAAAAGTAAATGAGACTATTTAGTCGGGACCGAGGGAATATTAGTTTATGCATTATATAAATATATATAATTTGATTATTTTTCCTATTTTACAATCATAAAATCTACCTATAGAATGTATATCCTTAAAAACGAACCATCAAGTTAAAATTAGAATAGATATACAAATTAAAACTTTAGTTCGTAGAATGAGTTTTTAAATGGAAACTAGTCTTCAAGATAATAGAAGGAGAAAAAGATGGTTAAAATGCATATTTTTATTAGATTGTAACATTAATTCATCATTTTTTAATCAACTAATGTCTTGAAGTATGATAAATGAATGAAAATTAATGAGTACTCTATCTCACATTTTTAATCCATCATTTCAAAATATTTGATATTTAATAACAAATTTATCCATCTGTTATGAAATCTTTTGAAATAGCAATGAAGTGAGAACATATTGAATTTAATATAATTTATATTGAAAAACAAAGTACACATAAATTGATACATTTAAATTTAATTTTGAAAATGTGTGAACAATCATAAATTTAGCAAAAGTATAATTTATACTCAATATTATACATGTAACTATTAAATATAAATATAGTCCTTAATATTGAGTTATAACATCACATTATGGTCTAAATAAACTAATTAATACACAATATGATATATACGGAAATATATCAAATTATAAGACATTATGATATAAAATTTTAAAAATAAGTCCTAATGTTATGATTTATCGTCTCATTTATATACTATGACTACATAGGGGTGTAAATGAACCAAACTGTTCATGAGTTATTCATATTTCGACTCGATAAAAGCTCATTTAGTAAAATCCGTTTGTTAAATGAACCAAACTTGAGCATCATAGTATTCGATTCGTAAGTTCGATCGTGAGCAGCTCGTTAGCTAAAATTAGTAAGAAATATAAAAATAATTACTTTTATAAAACTAATATTTTCATTATTAAAGAATAGCAATAATGATAAGTCTTTCTAGTAAGATAAAATTTAAAATTTGAGCATGAATATGATATTAATCTTGGAATAAATAACTTTTCTTTCAAAATAATAAAAAGTATTTTTAATATATTCTATATTTAGAATGTTCGTTTTGGCTCGACTAAAGATGATAAAGTTCGTGAACATTAAAGTATTCGATAAAAAGCTCGAAAATCGACTCGATACTAAACGAGTCAAACTTGAGCACGATACTACTCGACTCGGTTCGATAACACCCCTATCACTATATGAACCAAATTATTCGTTAGTTACTCAAGTCTCGATCCGAAAAAAATTGTTCGAACTCACTTAGTGAAACTCATTTATTAAACAAACTACATCATACAGATCATACAAGAATAACACTGTATTATAACTTAAAATTATTAGTGCTCAATTATTTGAGATTTGCTTGAAATAATATATATATATATATATATATATAGGGTTGCATTATATGGTTACCCATACCCTATATGTTATATGAGGCCAAAATCCAACCATTAGATTAGAATTTGGGCGATCAAGATTCAATTTGAAAAAGAAAGATTTTCGGTGCATTATGTAATGGAACTTACTACATTATTTGAATATAATAATAATTTTGACGCCCAAGGTTTGTAATTACGTGCAGGACCACATCCCTTAAAATTGTATTTTTCTCTCTCCTCTAAAATTTCTATAAAACTTTAAATAATCATAACTCACTCAATTTAAATTATTTTTTCACGTATAATATATCAAATTAAAGATAATTTAATTATCTTTCAAACGAAATCCCTATTACATATGTTCGGAATATTATATTCGTGGTAAAACTAAATAATGTAATGGTTAAAATTAAATAATGTAATATAATACAAAGGATAATGTAATATTATATTTAAAAATATTGTATCATTATTATTTTCTTAATGGTACATCATTCGTGGTATTATTCGTACATTATCTGTCAATTAAAAGGTACATTATGAATCGTGTTACGTATTTTTCTCTCAGTTTATATGGTCCTTCATACAAGTACATGATGTGTGCGGAATAATATACAAATTTGAACATTATTTAAGGTTTGAATGTTACATTATCTACGACAAATATGCTGCATTATTTGTTTACAATTTCAATATTATACTAAAACCTAAAGACATATTTAAAAAATAAAATAAACACGCTATAAAAAGATAATGTAGTTGATAAATAATAAATAATGCACCAACTATCATATAAATAATGTAACATCTACATGGTTAAAAAAACAACTCGAAAGGACTGTATTGGACAAAATCACAAGAACAAAAACTTTACAATGCAGCTGTTTCGCCAACCACAGCCCTCAAATTTACACAAATCGTCAAAACCTCAGCAAAATTGTAGGCATTATACACAACATCTGACCTCCTCAACTCCATACAACATCTCACAGCCTCATCAAACCACCCGCTCTGCACATATGCCATCACCATCGTATTCCAACTCACACAATCTCTTTCAGACATTCTATCGAACAGCTTCTTCGCAACCTTCGCCATCCCCAGATTTGCATACACATAAACCATGTTATTCCAAAAATACAAATTCCTCACACACAGAGAACATCATACAAGCTAGGATCATCTACTTTACAATAAAAAAGATTAATAATCGCATTAAAAAAAATTCTTAATGAAGAAACTTCATCTTTGGCTTCAAGTCTTCCTATCTTCTGCCTTAGCAATGATTATTGTGTTGTTTTACAGATTGTACGACGCCCTGATGGAGACTCCACGACAGCGGCGGCGCGTGCTGAAATGGCAAGGCGTTGGAGGCCACCGCCATAGTCTTTTATGCTCGGTAGAGAGAGTGACAGAGAGATAGCAGATAGATAAGATGAGAGAGAGAGATGGCTTGTGAATGGGGAGATTACTAAATAACCCTAATAATGATTAGTAAGGAAATTAAAAGTTATTAATAAATAATTCAAATTTAAATGTGGGCCACATGATTTAAAGGATTAAGGGTTGAGATTTGGTCTCATATAATATGTGGGAGGTGGGTAACATATGATCACAACTCTCTCTCTCCAGTGGCGTATGTAGGCATGTTTTTGGGGGTACCATTGTACCCCCAAACTTTTTTTTTTTACTATGTATATGTGTATGGATTTTTATTATTATTTATATATTTTTACATATATTTTTAAATAATGTATCCCCATTTTAATGTTATTTATATATTGTACCCCCGATTTTGAAATCCTGGATACACCACTGTCTCTCTCTCTATCTATCTATATATATATATATATATATATATATAAGAATTAATTAAATCTAATTAAACTGTTATAAATATATTCATCTTATGAACATTATTTAAACTATACTTTAGAAATAGATATTATACATATACTATTTCCATCTCTTACAATTTTTTTTCGTCTCCTTGAGTTTGAAGTAAATGTATTTGATTTCTCTTACATTTTTTTTAATTTTTAATTTCGACTGGAGTAACTAGATTTGGTTTATTTCTGTCCAAAATTATTCGATTGAGAAAATTTTATTACAACAATTCTATGCTTACATTATATATATAATATATTAACTTCTTTAATTATTTGTATACATTTGAAAGAATCGACAAAAATATGGAGGCCATTAAATACTATCTTTTTATTTTAAGTAAAATTAGATTAATATTACGAATGGTTTCATCTTAATGACTTCCGTCAATTATGTGCCATTCAAATGAAATCTCTTCTAGTTTAAGTTATTTCTCTCTTTTTTATAAAATTTTTGAGCCCAACAAATTTATCTCACCAGAATCTGGTCATTTAGCAAAACCTTTTAATAATTTAATTTGATCACATTTATTATTAACAAGGATACACCAATTGAGAACAAAAATGTTGGTTCTGAAATCAGAGTGCTAAACTGTGCAGCGGAAGGTTTGTCAATGCAGCGAAAGTATTAAATGACAGTCGTACAGGTTTGCATAAACAGGGTATAGCCAATTTTGTGTGTAGAAGACTTAGGCTTAGGTCTATGTTTTAGTTAAGTTAGTTTCACAGCATATACACTTCAATACTTGGACAAGTATTAAATGTTTCAAAAGTCAATTTGTGAAACAGAAAAACAGAGCAAGTATAAAAGTAAGCAGTAAACAATACACAAGATTTATAGTGGTTCGGATCTCAATATCCTGCATCCACTCTTCAGACCCAAGGTCTAGATAATTCACTAAGTAAATACAAGCCTCCTTACGATCTATACACAATCCTCCGGTCAGCTGTGGCACTCGCCTAAGAACTCCTTGCAGACTCAGTCTTCAGGTTGAAGTGGGGACGTACCCCGCAACCTCCTTCCTGGTGGTTGGATGCTTACATGCTCTTCCCAGAACTCAGGTTGGATGTTTACTTGTTCTTCCCAGAACTCAGGTGGTTCGCATACGACCGTGAGAATCAGAATCCCAGATTAGAAAACCGACTGCTATGAATATACCTCAAAAATATATATTCACCAAAGAAGAGCTACTTTCTCGAGTTATATTGAGACTACCTCAACAATTCTCCACCTTAGGCTCAATATCACCACGGCTTGACATCTCCACTTCAGTTGTACTTCAACAGTTTAAACAGTTCGAAACAAAACTCAATCTTAGTACTTGGAACTGCTTCATAATCATATCCATAGGATTATCGAGGGTGTTGACCTTGTGCAGATCGACCTCACCAGTTGCGACCACATCTCTAATGAAATGAAACTTCACATCGATGTGTTTAGTTCTCTCATGATGAGCGTCCTTCTTTACGAACTGCAAAGCAATTTGATTATCACAGGAAATTTTCATCTTTCCTTGATCAATCCTCAGTTCGTTCATGAATCCGAGCAACCACAAACCTTCCTTAATCGCTTCGAACAAGGTAATATACTCCGCCTCTGTCGAAGATAAGGCAACGACTGCAAACTTGCTCTCCAACTAATCGTTGTTCCATATAATATGAACACAATACCCGTCAATGACTTCCTCGTACCATATATGCTGCATAATTTGAGTCTACAAATCCTTCAATTGGGAGCCTCGAGCTCATACTATCATCCTCGAAGACTAGACCCTTTCCAACTGTTCCTCGAACATACATGAGGACCCACTTCAAAGCCATCAAATGCTATTTCTTAGGTTTGGCCATGAACCTACTAACGATGCTGAGAGTATAATCAAGATCTGGTCTCGTACAGACCATGACGTATATCAACGAAACCACAATGCTTGCATAAGGAACACCTCTCATAAATTCTCTGTTGGTCCCGGATTATCAGGGTATAACTTAGCAGCGGAAAATGTGGTTAATAGTTTCTTGCACTCTGCTGGTTACTCAGCTGACTGGGACCTTGTCAGCTGGTAAGTCAACTTGCACTCTGCGTACTCAGCTGACTGGCGACTGGCTCGTCAGCTGGTAGCTCAAGACTTAGAATATTTTTAGCCTTGTTTGCACAGTTATATCAGTTTTCAGATATACACCAGCACTTGGGTGCTGGGTTTTAAATCAGTATGAAATGCAGAAAACTGATAAAAGACAAAGGATTTATAGTGGTTCGATCAACTGATCTACGTCCACTCTCCAGTCGTAGCACTGGAAATTCACTAAGAGTAATCGGGTACAAGCGTCCTACGATCTATCTCTAGCTGGTGAATGCCTCGTCCACCAGTTCACTAGATCAACCGCTCCCGGCCTTGTCCTTCTTCAACTCTGATCAGCTGGTGGAGTGCGAGCACGTCACTTCAACCTCCACAGCTTCACTGGGTGTTTAGTTCTCCCAAGAACGTATCTTCTCAATACGGCAAAAGCCCGTAATAACTCAAGTGCTGGCTGGCACGAGAGCTGCTGTGAACTTCCTCTGAAGAGAAAGAACACCAAAGAGATCAATAACTTACAAGCTGGAAGCTTGAAGTCTCGTGTTTGATAAATCAACACACGGATAGCCTTTAGAAAGGCCTCGAAAGTGTTTTGCTTCTACTTGCTTGAGCGTAATAAATTTGCAGTCTTTCGGTAGGTGAAGAGTATTGAATGTTGGTGGATCCCAGGTATTTATAGCCGAGGGATCCCATTCAAATTTTCTAGCCGTTTGGACACATCCGGAAAAGGTCTCTGTCCTCGCATGTCCTTCAGACGGCGGCAGGTAGGAATTTCCGGAAAGCGCCATGCTTTTGTCCACTTTATCTGACATTGATCTCTTTATGTCAGAACGGCACTATTCGTCAGTACGAGGAATCGGAACTGGTGTCTTGAACTGATAGACTTTAAGGTATCCTCCTTAAAGTCATACTCTGTCAGTTAATTCCTCGACGAATCTTCTTTTTGTCTCTAAGACTCTGGGAGAGAGAATCTGGAATTCTGCTGGTAACATCCGACTGGTAGATCATTCTGGTGATCTTGTGCTGGCAGTCTCTGCTGGTGACTTGTGCTGGCACAATCTAAGTCTACCAATATGTCTGATGTTAACTCTTGGAATCTCCCATGACTGGTGGCTTCACCGCTGGTGAATAGTGTCAGTGAGAACACGTATTCTGCTGGTAGGATTTGTCAGCCGCCTGCTGGTGAAATCCTTCCCAACTGGTGAACAGTAACCAGTCATTAGCTCTTTCTCATGCTGATGAACAGTGTCAGCACGAGTCTTTGTCAGCCGCCTTCGGATGAGACTTTTCCCAACTGGTGAACAGTAACCAGTGGTAAGTACATCTCATGCTGGTGAACAGTAGCCAGCATGAGTCTTGATCAGCTGCGACTTACAACTCAAAAAGACCTAAACAGGACTTTACATTTGAGACTAGAGCTATTCTAGAGACAAACTGACGCTGGTAGGACTTAGGATTTGATCCACCAAAACACCAAAACTAGAATCTAAACAAGTAGCTACTGGGGAAAGGAAACTTAGCCAAATTTCCCAACATTCTCATTCCTAGTCATCGAGTTTTCTAGCAACACTCAACTTGAAATGAGCTGCAAAAGAGTGAGCACATGTTTTACATCTGTTGTGTGTGCAAGTGAAAGTATACACTATCACAAGTAATATAAATGGAGTATTTTCGAGTATCGATCCATAGGAAAAGCGATTAAGGTGCACACACTACTCAAACTCGGCTCAATTGAAGAGATAAAATCATGTTTAGTTTTTTTGTTTAAGCTAGACACAAATTAAAAATGCAAATAAAAGAAAACTATTAAATGAAGATGCTGAAATAGGGGAAATTACACTAACAGCTTAACAGATTTGATTTATTAAAGGGTGAAGATTAATAAAGATGACTCACATTATAAACATTGTTTTGCTCAAAAAGGTAATGCTTCAGCATAGCGAACAACACGTAATTAAATTGCAAATCCAAATTTCCTCAACTAAATTTCCCAAAATAGAAGAGATTGTCATTCTTAGTTCAAGACAACATGTTCCTATGCCTAATCAAACAAGAATAACACCAACACATTCTCATGAGCATTTTAGCAAACATAACATCTACATATTCCTATGCATAAATTGTGCAACATTTAGAGGTCCTTGACTAGTCCTAATTTTCCCAAATCAGAATCAGCACAAATAAATCAACCATGGTGATTGTTAGGATTTTTGTTAGAGAAATCCATCCTTACTTTTGATGTTTTGGTGGGTCAAAGAATGTAAGCCATCTTAGTATGTTTTTTCAGTTTCTAGAGTTCTAAACTATAACCTTGTATAGGATCGATCCAGTTATAATAGAACTTAGGCTGAAGATCGAGCAATAGAGAATGCTCGACAACTGACTAACAACAAGCCTAGCCTTAACCGAAAACTGAGTTGGAGCACTCAGTTTTACTCTCGGATGATCAAGTATTACCGGATACTCCGGTCTATCCATACTGACAAGGAGAAGTCAGTATGAGGGCTTTCCCAAACTGATTAAGGAGAAGTCAGTTTAAGGGATTTCCATACTGATCCGGAGAAATCAGTATGAGGGCGTTTGCCATACTGAGTATGGAAAATCAGTATGAGGATTTACCATACTACCCGTCGGAAGTCAGTATGAGGCTAAGCTGTACTGACTCTTAGAAGTCAGTATAAGAAGCCTCAGTTAGACTCAGGCATTTGTAAATGCCTAAGTCACTACGAGGTTATCCAAACTGGGTTCCTCGGGCTGCAAATGAGTCTGACATAAAGTTAGTGTATAGTACACTGACAATGGGCAGAGCAGAAAGGAGACCTAAGGCATGGGCTACGACTGGACAATATAATCCGTGAGTCTAATGTCTGGATTTATGTGTCTAACGAATATACATTCAAATTGTCATAGGTTCTCCTCTCTAAATAAAGACCCGCCCTCTCAACCTTAAATGGTTACCTAAACAGAATTCAAAATCTAATAGTCTAAAGAGACAAAGGACATATTTAGGTAATCTCTCCCACAAAAACTCTCTCGGAGTTTTTCTGTGTTCTTAACACGAGACTTGAGTCTCCGACTCAAGTTACCCACCGTGCTATCTTCTCCTAGCACGAGGCTGAAGCTTTAAGCTGAAGCTCTATTTGGTGAATATATCTTTCTAAGATATATTCATAGCAGTAAGTTTCCTAGTCTGGGACTCTGATTCTCATAGGCGTATGCCAACCACCTGTGTTCTGGGAAGAACCTTTAAACATCCAACCATTCTGGGAAGAATTAGTAAACATCCACCCACCAGGAAGGAGGCTGCGGGGTGCGTCCCCACTTCAACCTGAAGACTGAGTCTACAAGGAGTTCTTAGGCGAGTGCCACAACTGACCGGAGGACGGAGGTGCCACGGACTGTGTATAGATCGTAAGGAGGCTTGTATTTACTTAGTGAATTATCCAAACCTTGGGTCTGAAGAGTGGATGTAGGATATTGAAATCCGAACCACTATAAATCTCTGTGTGCTGCTTTACTGCTTTCTTTATACTTGCTCTATTTTTCTATTTCACAAACTAACCATTGAAACCTTCAATACTTGTCCAAGTATTGAAGAGTATAAACTGTGAAACTGATTTAAGACGAAACAGAGACTTAAGCTTAAACTGACTACACACAAAACTGACTTTACTCTGTTCGAACAAACCAGTGTTTGTGCTTATTTTTACTTCCGCTGCTTACTCAAAACCTTCCGCTGCACAAAATTGCTCTCCGATTTCGGAACCAACAATGATCAAACAAAGCTGATAAACAAATTTTCCAACCTCAAATACATAAAATTCCAAGCTAACAACAATGTTTAACATAGATTCTGCACAAGGCACAACAAGCATTCACAACCCAAGTCAAAATGAAACTTAGCTCATAACTAGTAGAAAATAAACAAAATACAGAGTATTGATATGTCTAAATATGATTCAATACTTGTCCAAGTATTGAAGAGTATAAACTGTGAAACTGACTTAAGACGAAACAGAGACTTAAGCTTAAACTGACTACACACAAAACTGACTTTACTCTGTTCAAACAAACTAGTGCTTGTGCTTATATTTACTTCCGTTGTTTACTCAAAACCTTCCGCTGCACAAAATTGCACTCTGATTTTGGCACCAAAATGTGATATCACGTGCCAAGGTTCTTACAGACTACGGTTGTGTTGAGTAACTTTGGACCAGATCTCTGTTTTTTTGCACTTGGTTCTGTTTTTCTGCACCTTATCTCTGTTTTGTGTGTTTAAGCTTAGGTACACAAAGATGGCTCAGATCATAAAGCTTACAAAGTACTCATCAAAAGATTTTGAGATATGGAAGAAACGGTCGTTGATCATGCTGAAGAATGTCCATCCAGAAATGGCAGAGGTTCTATCTACCCGGCCAATAAAGATCACTAAGGTGAATACTCAGCTCGGAGGAGCAGAAGCTCAGGAGATAGTGAAGAAGCCTTATGCAAAATGGACAAACGACGACAGAGTTCGTTTTCAGCTGGATGTCGTGGCCATGGAGCTCATCTTACAATCCTTACCAGCACCACTGGTTGTTGAAGCCTTAGAGCACAACAATACCAAGAAGATGTGGGAATTTCTTGGCTCAGTTAGTCAAGAAACAACTCAGATGAAGCGAAATAAGCTTCAAAACTGTGTGGATAAGTATGAATCTTTTCAAAGCTTCCTGGTGAAAATGTCAAATCAATGGAAGCAAGATTCAATGCTATTATCTACGAGCTAAAAGAGAACATATGAAATTGCTGACATGAATGCAAAAATTCTCTCCAAGATGCCCTAGGAGGATTGGTTCGTCAAAGCTACCAGCTTAAAGGAGAAGGATCTCTCCTAGATGACGACCAAAGACGTGTTCGCCTAGCTTCAAGCCCACGAGTGGGATATTCAAATGGCGAACAGAAATGAAGTAGTGCGAAGTGTCAACACACATCCAGAAGGAGATGCTGCCTTTTTCGCAAAAAGGGAGTTCAAGGGAAGGCCTCAATAGCCTTACCAAGCTGGCAGATCTTCCGGACAGACGTCCACATCCAAGTCAGCACCAACACCTTCCTACCAGAAAAAGGAGGAAGAGAGCTCAGTTGAAGAGCTTGAAGAGCAAATGAGGAAGCTGACTAGACTTCCTGAGATAGCCAAATCCAAGAAGGAAGGTTTACAGTCAAGTGAACTGAAGTACAACGACAGACTTCCCAGAGGATGCTTTGAATGCAACTCTCCGGATCACCTCAAGTACGAGTGCCCATTAGTTTCCAAAGAGGAAAATGAGCGCTTGAAGATGGTGTTCGAAAAGAAAGCCTCCAGAGCTGTTGCTAAGGCAATGCTTACTAGAACTAAGGTGTCTGACATCTCAGACAATGACGATGGCTACTACACATCAGAGGATAAGGCGATGGAAGAAGCTTTTCTGGTGCTAATGGCAAATCTCGGAGAAGAGGAAGAAACTGAAACAGAGTCTAATACTCCGGTACAAAGTCACAAAGGTCAATCTAAAAAAAAGAAAAGAGCATGGATCTTGGACAGTGGATGTTCAGCTCACATGACCGGTGACAACAATCTTCTCTCAAAACTAAGAATGACAAGAAGACCACTTGTCAGTTTTGGAGATGATTCAAAAGGTAGAGTAATCGGCAAAGGATGCTTGAAGAGCAACGGAATTATCATCAATGATGTATCACCAACCTCAACTACAATCTGCTGAGTGTGAGTCAGCTTATCCAGTCTGGATATGTGGGGACTTTTGCCGAAGGAGAATGCTGGATAAATGACAAAGACTCCAAAGAGACTGTGCTGAAAGGTGTGAAGAAAGGAAGTCTCTATTATGTGGATTGAGATAGCGGAAAGCCAGATACATGCCTTGTCGCAACGAGCTCATCCCAAGAAGGAGTCGACTGACTATGGCATAAGAGGCTTAGCCACCTGAAATCCCAGTCAATCAGACATCTTGCTAAACACAAACTTGTGGAAGGCCTACCACAAGTTAGTTTCAAGAAAGAAGATGGTGTCTGCAGAGCATGCAAGATGGGAAAGCAAACCAAAGCATCATTCAAGAATCAAACCATCATAGCAAGCACAGATATGATCCTTGAACTTTTTCATATGGATCTATTTAGACCAGTCAAGCTGCCTACCATTGGAGGAAAAAGGTTCACTGTGGTTGTAGTAGATGACTACTCCAGATACACTTGGGTAAGGCTGCTGACAAGCAAGGATGAAGTGAAGACTCAACTTCCAGAGCTCATCCTTCAAGTGCAAAACAACAAGGGGGTCACTGTTAAAAGAATCAGATCTGGCAATGGAACTGAGTTTTGCAACGGTCCACTAATGGATTTCTGAGTTGAAGCTGGCATTGCTCATGAGAAGTCAGCTCCAAGGACGCCTCAACAAAATGGCCTTGCTGAACGAATAAACAGGACACTCAAGGAGGCAGTCACGACAATGCTCGCCGAAGCTGACTTAAAAGAAGGTTACTGGGGAGAAGCCTTGATGACGGCATGCTATACTCAGAACAAAAGCGCCCTCAACAGTCGCCATCACAAAACCCCATACGAAGTCTTCAATGGTCGTAACTCTTCTATAGCTCATCTCCGTGCTTTTGGTTCACCATGTTACATCCATAACAATGGAAAGTTGAAATTGAATACTTTTAGTCCCAAGGCTGATGAAGGAGTGTTCCTTGGATATGGACATCCTTTATAAAAGGGATACATAGTACTCAATAAGACAACCAGACTTGTGAAAGTAACATGCTCTATTGTTTGTTATGAGTCTATTTTAGTGCGCAGAACCTTGAAAGAACTGGAACTTGGTGATCTTGTTGTCAACAATGGGAATGAGAAACTGTGTACTAATAAAGAAGATCAAATCCAAGTTTCTCAAACCAGATCTGTAAATGATCACACAAGTGCTCCAAATGATGAGGTCAGTCCATCAATCGATCTTGCGAAAACCTTTGGCTCATTAATGATGCTCCCAAGCATCAATCAAGGGGGAACTTCATAAGATCAAAATATAGCTCAGTTTGAGGGTCCAATTGGAACAGAGTCGCCAACTCAAACTGACCTTACTGAAGAAGAAAGTGCTCACTCTGAAGCTTCTCAACCTTGTACGATCGAAGAAAATCAAGGAATCCAAGATACGAGAGTCATCACTGGCGAAGGAAGCTCCAGTCAAACTGACTTGTTTGGAGTTCCAGTATCTGGAGCAGTCGGTACTGAGTACCCAAAAGATTTCGTCCATACCATTGAAGTTACTCAGCTCCAAAAGCCGAAATGGTTACGAAACCATCCTGAAGAAGCCGTGCTCGATAGTGTTGCCAATTCAGTTCGCACGCGACAAGGAACAACATTACTAACATGTTTCCTATCTCATGAGTTAGAGCCGACGAAAATTGGAGATGCTCTGAAGTCAACTGACTGGATCAATGCAATGCAAGAAGAGCTTGCTGAATTCAAGAGAAATGAGGTCTGGAACTTAGTAGACAGACCTACTCATCAATCAGTTATCGACACAAAATGGGTCTTCAAGAATAAGAGAGACGAAACTGGGAACATTGTAAGGAATAAAACAAGACTGGTAGCAAAAGGATATGCTCAATGTGAAGGAATTGATTTCGATGAAACTTTTGCTCTAGTGGCCAGGCTTGAAGCAATCCGCTTATTCCTTGCTTATGCTGCGTACAACAAATTCACAATTTTCCATATGGATGTGAAGAGTGCCTTTCTGAATGGGGAGCTGAAAGAAGAAGTATATGTGGAACAACCCCCTGGATTTGAAGAAGGAGACCAAGTTTACAAACTGATGAAGGCTCTTTATGTGTTAAAGCAAGCACCCAGAGCTTGGTATGAGACATTGTCTCAATTTCTCCTCAAAAATGGTTTCCGAAAAGGCAAAATCAACACAACACTGTTCAGAATCAAGGATGGAGCAGACATCCTTCTGGTATAGATATATGTCGACGACATTATATTCGGAAAGAACTAGATCAGGAACATCTTACAGAGCTCCTCCCAAGTAGTAATGGCACTGCGGTTCAGCGATAGACACCAAGATAGGGCCCTATCACGCAGCATAAAGGAAAATAATCGTAGTCGGATGTAGTCAATCGGCACCTGGTTCTGCTTGACTGTATCACACAGTAGCAGAAAACACTGGACATGCACATGAGGATTCTCAGACGGTGATCCCCCAAACTGGTTCTGTTGAGCAGTATGAATCAGACCAGTCTTCAGCTCAAAGTTAGGTGTGTCCACCTTCAGCCCGAAATCAGTGTGGCGATGCCTATCAGTCATAGGCTCGTACATCTCATCAATGGTTGGCTGCCGAGGCACTTGTGGAGGCTGCTGCTCTTGGAGTCTCATATTCACCTCCTGCAGTTGCCTCTGCAGCTCGGCTATTTGTGCTGCTTGATTGTCAGCCATTGGGAATGCTAACTTTCTTCTGGCGGAATTCCTTCAGTAGGTGGATTCGATTTTTGGATCTATGGGTTCAAGCGCTGGACCCTTCGAACTGGTTCGCATATATTACCTAAAAATAGAACACCAGAAGTGATTAACACAGAAAACAAAATAAAAATGCGTAAAAATAAAATTTAGAGTAGATAGCGCAATATCAGAATTAGTGTCAATTATAAATCTGTGCAATCCCCGGCAACGACGCCAAAAACTTGATAGCATATTTTGCAACACGCTATTCTACAAGTGTACAGACCACTGTAGAGGGCAAGTAATAATTTATCGAACACAAAGATTGCAGACTCGAAATATAACCAAGCACTAAAACATAGATATGTTACTACTGTCTAGACAAATCGGTAAAAGAAATTGTATATTTAAACTAGGCAGTTTGAAAAGTAATTAATTAAAAAGGCAATTAAAAAGATCGAGTTTAGAAAATATAGAGAAAGCAGGATTCCGGGGCACTCTACTATGATGAATAATTATGCACTATTTCTTCAATCCAATTCCAATTTAATCTCCAAACACATGAGTTAATCGCATTTATGTTATCAGGTGATTCTTCCAAACTCTAAACCATAACATGGAAATAAAAGACCTAATGACTCCTTCCGGACGCGCAGGAGGACTTCTACTCTTGATTAAAACATCAGATTCTAAAACCCTTTAATAACTCAAATTCCTTCCGGACATTCAACTTATTAAATCTAATTATCCTGCAACCTATTGATAAACCTAGACCTTCCAGTTCAAAGATATACCAATCAAATTGCCATCAATGGCCAATATCAAGCAATTAATCAAAACTCAGGAATAATTAGAATGTGAAAGGAAATGGAAAATTAAATTAAATAAACATGTGCATAAAATTCATCAAGTTTCAAAACCCTAGAATCCACCAAGGACTTAGCCAATCATACTAAGTTCAATGAATACAGAGAAGAAAAGATACAAAAATAGAGAAAACATGGAAACCAAATACCAGTAGTCTTCAATCCCAAGTCCGAAATCTTCGTTCTTCAAAATCTGCTTCGTTCTAGCTTTCTCCAGAGGTTCGTTGCTAAAAAATTAGGTCAAATGTCTTTTTTCTGACTTGGGAGGCTCTATTTATACTTAGGCTCTTTAAATCTGAAAAGATATAGGAGTTGAGCCAAAAGTTCGTCAAAATTACCCGACTGGCGACCGCCAATTTTGCATTTGGGCCGCCAGTATTGCGCCAAAACATTTTCTGAAAAATTAACAAAATTGGCGACCCGCTAGAAAATTGGCGATCGCCGATTTTGTTTCTGGGTCGCCAGTTTTGTCACAAACTGGAATTGCATGTTTTTGCCAATCTTTTCTCACTCCTTCCTTTCCCCGACGCAAGTTAGCATCGATTGGCCCCATGGTACTTGGTCAAATCTTGTAAACAACTCAATTGTGCGTGAAATCTGCATAAACAACCAAAAACCAAACCAAACGTAATAATTCTTTAAAGAATATGAATAATGCATAGAAATACCACGTAACGATCTAATCAAGGTCAAAAGTGAACAGATTCACATCAAGCAAAATGCACAAAATGAGTGTTTATCAGTCGACATGAGGGAATCCTTGGAAAGCTGGTCAGAAAATCTGTCCAGCTTCCCTCATTGCCTAGGCTACAACAACAGCCAGTTTGAAGAAATCTTGAAGACCAGAAGCAGCCTAGTATAGACTTGAAAAATAGTTCTGTAATAGGTTTCTTTTTGTTAGTTTATTCATGTATATGTAATGAAAATTATTAAAGAATAAATTGACTTGTTGATGATAATCTCTTTTTGTCCAACAAAGGTCTTCGGTCTTCAAACGCTGAACTTACACAATCCAGTGTAATAAGAAGGCTTCTATTTCTCCCCTTCTTAAGATTTAATTTCTCTAAACTGACAAAGAAAATCAATCAAGCAATATCTCTCCAAGTTTATAAGGAGAAGATCTTAAGTAAAAAGCCCAAATTGAGGGGAAACTTTTCTGAGTTTATGTGACACATTGTCAAAACTGTAACAACTCTAAAGTTATCCTCACCTCATCAGCTTAGGTTCCAGATAGCTTTGACCACACCAAAAAGGGAGAAATTGTTAGGATTTTTGTTAGAGAAATACTTCCTTACTTTTGATGTTTTGGTGGGTCAAAGAATGTAAGTCATCTTAGTCAATTTTTGCAGTTTAAATATTTCAAAAATGTAATCCTTGTATAGGATCGATCGAGTTGTAATAGAACTTAGGCTGAAGATCCAGCAATGAAGAATGCTCGAGAACTGACTGTAGGGTTTTTCCGTGAACCGAATCACCAAAACCAAACTGAACCGGATCGATTTATGGTTATTGCACATAATTAAAATTCACAAAAACCTAGCATGCTCCTATGAATTTAATACATATCGTGGATTGAGGAATTACCGTTATTCCGTCGTGTCAGAAACGATCTTTTGCGTTTGAATTTCCAATTTGAAATCAACCACGCAACCCGATTTAATATGCGGAAACAGAAATTAGAGATCTAATTTCTAGATTAAATTCGAAAACAAAAGGGAAGAAAGAAAGAAGTTTGTTCTCCAGATTAGATCTTCAGATCTGTATCCCGGTGTTGGTCAAATCTACTACTGGTGAGGACTCTGTAGATCTGTGGCTTGAGCAGGACCAGAATTCGAAAATTCTCCTCCTCCCTTCTCAAAATCGGTGCCTCCCTCTCTCTCTCTTAGATCTAGGGTTTTTCAAATTGTGTTATGAAGTGGCTAGGGTTTCAGAGAGTGAGAGGTCTATTTATAGACCTAGGGTTATAAAACCCTAGTGGGCTCCTGGGCTCAATTCAGCACACTTATTGGGCCAGACCTGGGACCTAATGCAAATAATAAAGTGGGCCTATAAATTAATTAATTTCCATGTCCACAACCCAGGACACAATTA
Organism: Plectranthus barbatus; assembly: GCA_026898455.1. Lineage (NCBI taxonomy): Eukaryota > Viridiplantae > Streptophyta > Magnoliopsida > Lamiales > Lamiaceae > Plectranthus > Plectranthus barbatus. The sequence continues at coordinate 295,260 of JAPKLW010000311.1, forward strand.
ATTAATTAATATTAATTCTTTTTCACCACAGAATTAATACTTGATGGGTTTTGTATACTGAAAGCATTTATTACAATGAGTATACAACGGTTTATTTCTTCTATCTGTTAACAATCTTAGATGTATGAACAATGGTATCCTCTTGTCTCACCGATAGGGACGATCATACAGCGTGTTGTAGATCGCAGAAGACAGTATGATCACTTGACCTAGTGAGACATAAACCTGATCACAGCTGAGACAGCGTATGAGGATAAGTCTTTCCGGATAGCTACATCATTGTCGGAATAAGTAGTCTGTCTTGGTTACTTGACATGCTGGTACAAAGAGGTGGCGTATTGATGGACCGCAATGAGATGTATTCGTCTGTCTGACATCAGCGAATACAAGATCTCGTTATATTGATTGAGTCCAAACCCTAACGAAGGTTCAAGGGTTTGCACGGGTTGAATGTTGCTTTGACTTGCCATGGTGGAGAGCCTAAGTAACGTGCTCGTATATCCGCATCTTGGGTAACAACAGTTCGTGCAGTACCGCCTGAGACTGGACTTAGGTAACCATATCCGAGTAATAGGATGGGGACATTCCCTGAGGAGCTCAATAACATTCATCGTGCCAAAGTCCTGCAGGCTGATTAAGTTCAGGCACGAGTGATAAGGTTTGAGTGGTACTACTCAGGAATAATAAGGTATTAATTAATTGTAGTTAGAGCTTGTCAGAGGCTCCGATTAATTAATGGATGTCCGATAACCTTAAATATGGGGATTCTCAATTAATGCAGCCCGTTCTCTTAACGTGGTAAAAAAGGGGTAGGTCAGTATTAATTCTGTGGTGAAAAAGAATTAATATTAATTAATTAATTGTGTCCTGGGTTGTGGACATGGGAATTAATTAATTTATAGGCCCACTTTATTATTTACTTAGGTCCCAGGATTGGCCCAATTAAATATGCTGAATTGAGCCCAAAATGGCCCATTAGGGTTTCCAATCCTAGGTCTATAAATAGACAACTCTCTCTCATAAGTCATAACACAGTTGAAACACACTAAACCTAGAGAGAGAGGGAGGCGCCGTTTTTTGGGAGAAGAGGGAGGAGAATTTCGATTCTGGTCCTGCTCAAAATACAGATCTACGGAGTCCTCACCAGTAGTAGATCTGAACAGCATTGGGACACAACCCTGAAGATCTGATCTGGAGAACAGATTTCTTTCTTTCTTCCCTTTTTATTTTCGATTTTAATCTAGAAATTAGATCTCTAATTTCTATTTCTGCAGATTAAATAGGATCGCGTGGTTGAATTGATATTTGGAATTCAAACGCAAAAGATCGGTTCAGACTCGATGGAGTTACGGTAAACCCTAAATCCACAAATCTTTCTATTAAATTCATAGGAGCTTGCTAGGGTTTTGAGAATTTTAATTATGTGCAATAACCATAAATCGATCCGGTTCAGTTTGGTTTTGGTGATTTGGTTCACGGAAAAACCCTACAATTGGTATCAGAGACAGATTTCTAATTTATGGCTCTGTTGTTCATAATTAAATTCGATATGCATGTATGAATTTATTGTTTTGTGGATGTTTGGTTTTTGTTCCTCGTGGCAACCCGTTGATTCAACCCGCGGTGGTTTATCCGTGTAGGGTTGAATTGTTTTTGTAACATCACAAGAAAATCCGTGATTAGTGTAGATATGAAAATTGTAATAGAATAGATTTTTCTGTAATTTTTCAAATTTGTAATTGGACGGGTCGAGGACGAAGAACGAAGACGGAGCCCACGAAGGGCGGTGCACGTACGGCGGCAGGAGGCCGCGCGCGCGTGCACAGCGGACGACGGCGGTGGCGCGCGCGCCGCAGCGCGGGCGCGGCAGGGGGTGCACACGCGGGCGCGGCACGGCAGCAGTGCGCGGTGGTGCGAGCGCGCGGCGCTGGCCGGCATGGCGGCGGCTGTGGCTGTCGTTGGCTGATGCTGTCCCGTCGCGGTGGTTTGTGTTTTTGTGGTTTGTGCAATCTTGTGTAAACCCTAGGGTTTGCATTAGGGTTAGGGCAAATCATCAGATCACAAAGGCCTAAAAATCCAAAAGATTTGGTGTATCCAGATTTGAAGGCCCTTGAAGATTTGGAAGATTTGAAAAGATTTGGATTTATCCAAATTAATTCAGAATTCAAATTGTAATAGATAGAATTTATTTTTTCTATTTTTGGGGCCACGAGGAATTTTCGTTTGCCTTAATTGTCCTCGTATGATATGTGATTTATTTATGTACGCAATTTAAGCATGTGTAGATAATAGGAAAATCATGTTTTACTGCTTTTATTATTTACAATTTTTCAAGCATGCTTATGTGATTAATTTCTTTTGTTGGATTATATTTTGGGAATTTTTGGGCTTGTTCAATTACATGCAAAAATTTGGAAAATATAATGACAAAGAAATTATGTGTGCGCATAAAGAAACCTTTCAAAAAGAAAAATACTAAGCAGATTTTTTAATTAAAATCAATAGACCTCCACAAAGCGGTCCTAGGCTGTAAGTGTATCTCTCGTTCTAGTAAACGTCTACGAGTGTAGCTTGCTAGTTCCTGGAGGTGCATGGGTACAGTTGTTGGGATTTCTAGACAAACAATTTAAATCATGTGAATAGTAGGAGGGCTTTGCGTAAACGTCTACGAGTGTAGCTTGTGTAGATCTCTTTCACAAGTATTCTAGGATTGATTTAAATTATAGATAACTAAAGCTTTAAGGGCTGTGCGGTATGGTTACGTGCCATGCTAAACTGTCTCTTTTGGCCGGAGTTAAATTTGTGGTTAGTTGCTTAGAAGCATCTTAGAATATAATGCAAGAATTGCATCCCTGTTCTTGAGAGATGGCTTGGTCTAAGGTTTTCACTAATTATTAATTTCTAGTGTCAAAAGCATCCTGACATGGTAGTGAAATTAAATGGATTGGGGCTTAAAACCCGCAGTTCTGGTTGAGGGTTACATCGTAAAGGTCTACGAGTGTAGCTTGCGGTGGGAAATCTTGGGCAATTAGTGGAAAACATTTGTATTTGATTTATTAAAAGGTTTTCAATGCATTTGTTTTCGAAGTTCAACATGTATGTTCTTATTTAAGATTCTTTATTGTTTCAGATATGTCTATGTCTACTGTCGATCATATACTTGCTCTCAATCCTCTAACTGGTCCGAACTTCCATGAATGGAGTTTCTGCATCAAACACATCCTTTATCTGAAAAATCAAGCACATGTTCTTTACATGGATCCACTGTTGCGTTCTCATAGAGGAGTGTGCGAACTTGAGCTTGAATTCTATGACAGATGGGAGGATGCTGATGAGTTTGCCTTCTGGCTCATCACGGGTTCCCTGTCTAGAGAATTAAAGCATAAGTATGAACACCTCGAAAGGGCTGGAGAGCTTTGGAAGGAACTCTCGACGGCCTTTGGCAAAGTGGAGCGAACTATTAATTGTAAGCTTGTGCACAATCTTGTGTGCAAGAAGATGGTTGAGGATAGTTCAGTGACTACGCACATGATGTCTGTGATTGATCTCATGAGACAATTTATTGTGCGGGGTGGTAATATCAGTGCGCAATGCGAGATTGATATTATCTTGAATTCTCTTACGGAATCTTATCATGACTTTAAGGTAGTTGCTGCTGCAAAGGGAGAGTATGCTCTGCATGAGCTGCTTGAGGATCTTGTAGTGGAGCAGTCTACCATGCGAGCACGGAAACCTGTTCTGTCTGGTTCTAGTACTGGTTCGACAACCTCTAAGGTTGGAGACGATGGTGCTGACCTACCCCTTTATTACCGCGTTATGAGAACGGGTTGCATTAATTGAGAATCCCCATATTTAAGGTTACCGGACATCCATTAATTAATCGGAGCCTCTGACAAGCTCTAACTACAATTAATTAATATCTTATAATTCTTGAGTAGTACCACTCAAACCTTATCACTCGTGCTTGAACTTAATCAGCCTGCAGGACTTTGGCACGATGAATGTTATTGATCTCCTCAGGGAATGTCCCCATCCTATTATTCGGATATGGTTACCTAAACCCAGTCTCAGGCGGTACTACACGAACTGCTGTTACCCAAGATGCGGATATACGAGCACGTTACTTAGGCTCTCCACCATGGCAAGTCAAAGCAACAGTCAACCCGTGCAAACCCCTGAACCTTAGTTAGGGTTTGGACTCAATCAATATAACGAGATCTTGTATTCGCTGATGTCAAACAGACAAATACATCTCACTGCGGTCCATCAATACGCCACCTCTGCGTACCAGCATGTGAAGTAACCAAGACAGACTACTTATTCTGACAATGCCGCAGCCATCCGGACAGACGTATCCTCATACGCTGTCTGGGCTGTGATCAGGTTTATGTCTCACTAGGTCAAGTGATCATACTGTCTTCTGCGATCTACAATACGCCGTATGATCGTCCCTATCGGTGAGACAAGAGGATACCATTGTTCATACATGGACGATTGTTAACAGATAGGAGAAATAAACCGTTCTATACTCATTATAATAAATGCTTTCAGTATACAAAACCCATCAATCTCCCACTTATACTCAAAGCATAACTAAGCTATTACAGAGTATACAGTCCGTCTATCTAGTCTGCTGTCACTTTAACCACTATTAGTGGTCGGCATCCACCTCAGACCCAGCTCACGAATATGTCTTTCGTAAACTTTCTGCGGCAAGCTCTTTGTAAACGGATCAGCAAGATTGTCAGCAGTGTCAATCTTCTTAATCAGCACATCGCCCCTCGATACGATTTCTCGTATGATATGGTACTTTCTCTCTATGTGTTTTCTTGCCCTGTGAGACCGCGGTTCCTTTGAGTTTGCCACTGCACCAGAGTTATCACAATAAATTGTGATACTCCTCGGAAAACTCGGGATCACGCCCAACTCTAAAAGGTAGTTCCGGAGCCACACCCCCTCTTTCGAGGGGTCGGAGGCGGCGACATATTTCGCCTCCATGGTGGAGTCAGCAATGCATTTCTACTTTGAGCTCCTCCAAGATACAGCTCCACCTCCCAGGGTAAACACATATCCTGAGGTCGATTTCTTCTCATCCTGGTCCCCTTGGAAATCCGAGTCTGTATAACCCACAGGGCACAAATCCTCACTTTGATAAACTAGGCAGAAATTCCTAGTTCTTTTCAAATACTTGAGGATGTGCTTTACAGCAGTCCAGTGTGCCTGTCCAGTGTTAGACTGATATCTTGCTACCATGCCAACGGCATAACAGATATCTGGCCTGGTACACAGCATCGCATACATGAGACTACCCACAGCCGAAGCATATGGTACAAGACTCATCTCGTCTTTCTCCCGCTGTGTGTGAGGACACTGCCCACCAGAAAGACGAACGCCATGTCTGAAAGGTAGCAAGCATTTCTTGGCGAGTTGCAAGAATGTAGCCAGCTTCTCCCAGATCCTTCATTTGGAACTGTTCGGATAACCAAACTTTGATTTCGAACATCACTCCCTCGTTGTTTCCAAATAGGAGTATGTCATCAATGTATAGTGCAAGGAAGACCACGCTCCCACTGACACAAAGTCGGTAAACACAACTTTCATTTTCCAACTGTGCAAATCCATAGGATTTAATCACATTGTTGAAACGTAAGTTCCACGACCTTGAAGCTTGCTTAAGTCCATACAAGGACTTCCTAAGCTTCCAGACAAGATGTTCTTCGTCTTTGCTTATGTAACCCTCGGGTTGCTACATATAGATGTCCCTACCTTCTTCAAGGTAACCGTTTAGAAAAGCGGTTTTGACATCCATCTGCCAGATCTCGAGGTCTATATGTGCATCTATGGTAAGGAGTATCCGGATGGATTTGAGCATGGCTACGGGTGAAAAGGTTTCGACATAGTCAATGCCCTCTTTCTGACTATAACCCTTTGCCACCAACCTGGCTTTAAAAGCCGTGATATTTCCATCCGCCCCTTTCTTTCTTTTGTATACCCATTTGCACCCTATGGCCCTAAAGCCATCCGGCAAATCAGTCTTCTGGTATACATCCAAAGTAGTTATGGATTCAATTAAAGAATCCATGGCGACACGCCATTTGGCAACATCCTTGTCCTGCACTGCCTCTTCGTAAGTCAGTGGGTCAGAGTCCTCATGTCCGTCTTCCAGGCTCAAGTCCGAAGACTCAACCACGAACACGTACCTTTCCGGTTGGAAAATAACTCTCCCACTGCGACGAGGCATCGGTGCCGTGTCAGTAGTAGGTGCAGCAACTTGTGGTCCTGCACCTTGCACTGAAGAACGTGTTTGTGGTGTTGTGCCTCTCACAGGAGCACCCATATCTACACGTTCCCCTTCCCTTGGAATTGCATTCTCGTTCTCAATTTCTTGAAGAACGATATCACTCCTTGACTTGTGATTACTCACATACTCGTCCTCCAAGAATCTAGCGTTGGTGCTAACAACGACTCGTTGACTCTCAGGACAGTAAAAGTAACCACCTTTCGTTTGCCTGGGATACCTTATGAACAACATTACTTTTGACCTGCTTTCTAACTTATCGGGTTCCTTCGACAGTACGTGTGCCGGACAGCCCCATACTCACAAACTAGGTTTGCGACCAAGGAAGAGCTCAGAAGGTGTCTTAGGAACTGATTTAGAAGGCACCACATTAAGCACGTAAGCTGTTGTTTCCAATGCGTAGCCCCAAAATGAAATTGGTAAGTTTGCATAACTCATCATTGACCTTACCATCTCTAGAAGAGTCCTATTTCTTCTTTCAGCTACACCGTTTTGTTGGGGAGTACCCGGTGCAGTCCACTGGGATGTAATCCCATTTTCTGACAAATATTGCAGGAACTCGTTGCCGAGGTATTCGCCACCTCGGTCAGATCGCAGCGACTTGATAGTTTTCCCGACCTTCTTTTCTTCCTCAGCCTTGAACTCTTTGAATTTCTCAAAGCATTCAGATTTGTAGCGAAGCAGGTAAACGTATCCGTACTTTGAGAAGTCGTCAATGAAAGTGACGAAGTACTCGTACCCTCCACGAGCCTGCGTGGACATCGGTCCACATAAGTCAGAATGGATCAATTCTAACACTTCTTCTGCTCGAGACTGACTAGCCTTGAAAGGCCTAGTTGACATCTTGCCCTCGATGCAGAATTCGCAGACTTGATAGGGTACAGCCCGGACTAGGTCCAATGTACCGTCATCTGCAAGTCTTTGAATCCGCTTCAAGCTGATGTGACCCAGTCTCAAATGCCAGAGATATGTAAGATCCTCATCAGAAGAAGTAAGTTTTCTCGTCCTAGGATTATCAATTACGGATGAATTACATGCAATACTTAAGGATAAATTTGATCAAAGCAACATAGAGATTGTAAAATCAACATACCATAATGGATAACATTGTTATTACCAATGATAAAATCATAAATAACAAATATCCATAAAAGTTGATGAAATTTGTCCTGCCGATAAACCACAGCCCACAAATAAATTCTCAAATGTACTTTAATCAAAACATAAGGAAAAGAAAACTCCATGAAGCTCCGTCATAAAACGTTGCCTTCATCCAGTTTGGTATCTTCTTGCCATCACTCACAGGCCTTGTCGGCACGGTCCCCTGCAAAGTACAACAACATGATCAACAAGTCAGTGCTTACAGCTCTAGAAGAGCAACAACTAACTCTAATCATGCTTACAGTTATACATGCAAAATGGCATACCTTGTCTAGCTTTGTTGGCTTGACAATCTTTCCTCCAGTGTCCTTTCTTACCACACCTGAAGCACCTGTCCCTTTCAGTCGCCACCTTAGGCTTTTTCTGGCCCCACTATCCTTCACAGGTGTCTTCTTGGCCCACTTCTTAATCCATTTCTTCCGCTTCATACTTTTTGGTACAACAGAGAGATTACCAGAAGTGGCCAAGGCAACCTTCTGAGGGTTCATGACCGATTCAGCTGCCATCAAGTCATTGAGTAACTCGTTAAGAGTATATTCTTTCTTGTTCATGACAACATTCAGCCTAAAACTCTCAAAGGACTTGGGTAGAGAGTTCAGTATGATATCGACCTTAGCCTCAGCGTCGATACCTCCACCATGCACAGTTAGCTCATCCATGAGGTGAGTCATGGTAACTACGTGCTCTCTCACTGAGGTGCCATCAGTCATTTTCTAACTCACGATTTCTTTCATGAGATTGAACCTGACAGCTCTATCAGTTTCCCCATAGGTCGCTGTCAGACTCGCCATGATGTCATAGGCATCCCTATGGTGCTGATGTTGCTGCTGCAAGACTTTTGACATAGTGGTCATCATGTAGCACTTGACTACATTGTTCGATTTCTCCTACTTGTTATAAAAGTCTATATCCATTTGACTGGATTCAGCAGTTGGCACTTCGGGACAAAGTACTTGCAGAACGAACATATGTTCTTCTGCAATCAGGAGGTACTCGAGATTGCGTTTCCATTCCAGGAAGTTTGGACCAGTTAGAGTGTTTTGTGCGAGAATATTGATGACATTAGACATAGACATATCTGAAACAATAAAGATCTTAAATAAGAACATACATGTTGAACTTCGAAAACAAATGCATTGAAAACCTTTTAATAAATCAAATACAAATGTTTTCCACTAATTGCCAAGAGTTCCCACCGCAAGCTACACTCGTAGACGTTTACGATGTCACCCTCAACCAGAACTGCGGGTTTTAAGCCCCAATCCATTTAATTTCACTACCATGTCAGGATGCTTTTGACACTAGAAATTAATAATTAGTGAAAACCTTAGACCAAGCCATTTCTCAAGAACAGGGATGCAATTCTTGCATTATATTCTAAGATGCTTCTAAGCAATTAACCACAAATTTAACTCCGGCCAAAAGAGACAGTTTAGCATCGCACGTAACCATACCGCACAGCCCTTAAAGCTTTTGTTATCTATAATTTAAATTAATCCTAGAATACTTGTGAAAGAGGTCTACGCAAGCTACACTCGTAGACGTTTACGCAAAGCCCTCCCACTATTCACATGATTTAAATTGTTTGTCTAGAAATCCCAAAAACCGTACCCATGCACCTCCGGGAACTAGCAAGCTACACTCGTAGACGTTTACTAGAACGAGAGATACACTTACAACCTAGGACCGCTTTGTGGAAGTCTATTGATTTTAATTAAAAAATCTGCTTCGTATTTTTCTTTTAAAAGGTTTCTTTATGCGCACACATAATTTCCTTGTTATTATATTTTCCAAATTTTTGCATGTATTTAAACAAGCCCAAAAATTCCCAAAATATAATCCAACAAAAGAAATTATTCACATAAGCATGCTTGAAAAGCTATAAATAATAAAAACGATAAATCATATTTTTCCTATTATCTACACATGTTTAATTGCGCACATAAATAAATCACATATCATACGAGGACAATTAAGGCAAACAAAAATTCCTCGTGGCCCCAAAAATAGAAAAAAAAATAAATTCTATATGTTACAAATTTGAATTTTGAATTAATTTGGATAAATCCATATCTTTTCAAATCTTCCAAATCTTCAAGGGCCTTCAAATCTGGATACACCAAATCTTTTGGATTTAGGCCTTTGTGATCTGATGATTTGCCCTAACCCTAATGCAAACCCTAGGGTTTACACAGGATTGCACAAACCACAAAAAAAACACAAGCCACTGCGACGTGACAGCATTAGCCGACAACGACCTCTGCCGCCGCCTGCCGACCGCCGCCGCCGCCAGACCGTCGTCGCCCTGCGCCGCCGCGCGCGAACCGCGAGCCCCGTCCAGCCTTGCGCGCGCAGGCCGCCCACCGTGGCTGCTGCCCGCGCGCGCCACTGCCGTCGTCCGCCGTGCACGCGCCCTTCGTCGGCTCCGTCTTAGTTCTTCGTCCTCGACCCGTCCAAATTAAATTTGAAAAAATTACAGAAATACTATTCTATTAATATTTTTCAAATCTACACTAATCACGGATTTTCTCGTGATTTTACAAAACCAATTCAGCCCTACACGGATAAACTACCGCGGGCTGAATTAACGGGTTGCCACGAGGAACAAAAACCAACATCCACAATAAACAATAAATCCATACATGCATATTGAATTCAATTATGAACAACAGAGCCATAAATCAGAAACCTGGCTCTGATACCAATTGTAGGGTTTTTTCGTGAACCGAATCACCAAAACCAAACTGAACCGGATCGATTTATGGTTATTGCACATAATTAAAATTCACAAAAACCTAGCATGCTCTTATGAATTTAATACATATCGTGGATTGAGAAATTATCGTTATTCCGTCGTGTCAGAAACGATCTTTTGCGTTTGAATTTCCAATTTGAAATCAACCACGCAACCCGATTTAATCTGCGGAAACAAAAATTAGAGATCTAATTTCTAGATTAAATTTGAAAACAAAAGGGAAGAAAGAAAGAAATCTGTTCTCCAGATTAGATCTTCAGATCTGTATCCCGGTGCTGGTCAGATCTACTACTGGTGAGGACTCCGTAGATCTGTGGCTTGAGCAGGACCAGAATTCGAAAATTCTCCTCCTCCCTTCTCAAAATCGGCGCCTCCCCCTCTCTCTTTTAGATCTAGGGTTTTTCAAATTGTGTTATGAAGTGACTAGGGTTTCAGAGAGTGAGAGGTCTATTTATAGACCTAGGGTTATAAAACCCTAGTGGGCTCCTGGGCTCAATTCAGCGCACTTATTGGGCCAGACCTGGGACCTAATGCAAATAATAAAGTGGGCCTATAAATTAATTAATTCACATGTCCACAACCCAGGACACAATTAATTAATTAATATTAATTCTTTTTCACCACAGAATTAATACTGACCTACCCCTTTATTACCATGTTATGAGAACGGGTTGCATTAATTGAGAATCCCTATATTTAAGGTTACCGGACATCCATTAATTAATTGGAGCCTCCGACATGCTCTAACTACAATTAATTAATATCTTATAATTCCTGAGTAGTACCACTCAAACCTTATCACTCGTGCCTGAACTTAATCAGCCTGCAGGACTTTGGCACGATGAATGTTATTGAGCTCCTCGGGGAATGTCCCCATCCTATTACTCGGATATGGTTACCTAAACCCAGTCTCAGGCGGTACTACACGAACTGCTGTTACCCAAGATGCGGATATACGAGCACGTTACTTAGGCTCTCCACCATGGCAAGTCAAAGCAACAGTTAACCCGTGCAAACCCCTGAACCTTCGTTAGGGTTTGGACTCAATCAATATAATGAGATCTTGTATTCGCTGATGTCAGACAGATAAATACATCTCACTGCGGTCCATCAATACGCCACCTCTGCGTACCAGCATGTCAAGTAACCAAGACAGACTACTTAGTCTGATAATGCCGCAGCCATCCGGACAGATGTATCCTCATACGCTGTCTCGGTTGTGATCAGGTTTATGTCTCACTAGGTCCAGTGATCATACTGTCTTCTGCGATCTACAACACGCCGTATGATCGTCCCTATCGGTGAGACAAGAGGATACCATTGTTTATACATGTACGATTGTTAACAGATAGGAGAAATAAACCGTTGTATACTCATTATAATAAATGCTTTCAGTATACAAAACCCATCACTGACTATCAACACGCCTAGCCTTAACCGAAAACTAAGTTGGAGCACTCAGTTTTAGATCTATCCATACTGACAAGGAGAAGTCAGTATGAGGACTTTCCCAAACTGACTAAGGAGAAGTCAGTTTAAGGGATTTTCATACTGATCCGGAGAAGTCAGTATGAGGGCGTTTCCCATACTGAGTATGGAAAGTCAGTATGAGGATTTATCACACTGACCGTGGGAAGTCAGTATGAGGGCTAAGATGTACTAACTCTCAGAAGTAAGTATTAGAAGCCTCAGTTTGACTCAGGCATTTGTAAATGCCTAAGTCAGTACGAGATTATCCAAACTGGGTTCCTCGGGCTGCAAAGGAGTCTGACATAAAGTTAGTGCAGTACACTGACAATAGGCATAGCAGAAAGGAGATCTAAGACATGGGCTACAATTGGACAATATACTCCATGAGTTTAACGTCTGGATTTATGTGTCTAAGAGATATAAATTCAAATTGTCATAGGTTCTCCTCTCTAAATAAAGACCTGCCCTCTCAACTTTAAATGGTTACCTAAACAGAATTCAAAATCTAATAGTCTAAAGAGACAAAGGACATATTCAGGTAATCTCTCCCACAAAAACTCTCTCGGAGTTTTTCCGTGTTCTAAACACGAGACTTGAGTCTCCGACTCAAATTACCCACCGTGCTATCTTCTCCTAGCACGAGGCTGAAGCTCTATTTGGTGAATATATCTTTCTAAGATATATTCATAGCAGTAAGTTTCCTAGTCTGGGACTCTGATTCTCACGGGCGTATGCCAGCCACCTGTGTTCTGGGAAGAACCTTTAAACATCATGCCATTCTGGGAAGAATTAGTAAACATCCACCCACCAGGAAGGAGGCTGCGGGGTGCGTCCCCACTTCAACCTGAAGACTGAGTCTACAAGGAGTTCCTAGGCGAGTGCCACAGCTGACCGGAGGACCGAGGTGCCACGAATTGTGCATAGATCGTAAAGAGGTTTGTATTTACTTAGTGAATTATCCAGACCTTGGGTCTGAAGAGTGGATGTAGGATATTGAAATCCGAACCACTATAAAAATATGTGTGCTGCTTTACTACTTTCCTTATACTTGCTCTGTTTTTCTGTTTCACAATCTGACTATTGAAACCTTCAATACTTGTCCAAGTATTGAAGAGTATAAACTGTGAAACTGACTTAAGACGAAACAAAGACTTAAGCTTAAACTGACTACACACAAAACTGACTTTACTCTGTTCAAACAAACCAGTGTTTGTGCTTATATTTACTTCCGTTGCTTACTCAAAATCTTTTGCTGCATAAAATATAACAAAATTATATTTATCATTTTTTTTCACTAAATCTCTCATTAATTTATTATATTTACTATTTTTTTAATTATTCAAATATTATATTTTTATAGGATATTATTTAAATCAAATCTCATAGACTTTATATTTGATATACTTCTTTTTATTTTTTATAAATTTTATATTAAAATATTTTAATGTAATATTAATGATTAAAAATTATATATATATATATATATATATATATATATATAAAACTCGCTAAAATGTCAAGATATATAACTTTGTTAATTATATCTTAATATCTTAAAATAAGAAATCATATATTTAACTCGCACATAACGCGGGTGTAAATTGTCACATCACGATAATTTATTTTTTTAAATTTTGTTTTAATTGATATATTTTTAAATTATAGCATATACATATATTTTAATGAACAATAAAAACAATTTCAATACACAATTATAAAAATTTCAATAAAATCATGTGTTATTTTTCGGTAAAATATTATATTTACACTATTTTATCTTAAAACAATGCAAGTATAATGCTAAAAAATAATATAAATATAATTTTTAAATGTTAATTTTGTAAACAAACTCTTATTTATATAACTTTTGTGTTTTACCTACTTATTTTGATTTTATCAAATTTATATATATATTTACCTTAAAATTATATTTTAATATAATTAAATAAAATATTAAATATGTAATGCAAATCTAATTAGTTAATATATTGGTTAACTACTTCATTTGTTGGTAAGAAACCTGCAGTCCCCAACATTGGGTGTAACTAGTTATAACCTATAGCCTCTAACATGTATTATTTAATTGTGGGTTAATATCATTAAGAGATCTAAATTAATGTCAATTTATTTGAAAAAAAAAATTCCTACCAACAAAATACAATAATTTGTAGTTAACTATGAGTTATTAAATAAATTACTAACAAAACCGGTTTCTGTCACGTGTTTATAGTATAATCATGGTTGTGTGTCAAATCAACAATTTCAATCTCAAACTAAATCTCATTAATGTCCAAAAAATGGTTGGCATTGAAAAGCCTACTAATTATCTTATTTTATTTCTCTTTCCATAGTTTGCATTTGTACGGGCACAGTTCAATTTGTTTGTATCAAAATTGGGAATTTCTTAAAACTAAGTTGCACAATATCAAAATAAAATAAAGTTCGGTTTTAATAGTTGAGAAGTGTTGTGAGACTAAAATTTCATTATTATTAATTGAGGTGAAGCATGAGTTAATGTCATTAATCAAACTATATCGATTAAATGAAGTGAAAAGCATTAAAGTAAAAGGTTAAAAGATAGGAATGGATGAGGTTGAATTCTTGATCATCATCTTCCAACTGTAAATTGTACTTGCATCAACATCACATGTAATGTGACATTGTCTTCTCATGATTTGTTGGTAATAAATGTGTGGAACACGCTTATCAACACACCACCATTACTTTTTCTTTCTTTTTTTTGTCTTAATCTCAATTAATATTTAATGTCGGTGCTATTCCAATCTCTAAAAGCTTAGATTATTAAAATCATTTTTTTTAACATTTTCTATTGAATTTATGGAATTATATTATTGTGATGGTGAACGTGACAGAGCATACCTAAGAAGTGTATTTAAAAAATTAAAAAAATGAGGTGGTCTTCAACTATACTTTATATTATAAACTAAAAATTGAATGTAACGGCCACAGCTGGTGGTCACATTCGAAATCTTAAATCGTTCACATGCCATACCAACTTATGGTAATAGTAGCTAACAACCTTAAAAGGTAGAATATTTACTATACATTTATTTTTCTTTTTCATAAATCTATATACTCTAAATAAACAAAACATATTTCACAAGATTGAAGGAAAATTAAATAATGGCTTTTATCTCCATGAATATTTTGAGGGGGAAAGAATACATGTATGATAAATTTAAAAGATACAAAAATTATCATTCTGAATTTGTGTGGGGTGATTTTTAACCCAAACATTTTTATTTCCTTCGAAGTTTTTGTGCTCTGATTTTGTATGTTTGTCCACTTTTTCCTCCTCACCAACTTTGAACACGCCTTGGACGTATTTCTCCACGTCAATATCACTATTGCCACCCATACCCTCGACGTCCGTCAGTTCCGGAATGTGCGGCGGTCGGGGCATTTCCGTAATTGAGTCCCAATCAACGGCCGCAAAAAACTCGTGGCGCTTGATTTCGTGGACAGAAATCCTCTTCTTGGGATTCTTGTCGAGTAATTTCCCGATTAAGTCCCTCAACGGCGTGGTCTCCCCCGTCAGATTTGGGGGTCGGGTGATGATCTGGTGAAAGGTCTCCTTCCGGTTGGCGCCCCGGAACGGCGTCGTGCCGTAAAGCATCTCGTAGAGCATGACGCCCAAGCACCACCAATCGACGGCGAAATCGTGACCTTCGCCTAAGATGACCTCCGGTGCCACGTACTCCTCGGTGCCGACGAACGAGTTCGATTTCTCCACCGAGTCCGACTCCAGTTCCTCGCGCTGAACCGAGTCATCCGGCGTGATCCCCAAGTCGCGACGCTTAAATGAAAACCCGAATTTCTTTTTCTTCTTCGGCTTCACTTGCAGATTCGATATCTTCGAGACATGATGAATTTCGGGAGATTTTGTAGCCAGTTTGGTCGAGAGATCGAAATCTACCAGCATTATATGCCCGCTCTCTTGAATCATCACATTTTCCGGCTTCAAATCTCGGTAAACCAAGCCTAAATTGTGGAGATACTCCAAAGCCAGCACCAGCTCCGCCGCGTAAAATCTGAAACGAAGATGCAAAAAACAACCATCAACCTCTTCCACACATCTCGCAACAATGAAAACAGCAATTGAAGGAGAAACTAATGTACCTGATGCTGTCATCGGAGAACATTTTTTCGGTCTGCTTTTTCCTCAAACAATGCAGATCATGGCCGGGGCAGTAATCGATCGCATATCCGACGATCTTATTAGTCACCAAAACTCCATGAAGCTTCGGCAGCAATGGATGGTGAAACGTCGCTAACACTTCTCTCTCAAACCAGATTCTCCGGTACTCATCGCCATCGGCGGTGCTCGAAATCTTCTTCTCAACAGAAGATCGTAAGATTGCCTTAAGCGCTAGCAATTCTCCACTCTCCGTCTGAACTAGGAACACGACACCTTTAGCTCCGCGGCCGAGCGGCGCTATCACCTTCAGATTCCTCAACTCAATCGAAACCGCTCCGTCGTGCATGGCGGCGGTCTCCGATGACCAGCTGCGAACAAACTTACCAGTATTCACAGAAATTTAACCCGAAAAGAGGTGTTCGCTGTTGATTAAGAATCGTAAACGAAGGGCGTAAAATCCCTCAGGTTGATTCTGTTCAGGAATTGAATTCCACAAGCATTATGGAGTATTATATACTCCATACTTATATAGGGGGTGGGGTTTGAAAGTTTTGCTGGTGAGTGTGATGCGAGGAAGAATGTTGGATTGGGAGAGATGAAATGAAATGATGCTTGAAGCATATGCCAACGACACGGCGTTGTTAGCGTGGAATGGGCCAAATTTTCTGTTTCTAACCAAACGTTTGTTGGTTGGTCTTCTAGAAGTGGTGGTGACACAGTTGACATTTCAATTAATCTACTAATATATCTTCAACAAGTTTCAATTTGCGGAAATTATATATTTTTACGTCCAACCAAATACTCTTTATTTTCATATTTATTATGTCTGGATAAAAATATTCATTTCCTTCGCGAATTATAGTCTAATCCTCTTTTTCACATGTACTAAAAAAAGTTAACAAATAAAATGCGTAATAAGGGAAGTTGACTGTGATTTCTGGAATTACAAAATAGAATTTGTTCATCCCAATTCAGATTTATTACATCTCAATTATGATGAATTAATCTATATTCAGAAATTATAAATAGAGGGTTACGACAATATTGTAAGAATTTGATTTAATTGAACATTGTATGCGCATGAAAAATTAATAAATTGTTTTTTTTCGTCGATATTTATTTATCTAAGCATAGTCTCTCATTAAATTAGGTGCTAAACGATATTTAACATTATAATTGAGTTTCCATTAGATTATTATCATTAGTATATTAATAGGCACTTGACCAGTTCAAACATTTAGTGATACCAATACTTAATACAATTTCTAATTATGTCATTCAAATTATATACGAGTGAAGTTTGAAGATTTCAATCTAATGTACATAATAAATCAGTCGTGCAGAAAAAATATCTATATAAATTAAATGTGACGTTACTTCGATAAATGGCGCCTCTTTTTTGGGTGATTAATGTTTATAGCTTTGGATATGTATCAATTTATTGTGGCAAGTGGCAACAACTTATTAGTTATTAACAATTAAATGTTCTTGACGTGAATAATCTATATTACTCCATCCGTCCCGCAGGAATAGTCCAATTTGTCCCATAAAATAGTTTTATTTTCTTAAAATGACAAAAAAAAAAAATTCACACTCACCAATAAAATATTAATTCAACTACACTCACAAACATTGTTAATTGTGCCCGGGAGAAATGGGACTACTCATGCGGGACGGATGAAGTACTAATTACATCCCACATTGGCCATGGACCTAGAATTATACCACTAAACAATGGTGAATGTCCTCTCTCTTTACAAGCCGGTTTTGTAGGGAGAAATGATAACTTTACATGGTATTAGCCAGATTCGATTCGATGTGAGACCCGATTTACCTGATGATGGGACCTGATTTATCCTGATATGTCATGAACCTGATTTATGATGATAATTATTGAGGTTTGATTGTTCGGATGAGACAGAGCTCTTACAACTGTTAAATATAACGACAAATAATAAATAAGAATAAGGTAATCAATAATAGTTAATTGAAGAATAAGGAATGCAAGATAAAATGAATCAGTATATATTTCGATAGAGTTTCGGTACAGTTTTTAGAGAGGAAAACCCTAATTGATGCCCTGATCGTCGGGGAGCACATGGTTGCCAAAAATCCATCAACTGCCCGTAATTTTTGAGTTGGTTAGGGTTAGCAACAGCTCACCGCCGCCAGGTCCCCATAGGGTTGCTTCCTCTCCTCGGTAGTGAGCTCGTCGTGGGGTCAATGTAGACCCGAAAATGAGGTCGGTGGTGACCTGGTCAACACCAAACCGACATTCATTTTGGTGCCAGAGAGTTTTTCTTGATGACTAGACTTATTTTGGTTGCTCAGATCTTGACTTGAATGGAAAGTATTCACTTCCACAGTTTTATTGTCTTTTCTACTATGATGGAGTAATCCGAGCTTAAATACCCTGCACAAAGATTTCTTAGACGCTCAATAGAGCGACTCAATTGAAGACTATGTGAGGATAGCTCAGATTCTTTTTTTCTATTGGTTGTTGGTGTGCCTGGATGGGAAGAAGCCGATAGTTAGTTGGGTGTGTGCACTGGTTCACGATAGTGAGCGATGGGCGGCATTTCCTTGGAGGGCATGGTCATTCTCCATTTTATTATATCAGATGTCCGTCGCCAACATCAGCTCTACTAGAAAATTAGTTCATGCATACGACTTTCTTTGAGTGTTGGAGGTAATTGTTTTTAATTTTTATTATATTTAAAATAACTAAAATGGCTTGATTTTTATTATTACAATATTTAAAATTATTTCACAGGCATGTGCATTTTAGGCGATCCTAGATTTGGCGAGCTTGTGTGCGGTTCAGAGTATGGATGGGACGTTATCCCTCTCTATTTGTGCTGGAGTCATCGGGCAGTCACATGGAGCACTCAATTTACACATTTTTTTATCATGAGGTAAGAATTTATTTTAATTTGAATAAATTATAATTAAAGTGATTAGTTTTGATTTTTTTTTTTTTCAGCATAACTGTAGTATCACACTGTAGCCGACCGATGAGGAAACCATAGCCCATTTTTTTACAAGTATAGTTGATGACCCGCTCAAATGTCGATGTGTTTTTTATCGGAGTCAGCGTCAGGCATCATCTAGGCCCTCATCTTCCCGGTCATCCACCTTTAGGCTAGAGCCTTCTCGGTTGTCTGCCTCCACGACAGACCCATCTTGGCGGTCCATCTCTCGTCGAGAGGAGTCGGAGACTGAGGACAGATCTTTCGAGATTCCTATTCACGAGGTGGATAAGACATTCACGAGGGAAGCACGTGCGTCGTGCATTATCAGTAAAGTCATACTTCGAGGTACTTGTTTTTTAGAATTTAATAATTCTAAAAACATCTACACCAACACCGATAACGACAGCGCTCGTCGTGTGTGAGATTATTTGGTGGAACGAATATTTATTTTTTAGAGTTATATTTTTATTTATTTAAATTTAATTTATTAATATTTTAATTTTTTATTCAGACTGGAGGTGCATCTTCATCGCGCCAGCACCTGTGCACCTGGACAAGGACAGCATCGGCCGAGTGAGAGATTATGTGGTGGAGCGCATTATTGAGCCAGTGACAATCCGAATGGTTGAGAAGTTAAAAAATTTCATTCGGGAGTTGTTCGACGGTATCTCTTGCCGATGCAACCAGAGTTCACCGGTGGTTGATCCTGATCAAGTTGCTCGATCCACCCCCAGCCAGATAGTACTGATTGTCCACCTGCACATGAGCAGGCTCTTGGTATTTTTTATCTTCAGACTTCTTCTAGCCAGACTCCCCCACTGATCTTTCATCTTCCAAACCTTCCCGAAATATTGATAAACAAAAGAAACATTATTCTAGGATGATCAAGACTTAGGATGAATTCATGGAAAGTCCAAAGAATTGTATGATAGTTCCAGAGCTTGAATTCATGTTAACTCCATATTCATTTTTTAGGTCGTTGACATGGGTGCTGATGTAAGTATAACTTTTGTTCTGATTAATATTCTTTTTGTCCTTTCACGCGATACGATTGTTCATGTTGATGAACCATCACACGGTCAATTTAATTCGGCATCTAAAGACTAGTGTAAACCCTGAGAGCACTATCCTTCTAGACCTATGTTTCTTCTTAAGATATATTTCTTGTTTATTTTATTTCAACTATCCAATTTTTATTTTATTTATTTATTTATTTTATGTGTAGGTTCGTCTTCAAGAATGAATGAGAGAAATGTCACCCTTATAACTTAGGTGTTGAGGTTCAATTTACAGATAAATGGAGCTCTTGGAACTTCGTTAAATAATAACAGATGATAACAAGAAGAATACGAATGGAAGCGAATTACAACAAAAAGATACGAAATCAAAAGAATAAAATGTGTAAATCTTCGATCACGTAGAAATTTTGGCAGCATTACGGCGTAGTTTTTAAGTGAGTAAAAAGATACAAAATCTGGACTCTACACCTTTATTTATAGGCAAAATGGGTGAGAAATCGTCTATACTAACCCTAAAATCGGACGGTTACTGCTCGCTGAAAAATTAGGGGCGGCTCCGGGATATTCATGGTCGGTTAGGGCCTCTAATGGTCACGCGCCGTCGGGATTCTAGGGTTTCTTCGTAGGGCTCCTTGACACCAAACCTCTCAGATGGTCAATACCGAGGCGTTAGGCGAGTCGGTGGCGATCTTCAGACTTAGACATTTTTCGTCCTTTCATCACTCCAGACAGACCTACTGCTTTGGTCTAACCGCCACTTGGACCGATGTGCTTATCGGGCCTGGCCCCAATAGTATGCATCTGTAATATTGTGCCTAAAGATGATTACAGTTGGTGGGTCCTGCACAGTGAAATAGTGGATTGCATTAGGGAACACAAAAAGAATGAATGCTTTAGGAATTGGTGGAAGGCAAAAAAAAAAGTAGTTAATAAATTATTTTTTATTTAATATAAAATAAATAATGTATTTTTTTTCTTTCTCTGCATTTCAAGTAATTTGTATTTGCGTTACCCCAAGCAAGCATTGATCACTGCTCGAATTCATCTCCAGAGGTGTTATATTGAGTTGTATGACTCACTTATGCACCAGGTTCAAGATTCGAGCTATGAAGTGATCTATAGGAAGAAGGATCGAGAGCTTTATCTATTTACGATATTGCTCCCTCATTTGCTAGATGAAGCGGAGTATTGGAGAGAGTCAGTACTTGCTCGGGTCCAAACCACTAGATCTTTCACAGTAATTAAGGATCTCAAGCATTAGTACATTGAGGTGGACTCAAAGAACTGTGGGGCCTTTGCCATGATCTATGTAGATTGAGTGATCATTCTGCGGTCTCCTCCAAATGAGAACATTACTATTGAGTTCGTGTGTGAATATAGAAAGTATGTAGCTTATAGGTTTTATATTAGTGTAGCAAATGTCCTAATTGTTAGTTGACATGTATTTTTGACAAAATTGAGTTTAAATTTAATTAAGTAGTGTTTTTTATTAATATTAATTTCTTTTTATTATTCCAAATGTTTCATTAAGATTAGATTGTATAATATATTAATTTAAAAATAATTAGCCAATTTGTGTAATATCAAGATTTTCGATATCTCGAAATTAATAAAAATGATTTTAATTTAAAATTAATATGTTATACAATCTACACATATTGAAAAGATTATATTATCAAAAATATATTAATAAATCACATAATAACAATATAATACAAGATACAGTTTAACAACCTTGAAATATATAATACAACTTAATATATTGTAATGAGAGTTTTTATAGAATGGGCGAGGTCTCGCCAATCTCGAATTCAACCAATTTGAGATTGGTGAGATCAAAAGATTTTATCTACTATCTTTGATGAAAATGAAAGATTTTTAAATTTAATTTTTTCATATCTGTTCTAAGTAAGTTTTATCCAAATTTTTACGAAGAATATTTATAAATTCACAATAAAATTTAATAAATATTATTTTGCCAAAGTTTAACACATGTTTTTACAAAAAAAAATGGATAATACAATTGAAAGTAACATGATTTCAACCAAAATAAAAGCAAAACTTGAGAATATATCTATAAGTTCTTGTTAAATCTTGGTATTCAGAAAAGGATAGAGCAAAAGTTTTAGGGAGATTTTTCTGATAAAATAAATTACAAATGACTCAAAACCATTTCATTTACCTCCGCCTCATAAATTATTTATTATTATTCATCTATCAAGATACTAATAAATAAATGAGTTAATAAATATTAAAAAAATGAAAATAAAAGTAAAATTTATCTTAAAGCCAAAAATAAAAAATATAATAAAATAAAAATTAATAGGTACTAGAAAACTTATATTTTTAAAATAATAACTTTTAAATATATTGACTATCTTTATCCATTTCACTTTTCTTAAAGGCAAATTCTCATATGAGACGGTCTCATCATTTTTATTGTGAGACGAATTTAATAAAATGATGTGTTTCTTTATTGCAAATGATGTCTCACCATTTTTATTGTGAGACGAATTTAATTAAATGGTGTGTTTCTTTATTGCAAATGATGTATTTCTTTATTGCAAATAATGTAATTTTTAAAAATGAAATGATGTATTTAACTTATTGAAATGATGTATTAAGGTCCGTCTCACAATAAAAAAAATAGTGAGATCGTCTCTCAGGAGACCAACTCTTTCTTAAATAGGTATTAACTTACAAGATTAGATTGAGCAAGAGGGAATATTTTATTTATGAGTTGGTCCCTGAGAGACGATCTCAATATTTATTTATTGTGAGACGGACCTTAATACATCATTTCAATAAGTTAAATACATCATTTCATTTTTAAAATTAAATTATTTGCAACAAAGAAATACATCATTTGCAATAAAGAAACACATCATTTCATTAAATTCGTCTCACAATAAAAATGATGAAACCGTTTCATCCGAAAATTTGCCCTTATTTATGTATAAGTAAATAAAGCCTATTTTTAATAACTGCCGTCTTGGCGCCCTGCCTAACAAAAACTAGACGTCGTCAAAAACTGTTCGCGTCCATTTGGAGGACGGCGTTAAACTGTTCCTAGCGAGTGGAGCACACGTGATCTTTTATTTAGTAGGAAAAAAAACCTAACCAACAGCTTGTCAAATTTCTTTTTCAGAATATATGGTTCAAATACGGGAAATATAATTTGTGGGGAAAAAATCTTATTCGAAGTATTCACAATACGTAATTTAAAAAAGATTAATTTAAATTAGCAAATCAATATTATAATATGTAAATAAAATAATTATATTGGAAACTAAGATCAAAGATTCCTTCATCAACTGTATGTTATACAATGTAAAAAAAATAATTATATTGGAAGTCAAGATCATCAACTGTTACCTATATTATAGACTGCTAGACTAAAATCTTTTAAATGTATAAACTCAGTTTCTTCTCACGAATTAGTCAAGACTCTTTTTTTCAATACAAATTGATAAATATGGGATCATCTTTTATTACTTTAATCTAGAATTTGAACTATTCTGCCAATTATTTCAAGACAACCACAAAATGTGTGGGACTGTATTTCAATATTCCAGCAAAACATGAACAAGGGCGTTCTTTCCCTTGATTCATTATTTGAAACCAACCATTACAAATTATAGTGTAACGTTTTTAGTGATCCTAGAGGTTGGCATAGATATTCCATTTGAAAAAATAATACACACCATAATCATTTCATTAAATTTTCTTTGTCAATTTCGAGACATTGCACCATTAATTACCTGTAATAAATAAGAACTAAAACGAAGATCGATAATTGAAAATGTTATGATTTACCAAAACTGTAGTGAAATGATATTTTTTCCTCAAAAAAGCAGAGCACAGAAGAGATTCCTCAAGAAGAAGAAAAGAGCAACAGATTCCGAAGGGCAAAATTTATTAAAAAACCACACTTTATTCCTATTCTCATCATCATCATCATCATCTACTTTATTCAAAAATAACAGGGCAGCGAACATTGCTCAAGAATATATCCAAACAGAACCTTACCCTTTCTAGGTTCAGCTGCAGCAACTACTAAAATACAAAACCAAGAAATTAGAATTTATTAATGACCAGATAGAGAGCAGGGATTCAACTTTGACAGATAAGTTTGGTGATGGACCACAGAGCTATGCCCGCATTATCCATCCAAATTTCCACAACACAGCTCAAACTGCACCAGAGGGAAAGCCTAACCAATGACCATCTAATATGTGTCCAAAAGCTTAAACAGAAACATGCCATGTGATCACTTATTGGACTGATGCAGAGAATGATTAGGTTAGAGCATAACCATCATAGAAAGAAACAAGCATGCATATTCAATCCATGAGGGGATGAGAGACTCTTCACAGTAAAAACATCCCATTTCAATAAATTATTCACAAATGTAAGCCGCAACATCAAGAATCCAGATCAAAACCTTTCTCGGAGACAATATACACAAGGAAGTTCAGAAGATGTCTCTATCTCTTGCAAAGGAAAAGGTGGTGGGGTGGCGAAGAATTTACAGAATATGTGCTTTATTCACGCAGTATGGGTAAGGTTGACAGCTCTGCTCAGTCTCTCAAGAACGCCGTTGGCTTTTCTCTTGGCCCTAGCTGAGCCATTTTTAGCTAGCTGAGATATTGTATGATGTGTATTTTCCTCTTCTCTCATTCCCTTCCACGTGGCTCGATCACTGAAGCAAATGGTGTGTAGGATGACAATGCAATTTTCCTTGGTGCGAGCAGAAGAAGTCTCCCTGATGGTGCTGAACAAGCAGGGAACTGCATCAAGCTCTATCATTTCCTCAACAGCCCTTTGGTTAACTGAAAGCATCGTGAGAATGGCAACCAACTCATCCACATGAGTTTTACTCTTGATCTTTTTCATCACCACTCCAACTGCGCCATCCATGACAGCTCTAGCCTTATTTTCATGATGGATACAAATGGTGAAAATTGCTGAGGCAGCATCTTTCATTGCTAAAAGATGACCTTCATCCAACAAGTCAATGAGGGGTTTCATGGCACCAGATTTCCCTATCAAATCTTTATTCGAGTCGGGCGCGGCCAATGTGAAAAGAGCTGCAGCTGCATTGCTCCTTGTTTCTATTGTTCCTGACCTTACTGCCTCTACAAGAATGGGAATCACCATAGGCGTTTCCGCAACATGCTTCTTGTTGCTGTCATGGATGGAAATATTCAAGAGAATGGTGATTATGTCTTCTTGGAGGCCTTGATGAACCTTGACACCAGACCTACTTTGAGAAAGTGGAGCCACCAGCTGAGGTACGGCATCAGCATTTTCGGCAAAAAGTGCCCGGATGGAAGGTGTTAGTTTGGTCATTAGGCGCAGTTCTTGAGCAGCTTCTTTCTGTTGAGGCAATGGACAGGACATTTTCTTCAGCAAAGATGTAAAATGGCCTCTGTCCGCTTCTGTTAAGCCATCCTCGTCCATATACTTACCAGATTCTGGTAGTTTGATACCATGATTCTCGCACCACTGCATTATCATGCCCCTGATCAAGTTATTTGGTATAAGTGTAGTGTGTGTGAGCACCTGCTGAGTTTCAGGGCAACTCCTTTTCCCAGATTTTAGCCATCTCTCAATGAAGGGTCGGTCGTATGTCTGCCAAATATCGAAACAAATTCGTCAAAAACCAGAATTCACAAACCTACATTGAAGAAACGCAACACAAACAACTTGAAGATTCATGGAGAAAAAAAGTATCCCTAGTACACGCCGGAAACCAAATAATCAACAGGGACTGAAAAAATGGGAACAATCAAACTTGGGCAAGATAATTATCAAACAAAAGTTTCAGAAACTATTTCATGTAGAAAGAACATTGCTAAAAAACAGAGAACAACGCAATTCCACTAACCAATTAGTTCCACATACTCCAAAAATCCACACAATTTCAACCAAATCAACTCCACAAAAGTAAGAACACCAACACAGACGCACATTGACAAACCAACTCACCGACGCGCACACACGCATAATTCCAGTCAAAATAAAGTTGGTGATCGCGAATAAACTAACCGCCGCGACCAAACACTAGCCACACACTCGGATAACATAATGAATAACCTGTCCGGTGGAAACAATCACAGGATCCTTCATGAGTTCCTTGGAAAGAGGGCACTTAAACTCCTCCGGCACGACGACGGGGCCCGTTTCTTGTTGGCGGAGCTTTAAATCAGAGGTCTTCTTCAGTTTCAATTCCTTCAACGCAAACAACATCTGCTGCGCTCTGTCGACCGCCTCCAGATTGACATCGTCCTCATCCACAATCGCCCTCAACAGTTTCTGCAGCCCTTTCTTCAACTCCGCGGCTTTCACCACCATCGCCTGATCTCCTTCCAACACTCCACTCTTCGCCATCAACTCAAATCGCGAAACCCGATTGCTCTGGGATACAGGTTCTTGATTTCCCGCAGCATATGATCCGGGTTTCTATATAATTCCTTTTTTCTTTTTCTTTTTTTTGGGTTGGGCTTAAGAAAGGGCTAGTGAAGTGTGGAACAAGAATCAGAGTTGAAGAGATGTTTGGGTCATTTTTGTAGAGAAGGGTGGTGGTGGGAGTGGGAGTGGGCGCGGTTGTCATGGAAAAATGGGGGGTTTTGGGCGGGGTGGGGGTTACACAATCAGTGAATCCATGGCCGGACAGCTGGCAGGCTACGCGGAAGGGATCTACAAGCGTTTCGTCATGCACAATTACCCCCTTCTTCTTTTTATTTTTATTAATTTCAGCCAAATAAATTGATGATTACGGCCTTTAATTTTATCTTTTTCGTTATTTCATTCAGTAATTTATCGGTTTATAATTGTAATAAATCTGTTTATAATTGTACTGACAAGATTTATTTATTTTTAATAGGGAGAGGATTGATGATACAATTACTCAATCCAAACTATTTATACTTTTTTTTTTTTTTTATCTCAAATATTGAAATCTCTTCAAAGAAACTTGCAGTAATAAAATTAACTATCTTTGCTGTCACACTATTTTTTGTTTAATCCCATAATTGCATAAGTTTAAGAAGTTCACCATTTTAATTGAGATTCATAGGAGTTTTCAAAATACTGAAAAGCAAAGTAGGATTAGTATTTATCAAGAATAATTGAAGTTATTTAAGGTTTGCTAGTAGTAGTTTGCATGTGGGGAGATGTGACATGTGTACTGGTTGAAATTGATGGGAAGACATGTGTGATGTCTTCTTTATATTTCTAAATCATTTCTATGGTCTATGAAAATTAGTAATTATCACTTTTTTTTTTAAATAAGAAATATTAAAATTAAATATCACTCAAATATTATCTTTCATGCGGCTATAATAATATCAATTTTTTAAACAAAATTCAGGAGGAAAAGAAGGATCGATTAAATTACTTTATTAAATATTTTCTTTTACGTGTAAAATGTTTTTGTGTCTGGTAAGATATCTTAATATGGAGGCATTAATAATTTATTAAAAAGGACATGTGCAAAGGATTAGGGCAGTGGGCTCGGGGAATCTTGTATAATCAGAATAATTGATATTATAAGGGTTGACATTTTTTTTGAATTAAATTCTCACTATTATCGAGGAATTATTTCTCTCTGAATTTTATTTTGTATTTATTACGAGTGTTAGACATTCCTACCTAACTGTTACTAAATTCCAAACCATGGTTACCATTTTATAAAATTTCCTACCTTACTGTTCCCACAAGTATAAAAAATGTTTGCCATCTCAGCGATTGAAAATTTATCGATTCTCACGGTAAAATGATAAGAATTGATTAATTTGTCTTTCTAATTAATTGATTCTTAATTTTTTTTTTATAAGAACTGGTGATTGAAAATTAATTGATCGATTTTGCCGGAAATCGATCAATTTTATCTGCAACTCAGTTAATTCTCATAGTATCAAAATGAAAATCAATTAACTAAATCCGTCCAATAATATATCTATAATTAAACATTTCGTGATTATGTGATTCGGTTTAGAAAAGTGATAATCATATCACAAGTTTCTTTTAGATAGGAGAAGAAAATAAATCATATGCTTTAATTTAATAAAATAAGTGGTCCAGATTTGATCTCCTTATTTATTCTATTTCTCAATTTAACATCTAATTAAATACATAAAGGATTTTTTTTATTATTTTTCAAATAATATTTTAATTCTTTCCTAACTAATTTACACATTAAACGTGGTAAGTTATATTATTCAAATCTTTACTCCGAAAAGTGTATCTTCATTCCCATAATTTACTTAAATTCAATTATCAAGCTGAAGGTTTTCATCGCTTTTTTTTTCTGCCACTCTTTTTAATTTTTTGTTTTTCTGCGTTCATCTCTACGGTCATCCCCGTCCCCCACCATCCAGTGGCGTTGTCTCCTCTCTCCCTTCCTGTCGCTAGTGTCATCTCTCATGCAGTCGCCATTCCCAACAGATTTTTTGATCTTTTTTTTATTTTTTTATTTCTTCACTTTTTATATTGCTCTTAAGCAAGAGAAGTTGGTGGGCGTCATTTCTGTTTTCATTCCCATCCCAGCCTGCCTATCGTTGAAGTTGTTCTCCCGCCTTCTCGAAGGTAAAAGATGAATTCTAAAGTGCAAAAATTAAAGTTTTAAAATAAAACTACAAACTAATACTACAAAAATTAAGAAGAAAAGATAGTGGGACGAAGCTCCCAAAGGGAGGTCCTCTGAATAATCTATTCTAGAGGGGTATTTATAGAGTTCGTGTAGGCTTTACATGGCAGAATCCTATAAGGAATAAGATTAGATTTGATGTAAATATTAATCTTAATATCCTATTTTATATATATCTTCCTTTTTGGGTCTTCAAGGCTTCCAAGTTGATGTATATCTTTTATTTCAACAAAATCTAGCCCAAAAAATGATTAAAATCATTTTTCCTTCCAGAATTGTTCCGTATGTCGACCGATATTCAATGTGTCGGTCGACACGGAGGCTTCAAGTCGCCAGAAATCTCTCCCGTAGACCTCTTCTACGTAGTCTCACAGTTTTGATCATAATTTTTGCTCCT
The DNA here is from genome assembly GCA_026898455.1 of Plectranthus barbatus. Classification (NCBI taxonomy): domain Eukaryota; kingdom Viridiplantae; phylum Streptophyta; class Magnoliopsida; order Lamiales; family Lamiaceae; genus Plectranthus; species Plectranthus barbatus. The sequence continues at coordinate 324,144 of JAPKLW010000311.1, forward strand.
AAACTCCGATTGACCCGATTCAAGTTGCATTGGAAAGTTAATTCAAAGATATTTCTATTTCCATGCTCCATTAGCTCAAATTCCATGTATAGAAGAATTTGTGACTGTTTCTTTAAAAATCAGCTGCTTTCGGTACGAGTTTTCAATGAATTTGATCTCAAACCTGCAATACTTACCATGCCAAGCATAAAACCACTCTATATAGACTCATGCAGTAAAAATACAGGAAACAAATAATAACACAATGAAAACAACTAATTAATCAAACCAAATATGAGTGAAAATATGAACTCATCACTCCTCAAAAGGCATTCATCTACATCAAGCTAAGTATGTTCGAGATTTACTGCATCGGACGAATCTCTCTAATTCCAATATGCGCAACTCTCCTATGAGACCATCAGCCAAGCTCTCTAGCACTAATGGACAACCTTTCTCTCAACCCTCCCTCTTCGAAGTGTGATCGGTGCCTTTTAATATTTGGTGCTTATTAGTCTGGACATCAATTTGGTTGTCAACGGTTTAAGTCAATTTCTTCAAGCTCTGATAGAAATTCACTGGTGTGCTTGAAAGAGAGTTCTTTGCTATCTTAAAAGAACTATTGGTCATGGATTACACTTTCAACCGGTATCTGAATATTCCTTTGTGAGCTATTGCGATGCTGATTGGGCAATCCCAATGATCAAAAATCTACTCGACGTTACTGTGTTTTTTATCCCAATCTCATTGCCTGGACCTCTAATAAACAACTAGTAGTAGATCGTAGCAACGCAGAGCCTGAGTATCGAGCAATTGCTGATGCCGTCTCCAAAGTGTTGTGGCTCAACTCCGTGTGTCCTGAGCTCAAGATCAACACCTCACTACCGTTTACCAGCTATTTTGGTGTGACAATCAAAGTGCCATATCTCTGGCATCAAACCCCATATTTCACGCACGCACGAAGCATATTGAAACAAATATTCATTTTGTTCGCGAGATGGTCAGAAATGGTATTATTGATGTTCGGTATGTTCCAATTGATGCTCAACTCGCCAACATTTTCACTAAGGCATTATCGGAGTCTAGGTTTCAGTCCTTAACTGCAAAGCTTCCTACGTCCTTTACCCAATTCTGGTTCTACGGTGGTGTATTAGATATATAAACCTGGCTCTGATTTGCTTCTAGATGTGAGTTGTTTCAATGCAGATGTAAATATGATTCAAAGAAGAGTGGAAAGAGAAGTTAGTTATAGTTGTTAGGGTTTTATTCTTTTCTTCACCGGCATGCAACAAATTAAATCATGCATCGCATGTGACGAGCTCAAACTGCATATATATGGATGTAATCTCATGAAATATCTTAAACAATAAACATATCTTCACATTTGGCTCAAGAATGAAAATGTTATTGATGTGTTCAAATAAAAGAATACAAAAAAATATGAAGAGAAAAACAAGATTTTGTTGAATCTAGTAAGATATGCATATCATATCTCTAAAATATCTCCTAATACCCCCCCCCCCCCACTCAAGCAAGAGTCAATTGCTTGCAGACACAAAGTTTTTTGCGAAAAAACTCAAACAACGGTCGAGGTAGATTCTTAGTGAACATGTTGGCCAACTAAAGATTATGATCCACATAACCAGCAGGTTGTCCCATGAAGAATTGAAGATCAGCGTTTGAAGAATTCCATTCAAAAAGACGTCCTTTACGTCCAGTTGATGTAAATGCCAGTTTCGATAAATAGCAATAGAGAGAACACGAACTGTCGCAGCGTTCACAATCGGACTAAAGATATATGTGAAATCAGAGCAAGGAACCTATGTAAAACCTTGAGCTACAAGCCGTCGGTGGTGGAGGCAGGATTTGAGGCTCGTGGGGGCTATACTTCACTATGTCAATTTTAGAAATGTCAAATAGATCAAGCCATCGAAACTTTGGGTTAGTCTTATCGGATTGCAAGTTAATTGGTCTAGGCCAAACGATCGCAAATTTTTTTTCAAGTTGAAGATTCTCTACTTCAACTCTATTATTTCAGTTTTCAAGCTAGTTCATCTGATTTTCTTGAACCAAAAATCTTGAGCGAATTTTGAAACTTACTAAATTCAGTCGTGATATGCATCCCATATGACTAACAAGGGTCTTTGGCCAAATATTGTATCCTCAATTCATCTCTAATATCAACAAGATAATTATTAAATGGTTTTTTGCAATGCCGATTCAATCTTTATCCGAACTATTTTTTTACTATTAGTGTTATTCTCATTATTATTAGACTCAAATTGTTTGTACTTGAAGCCACAATATTCGATTTGGAACCCTTTTGTAAGTTAGAAAATAGTTTTCCTAATGTATATTTTCTCCTAAATAATGACCAAATATTTCGATAAAGTGAATTGTATAATCACAATTAATTTGCACTATATAAGTTCATAAAACATTTAAACTTATATTTACAACTCAGTTTACAATCTAACCAAGATAATAAAATAATTAATAATCATAATTCATAGTAATAAATAGTTAAAATTTACAATAAACTTACAAAATAATGAGTAATTAAAATTTAAAAACAAAATAAATAAAAAATAGTAATTTGAGATATTAATAATAATCATCATAATTTGTAAATATCATCACATTGAACATCGTTAACATAATTGTAAATTATTAAAGTTTAAAAGGCGAAATGAAATTTTCTTACACAAATTAGTAGAGAAAAATGGGGCACAAATTTATTATTAAGGATGGTTTATTTTCTTAATTTAATTTATAATAAAAGTTGGGTCAGCCCAACTAAATTTTCCATTTAGTATTTTTATTTTTTACTTCTATGGGTCGATCGTAAAAAAATAGATCATTGAGCATTTTTTTATACACATATAAAACTATAAAGAAAATACTTTGTTGTGGGTCCGACGCCCCCCCCCCCCAAAAAAATCCAGGGCTAGCGCCGCCCCTGCAAGCCGTGCCTTGTAGCTATCGATACTACCATTAGCGAAAAACTTAGTTCGATAAACCCATTTCAACCTGACAACATTTGTACCAGGGATCGAGGGACAAGAGTTCAAGTGTTATTAGCGTAAGGCCTGCATTCCTCATTCATGGTTGCAATCTAATGTTGGTGTTTGGTCGGGAATTTAAAACTACGCGGGTATGTATGAGCGATAATAGCATCTTTCAACACGGTGTGAGATAGACCAGCAACATGGCGCGATTGTGGATGATGATAATTTCGTCCTGTCAATAAACCCTAGAGCAAGCTTTGGCTAGAAAGAAGGGTGTAGATTTGATTTCTCGAGAGAAGGTAGTTGGAGGGTGTGAGTTATATAAACAGTGGCGGCCCTGAGGCCGTGCGAGAGGTGCGCCGCACCGGGGCCTCCGAATGAAGGGGCACCATTTTTAAAAAAAAATTATAATAATAATAATATTATATTATTAATTTACCTAAGTAGGGGCACCATTCAAAAATATATATGATAATAAATTTAATATTTAACTAAACTAAAAATATTAAAAAAATTATTTAGCCTAATAAAGTTATTTAGCTAAAAATGTATTAAAAACAAGATTTATTCAAGATATCAATTGAGATATTAAAATTTATATTATGAGTTGGTGTCCTGAGAGATGGTCTCACTATTTTTTATTGTGTGACAGACTTTAATACATCATTTCAATAAGTTAAATACATCATTTTATTTTTTAATATAATATTTTTTCTGTGTAAAAAACTAAATTATTTGCAATAAATAAATACATCATTTCAATAAATTAAATACATCATTAAATTCGTCTCACAATAAAAATGATGAGACCGTCTCATCTGAGAGTTTCCCTTATATTATTCCTAACATAACACGTACCAAAACGTTGGCCTCTATTCTAGAATACAAAGCGACTACTGTCTCTTCACTTTTCTATTGCTTCTCTATTTCTCTTATCTTTTTTTATTTTTCAATATCATACAAATTACAAACGAGTTTTAGTAAAGAAGAACTAACAAGTTGAGGTTTTTTTGTTAAACAAATATTGTCTATGATGTAAATTATTTTTTATCATGATATTATGCAATTCTTTTTAAATCCTATCAGATTTTTCTTGCTGCATTTACGTGATTTTCTAGGTCTTTTCTTTGAATTTTTTTAAAATTTTTAAAAAAAATTTCCATAGTGATTTTAGATTTTAATTTGTTTGATTTTATTTATTTTGTTAATATGTTCATCGTTATTTTTGAGTTAGTAAGAATTTATCTTATTCTTGGAAAAAAATAAAGAAAAGAGATGATGAAATTATGCTAGGAGAATTATTTTTAAATGCTAACTATGCATTTAATTATATGATATTATTTAAACTTTTTTTATTTTTTTCAAGTTTATTTAAAAATTAAGTAAAATCAATAAGATGATTGTGAATTCGTGAATGACTCAAGTTTTTTTTTTTGAATAAATTTTGTAGTTTTAAATAAGATAGATGATTTTAAAATGTATAATATTTATAATTATTTAATTTAAATAAGGGGCACTAAAATTTTCTTTGCACTGAGCACCAAAATTTACAGGGCCGGTCCTGTATATAAATATCATATAAATGAGAGTAGATAAAGGGAGGAGTTCATTATCGGTAGCCATGAGGAAGAACAAAAGAGGAACAAGAGAGAGGGACGAGAGACGAGATGGAGCTGCTAGGGTTTTGGAATTATACACTAGCTGATACCATGATAGAAAATATGTGAAACATATTATTTGGCTCAAGAATGAACGTGTTATTAATGTGTTTAAATAGAAGCATACAAAAAATATGAAGAGCAAAACAAGATTTTGATGAATCTAGTTAGATATAATTTTATGCATATCATATCTCTAAAATATCTCCTAATAGTATTAGAGCTAGATTTATATCTCTAATAAAACGATGTAATATCAATATAATTTTTTGTACGATTATTTCTGTGTGCTGATGATGATTCTTAGATATAAATACTTTTCTTCCAAAAGCTAATGTTAAATTACAATGTCTTTGACATTTATTGGGCAACTTGATTGGTATCGTATATGTGAATAAAATGAATGAAGCATGAAAAACTAGTAATGTACAACAGAAGTAGAAGCCCCAAAATTTCACAGTTCCCAAGGCAAGTGGGACGCAGCGTGCAAAATCAATCCATGGAGTGCCACGAGTCCCCGTACGGAAGCAGCCACGCCACGTCATGCTAGAACAATCCAAAGGATATGCTTCAATTTCATCCTTCCTATCCTATCATTAATCCCCTTACTTCTCAGAATATCCTTTTCCACTATCATCATCATCATCTCTCCTCTTCTCTATACTGTATATAATTCCTCGCCTTAATCCCCATTTCGTTATAGTACAAAAAAACAAAACAGCTAGCTTTTTTTTTTTTTTTAATCACTTCCCATTTTCCAGTTTTAGAAATCGAAAAATGCATGGTTTAACGAGAATGAAGAGAGTGACTGACCCGCTGGACGATAGGGTCAAGGCGCGGATCGTTGGTCGGGACGGCTCCAAACTCGGTTACGCCAGTAGCGGCAGCGAACACAGCACTCACGCTGATGATGACTCCAGCCTCTCCGAGCTCTTCTTCGGATTTCCCGTAGTTGACAGAGAATCGTCGTCGGAGGGCGGAGACTTGGACTCCGAGATCGATCCGTCGGAATTGGGGATTTTGGATTTGATCAAGTCGATTGTGGTGGATCGGACGGATGAGTTCAGGAATGTGCTCGTGGCTCACGTTTCGAAGGCGGTGCACATGTATTCCGGCGGGAAATTGGAAAGGCAGGTTTTGAGGAGAAACGTGATGGCGTTTTTGCGAAATTGCGGTTACAATGCATCCATCTGTAAAACGAAATGGGAGAGTTGCGGCGGACTCACAGCCGGGAACTATGAGTTCCTGGACGTTCTCACGTCGGATCCGTCGCCGGTGCGGTATTTCGTCGATCTGGACTTCGCGTCGGAGTTTGAGATCGCGCGGCCGATCAGCTCCTACGAGCAGCTGCTTCAGTTGCTGCCTAGAGTCTTCGTCGGGAGAGCCGACGATCTGAAGCAGATTCTGAAGGCGGTGAGCGACGCCACGAAGCGATCGCTGAAGAACAGAGGCCTCCATCTTCCACCGTGGAGGAAGCATCGCTTCATGCAGAACAAGTGGCTGGGTCCGTACCGGCGGACCACGAATGCCGTTACGGCGGTGGACGGAAGCTACTCCGTTAAATGCCGCGCCATCGGGTTTGACGCAGCCGTCAACGGCGGTTGTCTACTGATTCGCCCGTACTGATCCTGTGGAAAATCAATAAAATATTCCAGTGTTTGTTGAGATCAAAATATGAAATTTAGAGAATTTTGTCTGCATTGAGAATTTATTTTGTTTCTTTCCGTCGAGTATTATCCTTTCGCTAGAGCTAGAGTACGCGGCAAATCTACTTCGTGTGTCTGCGCATGTTAGCTACTAAGGTGGATATCATGGTTGGACCGTCGGATCTGGCAAAATATCCAATGGTCCTGATTTTTCCAGACTTTCTTCACCATTATCGAATTCTATAATTTTTTTATTTAATGCTTAGAATAATTGCATGGAATATGGATATCCCTATTTTTATTGTTTCAAATTGAAATCATAATTAGTTAAATGACAAATTATTACACGTTCACATACGTTGCATAGTTTTGTACACTTGTCATTATTTAAGAAAATAAAGTTTATGGCCCACTGAATTCAACTTAATCTTCTCACAGCTTCGAGATAATGCTAGTACATCCACCTTTCTCACTCCCCTAAAAAAAATATAAAAACGTTTCTTTAAAGTAGTTGATTTTTTTTTTTTTTTTTGCATATAAAGTGGTTGAAATGTGAAAGATAGAAAATGTTTTTATTTTTTATTTTTTTAATAAATGTGATGTTGCAAATAATTGTAGGGACAATATGTTGGCTTGGCAGACTGATATGATAGTACTTTTTATTTAGGAAATGTCATAAATGGATTTAGATCTTTGATGTGGTAATGCACAGCAAAACAAAGGGTGCGGTGCAGTTTTCACCCCGATCAAATACTTTGTTCGTGAACTGTTTATTTGTTATTTTATTGTCTTGATTATTAATTTTAATTAATATTTTTATAAAATTAAAATGAAGTATAATACAAAATACTTTAATTAATTTTTAAGAAGAAAAATCAAAATTTTATAAAAACATAAATTATAGTAATTAATTTTAATAATTAAATTTAGGTTAAAACTGAAAAAAATTTATTAAATAAAAATTAATAATTGTAATAATGGACATGGGGTAGAGGATGAAAAATGGGATAGTGAATCTCAAGTCCTTTGCACAAGTCATAACCATATACATTCTATCAATTAAAGTAAATCCAAAAAACAAAATAGATAAAAATAAATCCAAAAAATAAAATTTGTAGTTCCACAATAGAGAATTCAAATCGGTGAAAAACATGGTTGAATCGGTATTTTGATTAGATGGAGGATAGAAAGTCTGGAAAATTTTTCCATCAACATTGCACCAACTGGACTGGAATCTAAACCCTCCATTTTTTTTTATGTTATGTTAGTATCTATTCGATATTTTGAGAAATTCTCTTGTTAAATTTAGAAATATAATAACTACTTGATAGTTACATTAGGTTATAAAATTTAAATATTTGGGCTTTTGTAAATATAATAAAAATAATTAGTATTGTGGATCTTTTATATTGAAATAATATACATTTATTTTATTTAAATTAAAGTAATATTAATTTTTAAGTAACTATAAATTTTTATGATTACATGCAATATATAATAATTCATTATTTATATAGCATGTATAAGATGGGGTGATACATACTCGATAGACTGCGGGAGCTCAATCACATCACTTGGGGTCGTGCCTTATTAATTTTTTTAAATATAACTAAAAGAGTTTTGAGCTCGTGGGGGCAGCCACCTCGTTACCCATGTTGCCTCCGCCCCTATATATAATAAATAATTACATATATTATTAATTATTGTTATTTTTTTAAACATACTACAAATTATGCATCTTATTAAATTATGTCAAATTATGTGTTTTGTTTAAAAAATTTGGTCAGGTGAATGTACTCTCATAAAATTATTTATATTTTTATCTAATATTTATGTTTGAGACCACTTTGTGATTTTTTTTTTAAATATTTATTATTTTATTTAATAATAAATAATGGTAAGATTTCTGATACATTTTCTTAATATTCAAATAATTTATTTCATTAATTATATAAATGATATCTATAAGTTGGTATTTATGTAAATATCATTTCCTTAATTAATACAAATTATGCACTCAATCTACTTTATTGAGTTGACAATAATTCATAATAATTTTTTTCTTAATACATATATTTTTATAATTTTTTTCGGTAATTAGCATTTTAAATTAGTAATTTTATCAACTTTCTATACTTGGTGGAAACTTTCTATAGTCATGGAAAATTATTTGAGGAAGTAAATTAATATTCGATTTAATAGACTTTTTTCAAATTTTAATAGTTTTTAAGATTAATTAATTTAAGAAATCAAATCATTATACTGTTTGATCTTACATGATCAATTATAATTATTATATGTGTTACTACTTTTTGATTTCACTTAATATTTTTAGTTATTATTTTATTTAGTATTGAATAATGATGATTTCTCAATTTTACTTCATATAATCAATCAAATCAATATTTACAAAATAAAATTAATTTTAAATATGTAATAATCCATAAAATGCTTAACATTACCTAGTCATATAAAGCTCTATAAAAATTTAAGAATTTGATTGTATTATAATTCAAAAAAAAAAAAACTCTTTATACGGACTAAAGTCTTAATGTCTGTATTTGATTTTTATTTTTTGTAAAAGAATTATAAAATTAGTTTAATGTGACAATTAGAGGGGATAATAATAATTAAAATGTCATATTACCACATTAATACATTGGCACATTAGTGAAACTAATCATATGGATAACAAAGTTGCATAAAATGTAAATTACAATTGTGTTGATCGCACATTGAAATGCGAAACTTCACGCAAATACGCATCCATTTACTTTTGTTTTCCTCCTTACAAAATACTCGATTCATTGTTTGAATCTCAGTTTAAAACTAAAAAATATGACTTACAATAATAACAACTGAAAAAAATAAATAAATAGAGAGAGACTAAACAAAACAAATAAACATAATTTAATTTTTTATTTGAGAGAATATAGAGCTAATGAAATTATAAATAGAGGACACATATTTATAGTGTGAATCAATAAAAAAATAGAAGGTTTACAGTTTGTCATTTTTTCCATAATTTAAGGATTGTGTTTAATTTGATCACCTAATGTAAAATCATAATTAAATCCTTTCCTTATTTAATAAAATCATATATTCAATCTATTTTTATATATGTAAAATCAATTAAATTGGAATAACCAAATCAATTGTAATCTCTTAATTGATATTTTGAGTTTGTGATTTTAAATTTATTAGCTAAAACTTAGAAATATAGCAAGAATTAATATACTAATAATGCCAATATATATGACTTTTTAATACAAATGAAATCTATAAATGGTTTAATATTAATAAATCCGGACTGCATTTATACATAAAACAATCTAGGATTTCATATACATATTGAATTCATAAAATTTCCTAATTATATTATCTAATTTATAATGATTAGGAAAAATATATTTTGCGTGATTTTATAAAATAACGTTATTGTTTTTCATCATAGGATAATGATTAGAGAAATATAATTTTAAAAAAATCCAATCTATTTATGCTTCAATGAATGTATTATCATAAAATAACATAATATTATTTTCTATGTTTTGAATTAATTATTATATTTAATTAATATATTTTCAATAGATATTATAGATTTATTAATAAAATATCAAATAGATTATTTATTACCTACTGCAATATTTACTTTATATGGATCAATTAAAAAGCCAAATCATATAATATAATATCAATATATATAGGACTATTTAACTCAATAATTAATGAACTAAACACTTCATTAATGTACAACTAATGTAACTAAATATTACCATAAATTCTATCGGGCCTTACTTTAATATATATATATAGACTTGGGTCATAAGAATGATATTCAATTAATAACTATTCTTATAAAACATTCTAGTGTAGCCCATTAACAAGTTTTTACTTTTCTTGAACCCATTTTAGTGCAGCCCATTATAAGAGTTCTTTTATTTATATTAATAGCGCTTGTAAATGCTATTTTGAAAAAGAAAAAAAAACTTTTCATTTTATCTTTTATCTAGATTGATTTTCATACATATACAGAAGTCGATTTTTTTTCCCTTTTAGATTGTGTGACACTTTAATTAGTCCCTCTAAGCAAGAAAAGGGATCAAAATTAATATATGTTACAAATTGCTGCGGTGCCTAATTTCATGCAAGAGAAAAATATATGCATGCAGTTATTGATGAATGAAAATATAAAATACATGGTCTTGTTTGTGTTCAATAAATATAAGCTCGAATTATATCACATTAATATATTTGAGGTCAAATTTAAATTAATGTGTTATGTTTTAAAAAAATCAATTAATATATCTCTTGCGCAATGAAAAATTGTGAAAATGGGATAATTTTTAGACATACACAACTTTAAAGACATCTAAATGATGAACATGTTTTCATGAAAAGAAGAAATTGTAGATGTGGACGTGTTATTCATTTTGAATGAGTTTTAAAGTGATTTAATTGGAACATTGATTTCGATCGGATATTTCGAGAATTTTTTTATTATGTCACTACCAACTAATTAAAAATGAAAAAAAGAAGAAGAAATTAGAAAATACAATATTGAATACGAGTAGAGTGAGAGTGTGCCCGGTCAGCAATGCAAAGTAGATATATACAGTTAACTACAGTCACTAATAATATTGGTTGAATTTTGACCAATAAAAAATTAAATACACGTGTATATAAATCCTAAAACTTCTATATATATTACAAATATTACACAATTAGTATTGTGAGATACGTGTCTAACAACACCAATGTTAAAAACAATCAATCATATTCATGCATGATTTCATGAAATTCAAAATGTAATTCAGGAGGGTTGCGATGCAACATAAATCCAAAAGTAGATTTACATTAATTAAATATTATTATATATCACACATACAACAATTTATTGCACCATGCCCGGTCACACTCTTCAATTCTGAATTTTTCTAGAATCCCATCCAAACTACATCTACCAATATTCTTCCTGAGGTTAGTGAACATAAATCACTACATAATTTATGTAAAAGGTTAGTTCGGTCCAAGCGGCCCAAATCAAAGGAGACTGACTTACTCCTGCAAAACGGATCAAGATGAACGCGGCCTTACAACCCAAAATTTAATTAAACGTGGTTTAGAAAGCAAGTCAGAACCCACTCCAATAAGCAAATCGACGCTAGACTCAGGTCCAACACCAAACTCGAGTTCGGGTCGAATTCGATGACGACCCCGAGCATACGAATAAGGATGTAGCCATTGGAAAGGAATTGTGGCAATTGCAACAAACCCTAAGCTTTCCGGAGTCTGTTCCGAAAAATCTGGGACCATTGTCGATTTTAGCTAGGATTAGTTAGGTCTCAAACCCTTGTAATTGCCCTCCCTTGTACCTATAAAAGGGAGGACCGAAAGATGTAGACTAAAATTTGTATTAATTAGATTAGTGCAAGATATAACAATTAGATTAATACATCTTCCTCGTTAATTCGATCAATATATACTTTATTTCTCTTTTATTTCGATTTTTGAATTTAATATCCTGCATTTCAGAATTGATTAGTACGTGTTCTTCGCATTTATAGTTTGTATTTAACTTTTATTAATGTAATATCTATTATTTTTCTAACCCGATTTTAAGGGTTCAATTCTTTTAATCTCAAAACCTCAACAGTTAGCTCAATAGGTGTTCTCAATCGAACACTTTTATAAACAAACAAAAAAAAAATATTTAGATCAATCGTAAAGACTCAATTAATAAAGTTGACATTATAACTTTACACAGAAGCTTTTAACCAAATATTTTTATTAATTGATTATGGGTTTGCCCAATCTTGCCGAATTACACTAAAATCGATCTACTTGCTTAATGAATATATAAGATGCTAATAGAATTTGTACCAATATGGTCATATGAAATATGCATAATTTTATCAAATTATGTATTTGTGTGTAGCAAAATATAATTGAGTGAAATTGGTTATAAAGTAATCTCATATATCACAGGAATCCGACCAAACCCGATTTCAGCGGACAATTTATTGCAAATTTGCGATCATTGACCTGCGTTTTATTTGATTTAATGAAAAATGTGTGAAAAATAATATAAATATTATAAGCACCCTTGACTTCAACCTCCAATCATTCACTAATATAAAATAAAAAAATATAACTTTTTTAATAATAGTACATTCATTTTAAATTCACACACTTAAATGTTTATAAAAAACTTGAACGCATGACTTTTTGGTTACAAATTAGTGGTTTTTACCACTACATCATGAATAGAAGACAAAAAACTATGAATTTTATCTTTAAATTATGTATCAGTTAATTTTGAATTTGACCTCAAATCTTTTTTATGTAAATTTTTATTTTAATGTTTGCATGGGTTAAACTGTTAAATAAAAGTACCGTCAATGACTCATGAGTTACACATTATATCTTACGTCATTTAACGTGGCACTAGAGGCGTATGCACATTTAGATTATTGAATAAATTAGTTTTAAAAAAAAACATATCTTAATTAAATTTATTTATAACTAAAAAAACTAAATATTGCTTCCTCACTTAGTAAAATTTTATTCTATATTTATGTCTTAAGAACTCATTTTTTATTTATATGTTATTTTTCATTTCATATTTTAATACTCCTACTATAATATTTGTGAGTTGTGTTGGCCCGTATCTTGGCCCAATCCTTTATTTACTCCTAGCCCATATGTAGCCTAGGTCTGGTTTATGGATTGGTTAAGTTGGATC